>OX457004.1:3171688-3753534 GCA_949752705.1 Callimorpha dominula | reverse complement strand
TTTTCAGTTGATACACTCTTGTAATAGCAGTGCGATGTGTCTTTATTGGCTGTGATGTCAGTCATGATTTTTTGTAAGATAAAATAACGGTGTCAAATTATTAAGATCTGTCAACAATGTTTTGTTCAAAAAAGTACAGATTGAATACCGCTTTTCCGCCCATATTAAATTCTCCAAAACTCCGAAAATTAGTAAGAATAGTTCGGTAATATGGCAATACTTTTTATTTCACATGTCAATGGAAAAAACCATATGGGATCCTAACACGTCAGATGTTCAAAGCTTTGTAAGTAAGAGCTTCCATTTGGCGGACAGGGCACTATGACTATTCATAGAGCTTTTACTGACGGACTTATATAAAAGTGGTATGAATTTAGACAGTTTTATTAAATTAAATCTGTGTTTGAATTTCAACTGAAAATATTTTAGATTGCTAGAGACTGGCTGTCACACGATCGTTTAATGAAATAAAATTACAGAACCATCATATAGCAATATTGTCATTTTTTATAGGTATGTATATTCATCGCGTGAAGTATCTGAATAATCCAAGCATTTTTAACATCGTAGCGTACTTATACGATACTCGTTAAAAACAATGTAAATAGTTGGTATAATATAGTTGCTATAATATGTAACTAGCAGCACCCCGCGGTTTATTATATATTAATATAGGAATAAAACGTAGCCTATGCGTTAATACAAGTCTTCAGCTATCTACATACCAAGTTTCTTTGCAATCGGTTTAGTGGTTTTTGCGTGAAAGAGTAACAAACATCCATCCATCTAGACTTTCACATTTATAATACTAGCGTAAGTCCCGATCTCATGGGAATATCGGGATGAAAAGTAGCCTATGCGTTAATCCAGGTCTCCAGCTATCTACATACCAAGTTTCATCGCAACCGGTTCAGTGGTTTTTGCGTGAAAGAGTAACAAACATCCATCCATCCATCCATTTATCCATCCAAACTTCCACATTTATAAGTTAACTTTTTATTGGGTAGTTTACCCACATTTTAATCAATCTTTTCATGTAACAAAAACTAGGATTCAGTTAGCATTTAAGTTCGTTAGCGTCTACTTGTCAAAACCACAGAAACAACCTAAACAATTCTACAAACTCAGATTCTAAAAAAGTAAAGATAGATTGGCGAATAACTTGAAAATGAAAGCCGCATAACTTGGCCGCTTGAAATATCACGAGAGGGTAATGACTCAATGTAATGTCTGCCAGACTAACTTAGTACTTGAAAACCGCGATGGATTTAATTATAAGGTAAAATATTAGGAACGAAATACGTACATCAAGGTCCACATTAATTTCCTCGGTGCCACGAATGTCGGCAATAGAGCTATTGGAGCTATCTCCGTTCTCCCTAATTGTGTCTGTATTAATGAAGCTGGTAGTGCTTTTGGTTTCTGGTAATTAGATGAAGAAATATAGGTGAGAAACCATGCATTTATTCGGTTTTGTATCTGATTTTGGATCGAAGACGGAGGAAATAAAACTACTACTAATGACAAAGTATCTTTCACATTTACATACGAGTACATACGTAGTCGATAATATAACTTAATAAAGTAGCGTTGTGTATTTTTTTACAATCTATTTGTATAATAAACAAGATATATTTAGCTACTTTACATTATAGTTTTGTTCCTTATTAAATGTGAAGCCTGATGCAAAAAAAAATGGTTCTTGGAGTATTTGTATTTAATTAAATGAACTAAAGGCGTTACTTGCCTTGCTAACTTCCATACAATTTACTTTTAGGACTTCAGTTATTTATATTTTTTGCAATTGAATAATAATAATAATTTGACACATCTTACACACGGCTGTCAGATCCCACTCCACTTTGCTTTGGCTCAGCAGTCAGTGTCACTAACCACTAGACCAACATGCCAGTAACAATTTACATATTTGTTTATTGTATATCATTTTATAGGAGACTACGGAAACAGTACAATAAGAAAACTTATTACATGAAGGTGGTTCTACCAGATAAACATTTGTTTGAAAATATGTTCATACAACTTGTAACATTTATAAGCTACGATATACTGCTCAATGACACCTCCGTGAGGTTTTATGCACTTCACTTTGCTTTTCACTGTTGGTACTTCGACGAGGGATCATTGCGTTTTTACGATGACGATTGCTCTAGGATTCCCAGACGGTAGTAGTGAGCATTCGCTGTTTGGAATACTGTAAAATACACATTAGTAATAATGAGTATTTCACATCCGTATATTTAAAAATAATTGACTTGCGCAACTTCGTCTGCGTTTGTAAATTTTCTCCGTTGTTTACGGAATTTTTCATTGATGCTCCGCTCCGTTATATAGCTTATGGTCTTTCTCGATAAATGGACTATCCGACACATAAATATTTTTTCAAATTGAAACAGTAGTTACTGAGATTAGCGCGTTCAACCAAACAAACTCTTCAGCTATATAATATTAGTATAGATATTGTCTCAAGAATTTAATTTCCTTTTTGTCCATTCTGTCATAAGAAATAATCCAGAGAAGATCCTATATTTGCGCGCCTTAAAACTAATTATAAGATTATTTCTATTTTATTAGACCCTTGTCTACACCTGTCAGCGTTAAAGAAAAGAAAATATATTATACTGCTAACAAACTTGTTACAATATTTAATGAACTTGATGGATTGTGACAAATTTAAAAGAAAATCCTTAGCCAAAGTCGTACTTGTATAAAAAGAAGAGGTAAACACTAAGAGCATTGTCTCATAACTAATCCTTTCTGATATTCTGGTTTATGTATACGTTACTTTATTGGTCAACGATTTGTGGTGATGTTCATGTGTGTTTGTCATAAAACTAAAGTGTTTAATGGTTTGAAAGCGCTAAGTGCAGATTCTACTCGTCCAATTCAAAAATTTCTTCTTGCGTTATATACCCCGTTTACTATTGGACTGGCCTGTTGGTTTAGTAACCACTAAACCAACAGGCCACTAACCAGTGATAGAAGTCATAGGTTCGATTCCCACCGAGGTCAATTAATTGTGTGATGAGCTTGATCATTTGTTCTGTATCTGGGTGTAGTTTATTTATAGTATGTATGTATTTAGAAATATATACCTAATGTTTGTCAGCTGTTTGGTTACCATAGTACAGACTCTGCCTAGTTTGGGATCAGATTGCCATATCGCACTGCTATTACAAGAGTGTATCAACTCAAAATGTAGCTTTTTTCAGAAACGACAGAAAACTGATTACTTGCTTCCTGTTAAAGATTATAAAAAGTGAACACTGTATATAGATTATTGATAAAATTAAGAGATTTCTGTATTAATGAATTATTTTAATGATTGCAGGTTATCAAGTTATTTCCAATTTTTGAGTTAATACTCTATTATCTGAACAAATAAAAAAAAATATGAATTATTTTTAGTTTTTTTGTTGAAAAATTTGGCTTATTACTATTTATTATTATTATTTTATATTTATTGACGCGTAGGGAATTGATATTTACGTATGAAAAATGAATTATCTCAAATTTACCCTATTTTGAGTTGATACAGTCTTGTAACAGCAGTGCGATATGTGAGATGTGTCAAGTTATTATTATTTTTCATTCTCCTAACATCAAGGAATGTATATACTGCTTCTATTTGAAAATCTGAATGATATCTGTCAAATAATTTAATGTTAAACAACTGAAAACAGTGCAATTAATTTTTTCCTGAATATCGTTAATTTTAGAACATACTTAGAAGACCTTGTTTTCGCCAATTAATTCCTGCACACACTTTAAATCGTCACGAGGAACAATTAATAATTTAAATAACATTAAATTTGAACACATTTTACTAATTTAAAACTTAGGACAATTGATTGTTTATTTCCAAATACTTGCACGGTTACAAACAAATAAAACTGAGGTTGAAGCAAAATCGAACTAGACAAAACCACAGTTAAAAAATAATAGTAACCGGCTTCATAAACAAAACAGTCTCGCACCTGTACGAACTTCACATAAGAGCTCGGCTTAATTTGTCAACAATTGTACAAGCTACATATTAATACAAAACTCAAAAGCAGGCAACATGCTTCATAAGTGGGAGGAAGAGGTAATGCATTGCAAAAGGGTCATTTAAGCCCAACAAGTATGAACGTGATACGGCAATTCGCTTCAGTCTGTCGGTACTTTGGCGTTGCTGCGGTAAATGAGCAACGAATGAATACGATAACAGTTAAAGTATGAATTTATTTTTAAAGTATGAATTTATTATTTATTTAGAGTAAAATAAAATTCATATTTAAGTATAGAGCTTTTTGGTTTGTATGAAGGTTTAGCATTATTTAGCATTTACGGAGGGGTTCAAAAAAACAAGTATTCTTGTTGCTAATATATGAAGGGCACAGCAAATAACAGGGAATGTCCTAATTAATGAATGTTGAGAAAAAACAATTTGAAAGTTTAAAAGTATATTATTTTTGGTGAGATCAATGCATGCCATAACTTTTGCTTAGAACTAACTAAATGCTTAATAAGCAATATTATTTTAATGTTAAAATTATTTTTATGTTAAATGGACGTTTTAGTCTTTATAAAAATGCAAGCAAGCAATCATTGCTTCACTGCCGGTTTTCTGTGAGGCCGTGGTATCATACCGGTCGAGCCGGCCCATACGTGCCGAAACATGGCTTTCCCACGAAAAAATATTTAGCTTCACCGGTACAAAATGGTATTAAACACATTAATTATTTATATTTTACTACGCTTATTGGCAAAAAATGTTTATATAAAAATCAGGAAGCTCTATATGAGTTATAGCACTCGTAAACTTATTATTTAAAATATTTGTCAGATGTGACAATCCTTGTTCTTTACCGTTATATCATGGACATTCCCAGTTCTTTTCGTTTTCGTCATAAAAAAAAACTGCATTTTGGTGCCATCTGTTAACTTTTTTTAAATTCTAATGATTGGAATTCAAAATACCATAGACAAAGATATTAAATTCTTAAAAAAAAAAAAAATTGTGACATTCCCTGTTATTTGCCTGTGCCCTTCATATCTATTAAGCAAAGTATTTGTAGGCTTGTAGCGTACCATACGTGTAAGCACAATAAAAACAAGTGACCTGAAACATTAAAGCTTGTCAATGTCGTCGACTTAGCTGGACTAGGCCAATTGACCCACTTTATGTGTTCAGCTTTTATGTCTATTTTTATGTATAGTTCATACTAATAAAAACCTCTTTGTTAGAGGCACTTGTCTTCCTGATTTAACTTGCATGTCGTTATTATAATGAAAACCTTTTTTGTCATCTGGCTTATGGTGAAAAACTTAAGCAGAGCCTGTACTATGGTAACCAGACTACACATAAACACACCCAGGTAGAAGAAATAGTCGTGCTAATCACACAATTATTTGTCCTGGGTGGGTCAAACCGATTTGAAAACGGTACATGACAGTATCAAAATGTGAAAACATTGGTGGCCAATCACAGGTGAGTATTGCAAAGTTTTATGATAAAACCTAAAAGGTAAGCACAAAAGAAACTCGTCAGATCATGGCCCTCATGGCGTTTGTCATTTAGAGAGGTATGCGGGACGGTCGCGATAGAAAGTCGCGCCACAACCCAAATCCGCTAGGTAGACGGTCAGCTAAGGACTTCTCCCATTCAATAAAACCTTAAAAGGACTGTAAATCACAAACTGTGATTAGTTACAAACAAAATTAAACAAAAAAGTGTTATTAGATCTTCTAAACTCTCGCTGGTTAAAGATTTCTAATTTTATCACGTAATCTGTAAATGTTAGGTAACGAATCAATACGGCTTATTTCCACCTTCCGTTTAATCTAAAGTGTTGATGGAAGTGCCAACTCATCAATCACGAATACATTCATGAACTTTAGATCCGGGTTCTTCCATTAGAGGGCTAATGTAAATATACGGAAATATAGAACTTTTTAATGTTTAGGTAAAATTGTAATGTGGTACTGACATGTACTTGTAAGTATAATATCCTATCATCAATTCTGATTAATTAGATAATTAATTAGACTTTTTTCACGTAGAAATAGGCAGGTAAGGTTTTTCGTGTGATTTCATGGTAGCATAAGTCCATTTAAACCTTAACAAAATATTAAAGAAAAAATATTTGCACAAAGTTCACAAAGTTTCATTTAAATGTTATGGGCCAAGTGATTATTTTTTATTATTTCTATTTTGTTTATTGGCTCACAAACAATTGTTTACACTCATTTGCAGTAACAAGTCTAGTGTTACAATAACTAACAAAGAAGCGCCACATGCACTACTGTACTGTACTACATGATTGTAGATCGGGAAGTGAGCGAGCCCGCAGCTCCGGTACCAGCTGGAAACTGGTAGTTGGCTTCTCTGACGAACCTAGCGGTGTTACCGCGAGCATATATCCAAATATGCGAGAAGTGAGCGTGCCTTACAGCTCCGGTACCTACCTGGACAATAGGGAGTGTGCCGGTTGTGAATGGGGGGTCGTTGCGAGTGTGGTTTGACGAGTGGCGATCTCCTGTGACCGATAGGCATACGGGTAACTAGCCTTAATTAGTGCCGGCGTCAAGGCGTTGGAGGTAAGGCCTGCCGTACAAAGGTCCCTGCGTCTCGGGACCTTGGTTTGGGGAACGAGCTGCAGGTATACCGGCCCTACTTTTATAACGAATGCATTGGTGGGGTGGGGGCAGTATAAAACAAATACATACGTATAAGAGAGGAGAGGGAGCTGTACTGTATTTAAAATTATGTTAAACATTGCTCTACTTAAAATAATCGCTAAATATGAATATGAGTAAAATCGGGCTACATAATTAATCATTTTATAAATTTCATTATTTATCACATTGTCTGACCTTTGTGAATATTGCTATATAGTGGGTAGGCAATTTGATATCTTAGATACATTAAGCAGGGCGCTACGACCATGAACAAACATCGAAAGAGCACGATCGTGCTGTTTTCTATTCAGTTTAAAATTAATAGATAGTAAAGGTGAACAGTTTATATCTCGAATTGAAAACTAATATTAAAATTAGGTAAAGTAAGTTATAATTTGTCCACTCATATTGGCAATTTTACAAACTGTCGGGATATAATGAATAATGCCCTAATAATTACTTGGTCCTAACTTATAGACTGGTTACATAAAGTTCAAGTAGTACCTTGAATTCGTGTTTTAAATCCCATGAATAACGTAAAGCGGTAAACATATTGATAAGTAATTTCAATATAAATTATAGTTTAGTAAAACTTAAACCCACGTTTTAATGGCGAGCTGAATTAAAAAGTAAAAAAGAGTTCCACTATCCGCCTACTGGCTTCTATTGGACTTGTTGTTGAGCCCAAGCTTGACGGATTTACTAGTAGCTACTGAAGAGTCCACTTCCAGGCTCCATTATCACACCAGTTTAAAGATGCCAATTTATGATATTTTAATCTAAACTACATATATCTACAAAGTTTCATTTTGATTAGACAATTAGAAGTAGGTTAAATTTTACTTTCAAGATTTGTTACATTACAAGTGAAGCTGATAAATATGTGTTAAGAAGGAAATAGTCTTTTTAATCTATACGACATTAAAACGGACATTAAAATTTACCGATAAAGCTCATGCGAAAGCTGCCACAAACCAAATTATAAGTAATGACTCTAACATGTCCGTCTAAAAAATAATTATAAGTAAAATTATTGAATTTGGCACGAAAATTAAGACGTCAACGTAAGCAAGCGTAAGACGTCGTGACGCCTAATATTACATTAAATCAAATTGCAAAAAAGAAACCTAATAAACCTATCAATGTCTAATTCAAAATTAATTATAAGTAAAATGATTGAAATTGGCATGAAAATTAAAACGTTGCTTGCTTATAAGGTTTACAAAAAGGTAGGCATATGACATAAAATCAAATGACGAAAAAAACCTAATAATGATTTTGAGCTAGAATCTAACAACTAAGTACACTTCAAAACTTAAAAAGACTCAAAATTAATCGTTTACTTGCAAGTTTGGTTACGTCGACATTTTTTGGTGATATAATGTTGAAGTACCGTAAATAAGCTTGTAGCATTACATACAATTCTTACTCGAAAATAAAAAAAAAACAGCGCTAATACAGAGTATGAAGAAATAAAAAAAGGGGTTTTAAGTCTAGTTCTTTGAAGAAATCACATCGTATCTTTTAGAAAATAATCTACTTTGTATGAAACCCATCAATTGTATCGAATATAGAATTGGATAAATCGAATCTTAGGCCGATGTGATTAAGACATCCAAATGTACTGAATGCCTCAATTTAAATTTCTATTACGAATCATTTCTGAATTGAATGGGGATTTACCGAGAGCCGATTCTCGAGGATTTTATTATTCACAATTCGATACCTTCAGGGGTAAACGTGGTGTAATAATGAAACGATTTGAGTGAAACTTTGTGTACATCAAATCACAAAATTTTACTCAAATCGTTGCATTGTAACACACAAAACCCACGACGTCTGGCTCAGCAGTCAGGCTCAAGAACCACTAGACCAACAGGCTCGTCGTAGATCATATGACATTACATTTTTAGTTAGTCTGTTTTGTTTGATCCGAGCTGAATTCATTGAAGTATTTTATTTTAAATAAATTTAATGTAGTGTCAGATGACCTACTTATTTTACAAATAATACCATAAAACATATTCATTTATCGGAATGAAATTGAAATTCGATCACATAGAAGTACACATCACAATTTTATGTTGGTTTTTTAAAGCTTTAGAAAAAAAAATCTCGCTTGGGGCTTAGAAGTAATTCTAAGCCCCGAGCGGGAATTTTTTTTCTTAAATGTTATGTTTGAGATTTCTCTAGAAGTGCAGTGTGGTTGAAACTGATACTGGCAACTTTGCAATTTAAATTTCAAAGTATTCTGCTGACGATATTGAAGTACGTGCAACTTAGAGAAGACCTAAAAAATCTTTTCAAGAGTACTACGAGTGCTCCAAGAAGTCGAACTAGTTTATAAAATGGTTGCGAAAATTAGTTAGTCTTACCAGAAGTCACTGATACCTAAACTGCAAATAAAGTGCTTTGTATAAATAGGTAACAGCTGTTATAATTTTAAGAGTATTTTTTTTTTGGTATCGGGGGCCAACGAGCAGACGGGTCACCTGATGGGAAAATTTAATAATGAGAAAATGCAAATTGTACACATCCACTTTTATTAATTATACCGTTTTAACATAGTAATACTATTTCTACGAACTAACAAGGTCCCTCATTTACATACACGCATGCGTATGCCATATGTATATTGAAATTGTGGTCTGAATTTGATTTAGACGAATCTTGTAAATTTAGTTTCCTCCGCCCGAAAGATCCAATATGTTTGTCGTAAGAGCTAATTTGTTCTGTAGCTGTTTTTGTACTCCGTATTTGCATTTAGTTGCTTCGTTAGTTTTGTGAGATAGGTTTTGGAGGGTTAATTAAACCGTAGTATAAATTTCAGGGGTCACTAAGTCATTTTAATTAGAATTCACTTAATAGTAACTTTCTTTTACTTTTATTAAGCTTGTTGCATGAAGTCGCATAGTTTCAAACCATTCAAAAATTTCAGAGCACTGTTAAAGTAAATAAGTAAGTTTCCTAAAGCTACTATTACATTACCGTGGCCAGGCTGACTGTAATCACCGTCAGCGTATCCAGGTCAATACCTCAGACTGTTCTGACTGGGAAATTAAATGTATAATATGTAGAACTTTCATTGCGCGATGCAGGATCAGTAGTTACTACATAGTTCAACTACTTCTCGATAGATGATGTTAATAGCAGTGCCACTCGAGCAATCTCTTTCCACTTTCCTTCTGTCGTAGATCATACTCACCAACAGAGATACGCCTGCACTGCTAGTAATAGTATCTTCTGTAATAAATAAAAAAAATAACACATAATTACAAAAGACGACTACTATTACTGTCCGGCTTGGGTAGCTAAGATTTGATGTAAATGCTATACTTTCTTCTGATTAAAAAGTAAGAAGGCCCTCAATACGCCAGTAGCAATATCATGAAATTCCAAAGTTTAAAAGTTGACATAGTATATCTTTAGGGAGCAGAAATACATAAAGTTATTTTAACTGAGGGCTTCTTAAAGTTACGCCTTAAAGAAAATAAACAAAATTATATGTATACCATCAAGGCCCTTCATTAATAATTTATTGCCTTGAATCAACATCTCAACGAAATTTAATTTAAAGTCTCAACTCATGTTAATTATCTGTTCTCCAAACTCTGTATGTGGATAATCAGTAAAATGTGAACAACATCTTATGGTATTGTATAATTTAATTGTAATCGTGATCGTGATCGTCGTCATATTTGATTAAGTCAGCAATGATAGGAAGCCGATGAATGCTAAATTCTAATATATCTCATCTAATAGGTTGTCCTGAAATAATAAAAGTAATTAATTATGTGTAGGATGTTTTAATTTATTCCCGTAAAAAACTGTTGAGTAGGGACAGATCTGAGGTCAAAGTTCAACAAACTCACGAACAGTAATTGACACCATATTTATATAGCCGGTCGCCTTAGTTTCACCCGGGCGGAGCAGTGACTATACCTATTTTTACTCCGCTCCGCTCCTAAAGTTTGTAATAGTGTGATGTTCAATAACCTTCTTCAAGAATACGGTAAGAAATTGTCAAATCAAAAAATTCTATTTTTTCAAGAAACTTGTCTTATGAAAGGGTTTATGGACTCCATACCCCGCTATTGTCAAATCATTTAATTAAAAATTTTGGTTTTACAATTAAAAATTATGACAAACTTAATATTTTTAAGGTATCAAATTTTTCAAAATCTCATATTCTTCTTACATTCTTCACATTATTCTTCTTCATTTCATGAGAACTGTAACGTAATTTTTAACCGACGAAAAAAAAAGAAGGTTCTCAATTCGTATATTTTTTTATTTCTTTTTATTTACTACATTACTAGCTGCTATTACGAAAAAAATTGTTGAATGAACAAACTTTTTATAATATTAATAAAGATATAATATACTATATCCCTCTATATCCTATAAATAATAATAATAAATTTAGACACCTTAAACACCTCTAAATCTGCTTTTCAACTCTTACTTGTAATATTAGTGCAAATGAAAGCAAATCCCTAACGCACCCCTGTACCTACTGTATCCACATTAAATTATTTATGTTATCTACATATGTGTTTGTATGTGAATGCCTTTTAGTCTCAAAGTCACAAAGTCAAACGTGTGTTTAAATATGTATTACTGTTTATACGTGCCTGACTAAAAAGGTGATAATAATTTAATAAGGTTTAACTTATATCAAAATTTTATGACAAGAGTTCAGAGTAATTTCATTTAAAATATGTAGATATGCCTCAGTACATATATTTAAAGTAAAGCGACAGGTAAGAATTACATGACTTTTATAAAGCTTTAGTAGTGCCTGTTTATGAAAACTTGTATTTTTTGAATGGTCCACAAAAAAAAAAACCTTATTTAGATATAATAAACCTTTAACTTAACTATAGTTTTTTATATAAAATTATAATCAAATTAACTAGATATGAAGTTTTATTGTTGAGCATAAATAAACATAATATATTGATTATATATATTCCCTTAGGCCGGGAGACCATGGTTCTGTCCACGGTCCAAAGCGAGAGTGCGTGGCATTCCAGGAATTCCACCACGTCATTTCGCTAAAAAGTTATGTTGGCTAAAGAGGCGTCGGAAAGGGTACCGCAGAAGACGTACCAGGCGCCGAATGACCTAATGGGGATGCTGGGTGGTGCTGCTTCCATCCCACCCTGTCTTCAGCTCAGCTTTCAACAGGAAGGTCCGGAATGTCCTCTAGGTCTTTTACAATCTACTTTGCCAATAATAATCTGTTTGTCGAAATTCTTATTGCAGTGTCCTCAAATGTTCTACCTGTTTTAATAAGTGGGACTGGGTCATTAAGAACTAGCACAGAATAAAGTATTCCACTGATTTGCCTCTACTGCAGGAGCGCATAGTAATGATATTGTTTTTCAGCACGAAAACAACCGCAAATCTAATTTAGTAGGGAAAAATTTAAACATGTTCTGGCGTGTAGCCAGAACACTTATTGGCTAACTCAGTTGCAATGCTAATTCTGAACAGAGGGGCCATATTTAAGTAGTTGTAGGAGTTGGGTAGCTAGACAAAGATATATAGTTTCAAGCAGATATTTAGCTGTTAGATGAACTTCACGTAGCTCGTTCTATTAATTATTTGGAAACGATGGCGAAGTTAACTTATTGGCAATATCAGACATTAATTCACTGTACATTGTACAATGATATCGAATCTGGAGACATTGCTAGTAATACGAGTATGAAACAAAACGCTATCAGTACGAGGTAGGTATTTTACGAAAAGTGACCATGATAATATATTTAAGGTGAACTTTTTTTTTTAACGGGATAGGGGACAAACGAGCAGACGGGTCAGCTGATGGTAAGTAACTGCCGCCGCCTATGGGCACCTGCAACTCAAGAGTCACAAGTGCGTTGCCGGCCTTTAAGGTGGGAGTAGTGGAAGGGAGAGAAAGAGAGAAAATGGGGGGGGGAGTGGGTAGAGGGGGGGAGATGGGGAGAGGGAAGCGTTAGGGCATCCGATAACCTCACTCGCTTCGCGAAATACAATGCAAGCATTGTTTCACTGCCGGTTTTCTGTGAGGCCGTGGGATACCAACTTGTTCACTTTTTTTTACCTTATTACGTTTATAATTTTATATGTATAAAGTATCTAGTTTTATAACATGACATTAGTTCATCTCAACTAAATGCCTTTTTCTCTTTACTTCTTTCTATCTTATACCAAAACTATCCGTTATTCTTTTATCTATTAACGATTTTGGCCATCGAAAGGTTGCCTGTAAGAGATCGCCCATAGCGATAAGGCCGCTTATTGTACAAATCCACTTTGTTTTTTTTAAAGTAGTATGTCGTTTGGTGTACAATAAAGATTATTCTATTGTATTCTAAATATAAAATAAAACGGAGTCTGAATTTTAAGTTTCTGCTATCAATGTTGATTTCTTTACATTGATGTGCTACGCTTACAATTTACCTTATAAACACGCTACATTAAGGTTTATTGAGTCGTCAATATTATTTTATCCACAGTACAGAAGGTTGTACTTTCTGTTCTGTGGATATAAACTATCATGTTAAAGGTGACTTTATAAAACGACTCGATTATATTTATTTAATTATATTATTAATTTCATTCTAGATAACACAAAACGTGAATGTGAATCTGTTCGTTATTTTAATACTCCATCCAAACAGAGCAAACCTAAACTCTCAGATGCAAATGCATCCGTTCGTTCGTTCAATTTAATAGTCATTCGATTCCAATTACATTAATTCGTGGACCGTAACTAATGA
This sequence comes from Callimorpha dominula, assembly GCA_949752705.1. Lineage (NCBI taxonomy): Eukaryota > Metazoa > Arthropoda > Insecta > Lepidoptera > Erebidae > Callimorpha > Callimorpha dominula. The sequence continues at coordinate 3,740,083 of OX457004.1, read as the reverse complement.
ACCGACTAACATTGATAAAATAATCACAACGTTCAATATTAGTTTGTATATTTTAAAGTTGGAATAAAAGTATAGCAGACGTGAAGCTATGGCTTTGCAGGTTATTATTTTTAACGGGGTATATCCTCACATGAGTTAAAAACATGTAATCTAGAACCACTAATATTTACCAATATTTGAACTTCTAATATTTGTTTTCTTTTTCTTTGTTTTTTACTCAATCACACCGTAACTGCGGAACAGCTTGGAATGAAATCAGATAGATACACATGATGATGATGATGTATTGTATTCTAAGTTGTAGAAATATTTATAATATTTTTATTTATTTATTGAATTACTATTGATTACATGAAGTTTAGCATTTTCCGTAGGTTCATAACTATAAATTCTTTAGCTTAACTTTTAAGCTATAATAAAAAATCACCTATCAAAAAAGTGAAATCTTTGAAAAAGTGAACTCCGCAGCCAATTACAAAAAAACCTTTTTTGTTTATCACATACAATTAAAAGGAAATTCTTTTTTTAATTTCTCGAAGTGAAGATTATACTTAACTTTTAGGCAGGGCCGTGTGCTTGGATACCAACATAGTTGTATAAAAATAAATAACCGTTGGAAATAATAATGTATTTAACTGGAACTATAATGTTCGATCTTGCATGAAGTACTGCAGTTTCCTTTGGGATGGGTACAACTAAAAAGAAATACATTAGAAACAGTAGTACAATGGGCGGCCTTATCGCAGTCTGCAATCTCTTACAGGCAACCTTTAGATGTACTATGCTAGGAACAGGTAATTTGTGGTGCACATTTATCTTATTAGCACTTGAGTGTACGATCAGAAAAAGTCGCCTGCTTATCGATTTTTTATAGTATATGCTTTGGTGAGTGAGCGAAAACTCTCTTCGAATTAATTGAACCATGACCATTTCTTCATCGGACTACTGGACGCATGTAGCAGTTCCATTCTTTTATTGTCGACACACCAAAAAGTTTTTATTCCAGTCACCAAAGTCTGGAATTGTGTGAATGTGAGTGAATATTCTCTTGAATAGACGTGTACTACGACGTAATTGTAACTTTCCATCAGGTGAGTTGGAAGACAAACGCCTTTTCAATTTATCAATAACAAAAAAATTACTAGATTTAAAATATGGGAGATCTTTTAATCTCTGTAAAAAAGAGTCGGAGCATAGCACATTCTTCATTTGGTGCGTATGATTATATTTAGCAGCTTAATCGATTCTATTTGTTTTGATGTTGTCATAATAACACTAGTACTGACAGAGATAATTTTACTCAGATGAAAAATAAGTGCGTTAGTCTTTGTTCCGAGACTTTTAATCAATGACTAAAGTAAATGAGACGACGTGTTATATCCATTAACCCTGAAATTGCAAAACCTGGTTTCTTAAAGGCGCTACTCTACTTTGTAGTGGCACTTTTTAAATATTTTTTAATTATTTCTGATATTGTTTTAGTTTTTATTCATTATAGCCTATTTTTTAACACTTTTCATTCTTTGAAGGTCAGTATAAAGCTGTAATAGTCGATACTGAAGCAGAAGTAGATTGATTAATGCGCTCTGAGTATTTGAGATCACGCGAATAAATTAGCAAGTTGAAATTAAATACTCCTCTTTGTAGTTATGACGACAGTATGTTATATAGTTATTAATATCAATTTGAGGATGCTTCATTCCTTAATACCTTCCTCGTAACATCAATTAGAGGAAACCTCGTGCTTTGGAGATGTTGGCTAATTGGAAGTAAGTCTAGTGGATACCAATTAGATCTGATGATATACATTACGTGTATTATTTCGTTAACAAATCAGAATATAAATTTTATATAAAATACTTAAAGACACTGGTAACATTTAAGTACCTAGATTGTTTTAAATTTGGATCTACATGCAAACCTAAGGGGTCATATCATTCGTTATTTGATTTTGTATGTTATGGAGTAATGTAGAGGCTGGAGTAATAGGTAATAGTTTACGGGATCCTCTTACTTGTAAAATTTCTAACAGATGTTGAAATTCCCTTTTACAACTAACAAGGTACTACACGGATCGATTGTAACCAGATGTCGCAGTACACATTTTATTTTCTCTAGATAACATGTGTATAGGAAGAGACACATGATTTTGCATCGAATGTAAATATTTATTGGCACGGAAGGCTTTAAACCTGTTTATAGGACGTTCTATATTTAAGACTATGATGGTGCTGTAAGTTTATTTCATCTCCGCAAATTACATCATGTTATACAACATACAGTTGAGAAGAAAATTGTCAAGAAATTCGTTTTTTGTGGGAGATCTGGAGTCTAAACTAAGCCGAGGCTGCAAGTAAATGGAAATGTCCATTAAATGTCTGACATTGACAGAAACTGAAAAGTCCTAAATTTTATTCCGAATGAAACATATACAATTAAATAATTCTCAAGTTGGTTTAACCAGGTAAAAATGTATGGTTAACTTATTAGGTCTCATTTTGAAGTTGATTCTCTTTTTAATTCAGGGATATTCTGTATAACAGATTTACATTCCTGTTTCATATTTTGTTTCCTCCATGTAAGTATATCAATAAAATGTTAAAAACCTTCAAAATCCTTAAAAATATGCAAACTTTAACCACTCCTCATCACAACTTATTTATTTTACTCCTTGAGTTGTTGTGTACAGACAAGAGATAGCAGTAGCTTACTAGTCATGGACATAATAAAACTCTGTCTGAATGCAAAGGGAACGCTTATTTAATAGACGTGCACGAACTTTAGGCAGACCACGTAAAGTTAGTAAACTTCCAAAATTTAACATAATTGCATAAAATTTATTAGTTTCCGAATTTCAAATTTATACAATTTGCAGTTATCAATTGTAATATTGAGCTATGCTCTTCCACTTGATAACTCCATATAAATAAGCAAAACAATTAGATGGAAGAAAAAGTCGGTAGATTTTAATTGATTGGTGTTGGTAGGGCTTAATAGATTGGGGCTCGTATTTTAGCCACCAAACTGGAGAAGTACGTTCATGTTACAGAAGAGCACGAGTGTTTAATCGCGGTATTCTCTGTTTCTATTATTTTTGAAAATGAGTAAGATAATCGAGTGTTTGTAGGCCCTGTACTCATTTGACATATTGGACCTAAAAAGTTAGATGAAAATGTATTATAATGTTGATATAAACATATCTTTGAATTAAATAAGTTTATTATTAATTCACAAAGTATCTTCTAAAGACGAAGATAAAAGTAAGTTCTTTATTAGTTATTTTACCACCTTTGCTGTCATTTGTTCGACCTTTTTTTTATTTTAGGGCACCACTACGGAGATATTCGGTAGGTACCTATCACACAGATAAAAATTTGATGCCTTGAAGTTAATAAAATAATATTACGGTAATGGGTACGGAATTGAAAGGAAACAACAATCTCTCTGTGACGACGGCTTATTGTCTCACACACAGAAGCTCGGACTGAGTGACGTGTCCTTCTTAAGTTGGCGTAGCACCGGTCCTCTCTAATGTGATCAGACTTGTCAACGGTATTCTTGTGAGAATTGCCTCTGACAGTATTACGTTCCCTATAATTGATCATCACGCTAATGAAATACTATGGTGACGTGTTTTTTTTTGCAAATAGTATCTCGGATATCTATCGGCAAGAGCCTAATATTAAGTACACTTACAAAATTATTTTCACTCACAGTGCTGTCTGTACAAAGAATACAAAAAAAGATTTTTAACTAAAAATAAAATTCGTGGAGAGAAACTTATCACTATATATTATAAAGCAAAGCAAAGTCTGTCTATCTGTTCGTGAAAAACTTCAAAACTACTGAATGGATTTTCATGCGGTTTTCACCAATAGATGGAGCGATTCATGAGGAAAGTTTAGGTTTATAATTTGTTAAGTTTTTGTGTAAATTGGTTGAAATATGACGATGATTGTTGAATACGTATCTGCTACCCGTGCGAAGCCGGGGTGGGTTGCTAGTAATTACATAAATAAACCACAACTTACCACGAACACTTCAACGACCCCTTACACAACCGAGGATGCTTTAAAATTTATCACGACATCCCATTTTCATGCCCCCTGCTATAAATTATTTGTTTCTTCATTCCGTCCAACGAGATGCATATTCGCTTTTGTTTATACGCTTTTGGACCTGCCAAAAGCACACTTAGCTTTATACGGAACAGAACACGCGAGTTCAGTGCTTTTTCCCTATACCAAAAGTGCCACACCTGAAAAAAGAAAAGAAAAAAGTTTTCACTTAAAAATTCAGAGTGTCTTTATATAATTTAAGAAGTTGATTTTAGGGTGACAGTTAAACACAGACAGTTGACAGTGATCTGATCCCAGAGAAATATTAATTTATTTATACGGGTACTAGGGACGATGTACTAAAACCGAAATAGTAGATTCAATCATTATTCTGAATTCAAAATCATTGGATTTTTGCTAGAAAACTCCACATTATTTTTATAGTTTTAAATTTTTTGTTTTAAAATGGTAAAATAGGGAGCAAAGAAATCATTAACCGTACTTTATAAGTACGGTGGCGGGACGAAACGTAACGAGTAGTCAAACGAGTATTCTATGAGGATTTTCCCCTCCTCCGGTAAGAAACTATAATATTTTCCAAATTTAAAAGTATTGATACATTTAAATTTAATTGTAAAGAAGGTCATTCTAAGCTTTAATACGTTTTACATACATACTCACCTCTATATCTCCGAAGGGGTAGGCAAAAGCGTATTGGGCACTGAAAATCAGTACTGAGGTGGCATTTATCCATCGCAGTGTATACTGAGGGTCCACCTATTTTCTAGGGCACGGCGTACAACCCTCAGTAAAATAAAAAGTTTTTTTTTCGTAATTAACATTCAAAGAAACGTGTGGGTGGCATTGACGCGTCATGTGACATGTCAGTGTCATGTAACAAATGACACGTCAAAAATGTTACATGTTATTAAAATTTTAATTGTTTTTTATATTCTTGTATGTTATTATTTTTATTTGTTGTATGCTGTGCTTTAACAAAATAAATCATTTTTTTCTTTCTTTCTATCTATTAAACGCCCACATTTTGCCAACTATAATTTAGTCCCACTTACGAAGGTAAGAATGGAAGGTAATGGTAGGAAAGGGATATGTTCATACGGATGGATTTGGAAGTGTAAGCAATAGCTCGAACTGCCCAGGATCGCATAGGTACCTGTAACTCGAACTGGCGGTTGCCAGAAAGTCCGAGCACACTAAAAAGTTCAATGTACATAACTCAAAACAAACTCATATTTCATGTATTAAATGTAATTGTTATACTTACTATTATTTAGTGCTACAACGTTTTGAAACTAACAAGCCTTAAATATTAATTTGAGATGAAATATTAAAAGGCTGTATGTACTTAAATGATAAATATATTGTCGTCAGATACAAAGGACATTTAAGTTCACTGTGTATTTACGAGCTGTCGCTATGAAAAACTTACTAATGGCACTTTGTCACTGACGAACAAAACCATTAAAATAATCCAATAATAAATAATATTATCTAGACTACGATAGAGTATAAAATGTGAAAGTATGAACTGGATCACCCATAAAATACCTGATGTATTAGTACCTACCATTTGTCTTCGCTGTTTGTTTGGTTTAACCTGTACCTAAAATATTTATGTCATGATCCCTGTGTTTTTGTTAACGAATAATAATAAAAGAAACTGAAGGTTTTATCTGATCAATTACAGCTGAAATTTTTATGTCGAATAACCATCCGATTACCTGCGATGGTTATTCGTCATAAAACTTGAAGACGTTAGTAGGTTATATCCTAAAGGACGGCACAATAGACATTTGTCGAGCATGCCATCGTACCGGAGAAACCATCATTTATATAATTTCAAGTTGTTTTCGTCTTGCCAATGTTAGAAAGATTAGAGCGCCGAGCAATGATTGCTGACATCACCATGCTGACAATGTCTTATAGGTCGAAAAACAAAAATAAATAAAATATTTGGACTTAGATCACTAGCTTGTCGACATGTGGGATGTGGGTCCTTAAAAGTCAAAAGTTCTATTCTATCCTAGAACATATAACGCATTGCTTTCTATTACTTAACTCAGCAGAGTAAGTAAGTTCCCTTGATTGTACACCAACTACATATATATATACAACTCTGTCAAGAAAGTACCGGAAAAGGTCAATAAAACACAAAATGTTAACTATTCTTCCAAATTTATTGTATCGCCTTCAAAGTAGGCCCCTTCAGAAATAATACACTTACGCCTACGAATAATCCAGTTATATATAAACTCATAAACCCATGTCTCATCACCAGTAACAAAGCGTTTTACGAATGTAGGGTCAGAATTAACTCGTTCTAACATGTATTCAGCGACTTTTACGCGATTGAGTTTTTGAAGAAAATTCAGATCTTTCGGGACTAGTCGAGCGGAACCGTGTTTCATGCCCAAACGATCGTTTAAAATAGTACGAATGGATTTGTGAGACACAGAAAGTTCAGCGGCTATCTCTTCCAAACTTGAATGAGGATTTCCAGTCACAATTTCCTTCACTTTTAGCGATGTTAACTTCAGTTGAAGACGTTGATGGAAAATCATCCAACAAATATCGACCGCTTTTAAATGCACTGTACCACTCATATGCACGAGTTTTTGATAAAGTCGATTTACCGTATGCTTTCTGTAACATTCTGTAACAATGCAAAATTTGAGACAAACTCTTTGTTCGATGTTTTTATCCATTAAAATCGCAAAACACTCTTGAGATGAGCTTACAAAATCGAGTACTGAACACAAACTAAATGACAGAATATTGCTCAAACTTAGCGCCAATATAGAAAACAGTTGTGCCAACTTAACCACAAAAAAGAATTATTTAAATTGAATTTGGAATTAGAATTAAATTATCAATTCCGATACTTTTTTGACAGAATGTATATAAAAATAACTTAAACATAAAATGCACAATGGGCGGCCTTATCACGACAAGCAATAGCTTGAAGGCAACCGTTGGAACCTTTGGAAGGACAGGACTGTAATGAATTAGCGTGGGTGGTTATGTTGTCAAACATAAAATATGTACTAATATATACTACTAGTATAACAATCATAACATATATATTTACATACAAAAACATACATATACACATGCACCTAAATACACAAATTATAATTATGCATAGTATTAGATTATATATTTTATAAATTATCTTATACATAACTTTGCAGATAGTATTCTTTTAACATGTTTTTTTAATTCTAAAGATTATGCTTGCCTTATAGAAACTTCTAGGGCATTCCAGAGACGTGCTGCTCCAACTGTAAAAGACTAATCAGCGAACTTTGTTGCATGCTCTGGTATTTGAAGTTTCAAGTTTTCCGATGATCTCAATAATTTCGAATGTGTGTCACGTAGGAATCTAAAACGTTCTTTGAGATAAGAGAGAGTAAGGGGGTTGAACAATATGTTATAAAGTAGCATCAAGTTTATCGAGTTGCTCCTCTGTGAGATTAAGATATCTAGCACCAGCATAGTCATGTATTGTAAGAAGAAGTGGCTGTGCAACTGAAATCTTTGTAGCGGTCGGTAGAAAGTTCCGCAGTCTAAGCAATCACCTCGCTGAAACAAACAATTTGCGACCTACCTCTTGCAGTTGTGTGCCCCATGATAGAGTTTTATTCATGTATATCCCCAAATTTTTGACGCTAATACAGTTGTGTCCATTCAATGCGGGAAATCAGTTGTTGTAGTATGGGCTCTAAAACACGAATAAACATACATAAATACTTTTTTTTTGTAAATACACATACATAATTATACATGCATACAAGTATTTGTACTAGAACATGATTTCCCGCTGTTAAAAGATAAAGCTTGAGGAGCTCTATCCCACAGGAGACCATTGCGCATTGGTAAGTTTTCTGATGATGAATAGGCTAACCAGGGCTCCATGGGGCATTGGCAATAAAAAAACAGGTTGCACTCCGGGAGTGCCGGCTGAAGTGAAAACTTGAACATTAACGTTGTGCATTTTTGAATATTTTGGAATGGTTAGGGAATAATTTCGCACGAATTACTTTATTTATCAGTATAAAAGTACTATCATTATCTAGTTTTTAAAAGATTATCAACGATCTAATGGCCGTGAGCCAGCCAACCTCTTGACAGGCAGAAACACCTTGGCGCGTTCTTGGATGAAGTGCGAAAGTGAGCTTTATTTGGGTGATGTAAAGCTGCTTTTCGCACTTCATCAAAAACTGTTGCGTATTTCTTTTCTTTATTGATAGGATAGAGAACATTCGGACATCAGGGTCACGTGTCCTGACGCGAGTTTAACATTTTTTACCTATCAAAAAGTGCACAACGCCGCTAAAGAAGTTTTCACTTCAAAAAGACAAATCTGATACAAGTATTTAAGGCACCGATAAGCGCCGTTGCGAGTGTTTTCATTTCACAATTGGGCAGCTCCGACATCCATAACTTGTTGACCTTGTTTTGGTTTGTTAAATTCGATCCCAGCTTTTCACTGAAACATCTAAGACAGTTTAACAAACTCTAGTCATTACCGTTTTTTATTGGAGTAGGCAGAGCAGTCGCTTTATTATAAGAAAAAAAAAACGAGATTCCCAAGATGATGAGAATATTAAATTCTATACTACAAGTCCTCACGAAAGGTAAACTACGATTACTCGTAGTAAAGTACAAGTTCATAGTTCATAGATATCCATAATATATATTACGTAGGCATGTACGGAACCGGTCGTAAAATGGAGTTGAAGGTCACGAACGAAATATGGAATTACATTACCGTATAAAATGCGGAACGTATTTGTGAGGAAGACGCTGATTTTAGGATGGATGGGATATTATGTAGAGTGCAACTGATCGTTAGAAATGTTGCTGAACCGTAATATTAGGAGTGATAAATGGTGAGTTCGGTTACAGGAACCCCTTTTTAATATTATGATGGTTTGAAGGAAAGTATAAAATGTAACAGGATTGACTACGAATATGATACACTAATATTTTATTAAAAATATCTTATCTCAATTAAGACTTGCGTGTGGTGACCATTATTAGGCTTAAACTATACTCTGTCCATTTGTTTATTTTCTTTTTGACAGTTGCTGACGTAACTGAGTCAGAGTTTTTCAAAATTAAACTTTCTGTTTATACATAACACAATACAAAAGTCAGTTCATCATAAAAAGGCGAGATTAAGGATTTATAGTCATTAGTTTCCTTTGGCGCTACGCAATGTACATACAACATGCATAGGTATTCTTTTTGTGCGGTACGGTAAATGACCTTAAACGTTCGGCGCCGTCAAGACCTGCTGATTGCATAAAATCTTTAAATGTTTGTTTGATTACATTGCAGTTTTTGGCCGTATGCGGTATTTATTACATTTTTTTTTCTGTAAAATGTTCTGTTTACCCATTGTGATATCACTTTTAAGCAAAAAAATGTAAAATAAAAAATGATTGCCTGAATATGTTATTTCAGGATATGGTCCGTACCATGCCGTCCGATATGTTTCTTACACCCTGTATATTTGTTCTATACAGTATGTGATAAGATATTACTATTAATAATAGTATTCAATCCCTGTAGGGAATCAGTTTCTGACTCTGACTTTCCACGGAGTGAGACTGCATAGACCTACCCATTTATGATGCTCTCTATCATCTTGTCTTAATCTGATGTTCCTTATTTTTATAATTCTGCCAGTGGCGTAACTATACCATCTGAGTTTCGAATTCATTAATACATTTTGTAATTAGTGCCACCTGTGTTCAGGGCCTTCGATGCCCAGTGGCATTTTGCCTGCTCTGCCACCCTATTGTTACGCCACTGAATTTGACCTTAGCCAGCATTGTACAGATCCCCTTAAAAATATCAGTTTGTACATACCAGTGCTACTGCTGTCGGTAGACGTATGAGTTTCCATTTTTCACAGATTATTTCGTAAGGACTTGTGCTTCTCAAGTGTAGATAACAGAGTTCTAATAATACTGTCACTAGCCTTTGCTCACATTGTCACGCTTGTCGTGCTTTTGTCACCGCTCACAGATATAGAGATATATTTATAAGTGGTATGAACATTTCTACAAGGTTGTAGTATATGTATTGTGTGCTGTGTATCTAAAAAAAAATGAACATTAAATCAATATTGTTTTCTATGACAGTCTTTGGATATGGCCACATAAAATCTTTGAAAAAATTAAAATGAAATAAAACTATATATATCTATAGATTATTTCTTTTAATTTGATCATACTATTTATTCGTTAACATTATGATACTGTAGGTACATGCAGTATTTGTTTTTATATAAAAGATTTTTGTTATACGCAATAAAAAATTGCGTTACGTTCTACTGCACGCAGTGATGTAAAAATCTATAGAAACTATTTTTAAATCAGTTTAATAAGGTTTTCGTCCATAGTTATGAATAGTTCTTTTTAATAATATTTGTTTTTATTTTTAAGTTTAAACTTAAACTAATGAAGAAATGAAAGATTCGACTTATAAATATTTTTTTTTTAGGTAGCCTCGCACGTGTCCGCTCTGCTGGGCAAAGGCCTCCCCCTTACCCTTCCACTCCTCTCGGTCCTCGGCCACCCTAGGCCACATGTTTAAAAAGGTGTCGAGATCGTCCTTCTATCTTCTCCTCAGCCTTCCTCGCCGTCGCCGACCACCTCCAGGTATCCACTCCGTGGCTATTTTCGCCCATCGGAATGGCTCCATTCGACAGACGTGTCCCGTCCAGCACCACTTTAGCCTGGCGGTCACAACTCCAACATCAACAATGCCAGTTTTGGAACGCAGCTCAGTGTTTCTGACGTGGTCCGTCAATTTGACACCCACTATGCTGCGTTCCATGGCCCGTTGGCAGATCTTAAGTCTGGACTTTTAATGGAGTAACTAAAATTAACTTTTTACTTTTTTCAAATCGATTATAATAAATAAGTATTTTATATAATAATAAACTCCACTTAAATAAATTCGGTTGTAAATATTTTATCGAATCAGCCACAATTTTGGTCATTACTAATTGACTACTTATCACATAGATTATACACTAATAACTAGTATCAAACTGTCGAAAAGGTGATCACGTATGGCGGACCACGAGACAACAGTTGATGTTAGGTAGTACTTTTATATACTAATCGTCGCGAAATGTTTATTGCACGATCCAGGATTAGTAGTCTAGTCGAGAAGTGTAATATCTCCGAAAAATCGTTAGAAAAGTCAGAAAATTGTTTTGCGACAATTCATTCGCGGAATAAAATTCCGAGAAAGACGTATTTAAATTTTTTCAGCAAATAACAATAGCAATAGCAGTACGACCTCAGAGTTTTGTCTATTACATGAAAACGGTAAGTGCTAGCGCTAATCAGCAATACGATCCTTAAAGTGGGCGATTTTTTTTTTAAATATTTTGATTCTCGGAACTAAAGGTTTATAATTAATCATTTTTATCAACTGTTAAAAATGGGATTCCGCGCGGCGGTTTACGCTCGAGCGCGTCACTGCTTGAGAGAGTATGACTCATAAAATATAAATTTTTGAGTATAAAATAAAAATTAAAAATAAGGTGTGATCTGGACACTATAATGAGTAAAGCTCCGTGGATTTTTTTGGAGACTTTCTTATATAAGTACTTACTTATATAAGACTTTCTTGTCTAAGTAGTTACTTATGATCTTTATACTGATCTATTTCTTCTTATTAGTTAATAAGTCAATAATCGGGCAATGTCACCCGACGACGTTAGGCGGCACTCGTGGGTGGCACTGAAAATCAGTACTGGGGTGGGTTATGCCCATCTCAATTTATGCTGAGTGTCCACCCAAATTTCAGAAACACGACGTATCTTCAACTAAAAACGATGTAGGTACCTAGGTACGAAATAAAAAACATGACCTGTTGCCACGTCATACATTTGACACGTGAGTGATGAGTGCCACGTTGCCATGTCGTGCGTGACGCGCAGTGTTGCCACTTGCACCCAATTTTTAATAAATTTATGCTTTATTTAGTGTTAATAATTTCGTCAAAAAGTGTTTTTTTTTTTGGTTATAAAAATTTGTTTGTAATAGATATAGGATGATTCGGAAATAAAAATATGTTTTCTTTCTTTCTCTTTCTTCTAATGAAATCATAATGAAAAAGTTTATAAAATTTATTTATTTTATTAGTTACTAATTAGTAATACTACTACTATTAGTAATACTAAAAGCGTAAACAGCCACGCGGGATCCCATTATAACGTATAAACATTTTTCATTAGAGGCCTTGAGTTCCCGCAAGTTAAGAAATATTTTAGGAAATTTCCTCTTCTTTTCTTTTTGCTGAATTGCGCTTTTACTTACCGTTTTCATGTAATAAACTAGTGTGTTTTTATTCAGTTTTTTGGCGATATTAATTGCAATTTTTATTTCATAAAAAAAAATTAACCACCGATACCACAGTTTTCTGCCTTTTCTAACAATATTCACTTCTCGACTAGACTATAGTAATTACTTCATAGTTCAGTTTGTCTTTGATAGATGCCGCAGAAGTATGTTTTTGAATTAATGAATTCACAGATGGCGCTATGGTTTCAGTGGTCACCACACCACGTGGGTTAAAATCCCACACGGGACAATAATTTGTGTGATCCATATAACTACAGTTTCACAGTAACTGGAGCTACTGTGTTTTCAATTACGACAGCAGAATAGTTGTCCTGAGTCTGGGTGTTCTTTGTGTCCGTTGTTTAAATGTTAGTGAAGCCACCCTCGACACAAGAGTTTCCGTCTTTTTAAGAAGAAAAAAATTAAAATTAATGAATTTATTTGTTAAATAACATTTTCAGTTTGATTATAAATATTTAAAATCGTAGAATAATCCACGGAGAAAGATCTATGCCTGTATACTGTTCAAGTGTGTTAATACCTAGTAATATAATTTGTGTGTCTTTTCAATAACGTAAACAAGTAATAAACTTTGTTTCCATTACTCAACATCTTCACAGTCTTAATTTTAAGAGTTATTTCAACTAATGATTGAGTTCTAAACTCTTAACTATGGTGAAATAATTAAACTTAAATCAACTAACTCAAAGGTACAAAATCTTATTTGGTAATAATGTACTTTATTGAAATTTCAATATTTGTATAATATATAAGTCTTTTATAAAATACTAGCAGCGCCCCGCGGTTTCACCCGCGTAAATTCCGATCCCGTGGGAATATCGGGATAAAAAGTAGCCTATATGTTAATCCAGGTCTCCAGCTATCTACATACTAAGTTTCATCCCAATCGGTTATGTGAGCTTTGGCGTAAAAGAGTAACCAACATCCATCCATCCATTTTTCTCCATTCAACTTTCACATTTATAATATTAGTGGAATTGACTCAAGACATAAGTTCAAACTATTTTTTTTTAGTATTTTTAAATTATTTAAACTAAGTGCTTTCGTTAATTACGTTTTGGAAGTTGCTGTTTTAAAAGTAAAGTAGTTTAAAAAGATTTTCCATAGTTTCAACAAACTGAAGGAGGTAGAGCACGGCAAATATCTGCCCTAATTTGAACATCCCGAATCTAAGAAAATTGTACTTTTTAATAGAGGTCAATTCCTTGCAGTAACTGACAACACTTAGATACTTACTTCTACTTATTTGGTGTCATCCTAATTTCCAAACTAACATTATAAATGTAAGTGTTAGTTTATTTGTTTACAGTGGGGAGGGCCATGCTTCGGCTCAACCGGAGTGATACCACGTCCTCACAGAAAGTCGGCAGTGAAGCAATGCTTACATTGCTTTTCGCCGAGTGAGTGAGGTTACCGGAGGCCCTAACCCTTCTTTCCCTTTTATCTCTTTTCTTCCCTTCCCTACTCCCACCTTAAAGGCCGGCAACGCACTTGTGACTTTTGAGCTGCGAGTGCCCATGGGTGGCGGTAGTCACTTATCATCAGGTGATCCGTCTGCTCGTTTGCCCCCTATAACATAAAAAAAAAGTTTACTCAGCTGTAGTAAAAAGACGTAGTATATATATTATATACCTTTCCTCTGGAAAAAAAGACTTGCCGAGGAATACCTGAATATGTTTTACAAAACCTATAGTTACGCGAGCAAAGCTTGCAACGCGTGACTATTCATACGTATATCGTAGCTCTGACGTTCCAATTTTTACAGATGCAGAGTGCAAAATATACGAGACATATAAGTATACCGTGGAGCGTCTCCGGGTGTTACGGAACGGTAGTGATTTCCTTCCACTATAAACGAAAGCGCCGTCAGAATTAAACACCTACGGTTCCAACCTCTACTATTTTTTTTTTTGCTACAAAGAAAGAAAATACATTTATTTTGACAGTACAATAAATAATAATTAATCAAAAGTAGGTAACGTTGGGAAACAGAGAATGATAAGAAGAATCCATAATATTATAATGACAATAAAAATCATAAATATTAATTATTAAATATGCAGAATAACACCGTTAAATATACGGACTATTATTTTAATCTTAATTTAAAAAAAAAAACAAAAAAAACAACGTGTGTTCGGTTATACATTTTGTTTGCTGGGCACGCATTTAAAGACGTATTTTTTTACCGACGAAAAAACGGAGGAGGTTGTCAAGTTAACCGTCTCTATTTTTTTTTTATGTATGACCACGCATAACTTTTATAGGGTAGTCCGATTTAAATTTTTTGATACTTCGAAGTTGATTAAGTTTAAATTTGAAAAAAAAATAGGGAGTGAACGATTGATTAGCCTCTGAATTTTTATCTGTGAACCGATTTTGTCGGAGCTTGGCACACATATGTATGTACTTATTTAGTTTCAATCACACTACAAGCTGATGGAGACCTGTGGTTGATCTGATGACTTTTCAAAATGAAATTCAAAAACATTTCGGCAAAGGGACACATCGCGTCGCCACCACCGCGCATTATTACATTACAGTAATTTGTTTGTTCCTATGTACGGCGCCAACTCAATATTATTTATTTACATTAGTGTAAGAGTTAAGTTATAATTACATCATGGAACGCAGAAGTTTAAAAGTTAGTGGAGTTAAGTTAGGCCAACAAGTTTACTTTTTAATAATGTATGTTTTCTTTGTCCAATCAAGTAAGTAAATAATGTCATTGTTAAGCTGTAAAATATGGAAAGTCTCCTCGTAGTTATGCACCACAATCTGCCCATTACCTTCACTAACATATATTATTATAAAACAAAGTCTTCCGTTCGGTCTGTCTGTTTGCTCACTATCAGAAAATGACATAGGGTACCTTTATTTCTAAAAAAGACGTGTTCTTAAAATGTAGCATAAAGTTCAAAGGTCCACGACAGAAGTACCTATCTTTCCTTTTGGGAACAAGGAAAACAGACATTATTTATAGTAATAATTTACTAACACCACAAAATCTTATAAGCATTATATCGGATAAGACAGTGTCAAAAGTACTTAAATATTCAACGAAAAAGAATTTGAAAATCCAACCAAACTATCACCTTAAATTCTCAAGGCATTTTGAAATACAAATACCTAGCAATAACCGTATCTGTCTATCACTGACGGAGTTAGTTGACATCACTCAAGTCTCACAATTCTCAGCCCTAATCCTTTTAATAAAAGTTCTTAATCGATTCGAAACGGTTTAGGGGTTAATTGTATTCTTTTGTTACAAGAGAAAGCATTTTTATTCAATTTTCATTTTGATTCGCAAGTGAAAGATAAACAACGATTGTCGATTTCTAATTGAAAATTTGTAACAACCATTATTACGTCCGAAATAGGAGCCTTATTCGTAATTATTTATGTTTTTTGTTAAACCAAACTGAACCTGCTCCCAATTTGTCATATTATATCTTCTTACATAGTTTCTCCATCAAAGGTATATAAATAGATACTGCCGTCCTTTAACTAAAAAGCCTTTAACCCTCAAACGGCTAATTTCTACTTTTTGATAGGAAGCGACAAAATTCAAAATTCCCTGTCTTTGTGTATAAATATTATGAATACTATAATTATTATTATTGCCAACAATCATAAATCTAAGTTTCATAGTTTTACAGAATTGTTTCTGCAAACAATTCCCGTTTTTTTCCTATTTTTTTGAAAAAAACTTGTTGGGCTTAACGACTTTCTAGTTAAAGGACAGCAGGATAGGTACACTGTTTATTGTACACAAAAAAAAACGGATAACATACAAATTTGTTGTACAGGTCGAGGAAGCATGCATACACAGGTGTACTTCTTTCCGTGTAGTAGTGCATGGTGTTGACCAATGACCAATGCGTAGGATTAACTCATATTTTTCCAGAGGCTTTCTTCTTAGGATAAACCCGGGTCCCTTATTTATTTATTTAGATATATTTGGTAGTAGTATTGGTGTTGCTGTAAGGCTCAGTTTCCGCATTTAGATTCTTAAGTGGTCCATTATGTGTTAAGATATGGTTGCCTAGTTGAGCCAGTCTAGATCCTTTTAGAAGCACAAAAGCCTCCTGGAGCATTCACAGGCTTTTTGGAGCGATCTCGCACCCACGAGGGTATTTCCCTGTTGTGTCGCCACTCCCGCGCACTCCTGGATACTGTGGGCGTCCGTTTCCTTCGCTTTGAGATATCCTCTGCATAGAGGACCGTCTGTCTCATTTATGGTGAATATGTGCCGGTTTAGGGCCAGGTAAACTGTAATGGTTCCTACAAATATCCCGATTTTGAGTCAGTTAAGACTGAGCAGTCTGCAAGTTAAACGTGGTGAGGCCTCCGTCAGCACCAGTTTAGATTACCTGCAGCCAGGTATGTCATCCCAGCGACCGTTGTGCGCTTCACGAGTCCTTTGCCTTGTTCATAAGCGAAATTGGTTGAAGCGAAGTGGCAGCAGTATAAGTTACGGGTAGTCATATACCCACCAGAATCGGCAGAAACAATCTTAACAAAAGCGTATTAATGGGAAGCATTGATACGCACGGTGCACGGTGAGCAACCACGTTATTACGATGAGACAGAAAACACATTTTTTATAATTGCAATTTTTATAATTTTATGGGTGAGAAGTTTTAATTTACAGTAACGCAACGCATCAGTCGGGAAAAATCTGGAGTAAACCATCTTCAATCACCATAAAAAAATTCTCTTCGTATTTTTGTCTCATTATGCAGACTGTAAAATGAATATTGGTAATAAAACTGAAAGTAAAACAAAATAACAAAAAAACAGTTTATTGTTTGGCACATGATACAGATGTAGAAAAGAGCATAAACAAAAAACTTACGTTGAGGCTAATGTCCGTGGAGGTGTTTCTTTCTCCGGATCTTCATCACATCTTCACCAAATTCGTATGGTAACAAAATCGGTCCATATTTGACGGAGACCTGAGGGAACATACACAAAAAGAAAACGAGCGTCAAATTGTTTTCAATATGTAATTATTTGATATAGGTATAGTCATTATTTTTTTCCTATCTTGCAATATATATTTTACATACCGCAATGAACAGTCTTGACAGAAGTAACAAACTTTCAAATTTTAAATGCGTGACATCCAAAAATACGTAGAGAATTTAAGAACAATGTTAGACATGTTATGTCTCGTGTATAATTGTATATTTGTTTTGTAACATTGTAATATTTTTAGTATAAATTCATTTTTATTCTAAGTTCTCATCATTTTTCATTGTTTTTATATAGATAAACAACACAGTCCTATGTGATCCTGCTAGGGACCTAGTTTAAAACACAACTGTTTATTATACATTTCAACCTTATTGTACTAAGTTCTGTTTTGTGTACCTAAACTAAATAAATAAATAAATAAATAAAAATGAAAAACCTATTTGAAAAATGTAGCAAATTGGAAACCTAGTATTTTAATAGTACTGCAGAAAAGCGATTCTAACTACAGAAATCAAAACATTCTCACTCGCACATTTTGTGGTGGCTACTCAAATTGAAAAAAGTATTCGAATCCGCGCAACTAAAGTGGTAAAAATGGTAGTCATCGTTTTTGTTTTACGGTTAGGAATATATGACACGCTCGCGGACGCATTTCGGAGTTCAATATTTCTTTGGTGTCAAAACGCAAATGTAATAGATGTCTGGAATATTCTTCTGAACTGATTTGGAATTTCTGTTCTCGTTTATATTGTCAACTTATAATAAGATTACACACAGCTGACTTGTAAGTGAATCCACTCCTAATCCAAGCAATTTAGCATAGCTATACCCATGTTACTAGTAATCATTGTAAATATTTAGGTTTCCTGTAATGTCTCAAGGCGGGCTTAATGCCGAAGGTATTTTCTATAGGTCTACCATTAAGGTATAGAGACGAGTGTGGCTGGTAAACAACAATATGACTGCAGTGACTGATTGATATTTGATAAAGTAAACTACTCGACTTTCATAAGTGATATATAGTTCGAACATAAATAAACACACAAACAGTAATGTTCAAAATAATCTATATAAATAAAACTCGTGTGTTATTCATTGATAAGCATATCATTTTAGAACGAAAACGTTACGAAATTACTTTTTGGAATAAAAAATATTAAATTAGAGGAGCATATCGTGCATTTACACATTATATGGAAACCGAAATATACGCGGGCAGAGTACAGGGCGGGCGAAAGCTAGTGATGAATATTAATAATTAAAATAATAACAATATTAACAACCTGAGACACACGTACACGGCCAAAACTAGGCACATTCTATGCTTTGGTGACCAGACTTGCTGATAAACACTTATAAATTTCTAAATAAATACAGATTACAGATAAATTACACCCAGACACAGAACAAATGATCATGCCCATGACAATATTTGTCCTGGGTGGGAATCGAACTCACGACCTCTCGCTGAGCAGACAGGATCACTATCAAGTATACCAACACTGACACACGTACAAATACCAATGACAAGATTTAGTCAAAAAATCACCGTCAGCCATGCCATACTTTACTATTGATAGGGTTTATTATATGTTTGATGGTAAGGAATTTCCTCTTGCCTTTGCTTTGTCATATACATATGTTTATATGTACGTAGGACACAGTAGATTATTCTGTTACTAATACACTAAGCAATAGGGTTAGTAATGTATAAAAAGTTCCAGTAACATTGCGGTTGTATAAAGCATTTACACCTTTCACATTACTTATATAAAAGTCATGTTCACCGGATAATTAAAAAGTAATTCTATTTATAAACATGTATAAAAGCATTTCATATCTGTCCCAATCTTTAAACGCCTCGTAAAAAAATAAACTGCCACCGGTCCCGACCTTATTTCCCATTCAGGGTTCTCCAATAACTGTTTTGAAGGTAAAAGTCAATATTTGACGCTTAGGGGCGTAATCCGGTGTTACAGTTCTGCGACCAACGGGCATAAAGCCATCATTTTGTACTTAACCCTTGTTTGCAACTGTCCGTTTTTGCAGTTTTAATAAAACGAGCCGTTGTAGAGACAGGGGGGTGACAGAGGTGGCCCCAGGGATTTAGATTGGACGTTACAGCAATTTAATTTAGTTCCCACATGATGGATATTGATAGCATCAACTTCAGTTTTTCATTGCTGGTGAAAATGTCACATCGAATGCTTCCTAAATGTTTATAAGGTTCAATTTTATGTAGCGCTTCACGTAAATGTATTTCATGCTTTACTGTGCACGACTGAGGAATAAATGTTTTTATTTGACGCGTTATTTCGTTATGTAAGTGTACAACAGGTCTGCTAGAATGAACAATATTTTTAACACTGGTGAAAAATATGAAATGAGAATTCTATTTACAAAATTTTATTTAAGTAAATTTAAACATGCGCAAAGGTACCTCGCAAGCAAACCGCCAGACCGATGATAATCGGCCAACGTGCCTATAAATAGTAGTAATAGCGGTGCCAGCTATGTTCATCCCCACCTATGTGTTCCTTCTCCCGTCTTTTGTTGCTGACCGTACTCCCAAATAGAAATACTGCTGCACTGTTAGTTATGCTGTCGTCTGAGTGGTGAGTTAGGAAGTACTTATGCACCAGACCACGATTCGATCTGAAGCCAACCTCCTGGCTCGACCATCACATCAGTTCCAAGATGCCAAATTGAATTGACTTCGAAAATTTACAACTCCCGCATTAGGAAATATTCCTGTATCGCGAGGGAATTTACAAACATTGAAACAAGGGTCACAAAGAACCCACAGACTCAGAGTTTGTGGATCACACAAATCGAACCCAACTGACGTAGTGGCGATGCGACCACTTCAACCCGATGGTTAACTGCACGGGTGGCGGTCGGGCCACCCGTGCAGTCCAACACACACATACAAGCTAATAATAAATAAGCGTGAAGAAGTATGTAAACCCTTAACGAGAAGCTAGTAGCAAATGTTCTAAATGGTTAAATAAACGCCAGTATCCCGTATGAAACATATAAACCAAAGGTTGCGTACGTTTTTACGAGGGCGTTCGAAATGAAATATTTTTATCATGAAAAATACATTTATCTCTGTCAAAATCAAACAGCCACTTGGCCGAGCGCCGAGAAATATAGTGTCAAAAAGTTTATTGGTCACTTTTATGGCCAGCCGTGTAAAACTAAAAAGAGGCGAGTTGCTTCGTACCTACTCATTTGACATACATTTTACTTTTCAATATTTGTGGTGCCCATAAGAAAGTTTTGGCCATAATCGCCACGGCGGAGAAAACTGTAGGAGTGCTGACGATAGAGTTCATACATTTGGAGAAGCCTATGTTTAGCAGTGGACGATGAAAGGCTGAGAAAGGCAATAGGCTCTGGTGATTAAACGGCCTAAATGCTTGGTGTTCTAAATGATTTATATGAATAAGAATTCATAAAAGAAAAATAATGTTACCTCCCAAACACAGTGGTTACAACGTCAATCGAGTGGAACAAAATAAAAAACCTTGCCGATGGTGGCGTATATGTCGGGTCGTTTGGTTCCTTTCAATATGGTTGATATGTACGATGGCTGGCGTGTGCGTCATGCTCGTGAACGGGTGCCGTTGGTCGAGGCTGGTCATCTCCGGACTGCTGTTACTTAAATATGTATTGTAACGCGTGGGGTACTTCTTCTAAAACAACTGCGGCGTACTCCAACACTTGTAAAGCTTGGGGCTTTACGGTAACCAGTCTCGATAGGTTCTATCTAGAGGAGGAAAATTAAAAGAGCAGGCAATAGCACTGCATGCATGCACTAGCATGCGATATAATCAGGATCAGATTAATCATGTAACAATTATAACTTCACACAAGTTAATTATAAATAATACTTCTTGAAATATTCTGTGCACATTGACCGACAGTCGTCAAGCCCGTCTTCTGTCCTCTGGGCGACTGTACTTTCTTCTATCCTTATTCTTCATAAAATATTTCGAACATGTTCTAAATTCGAGTTTGGGGCCACCAGTCCAGGCCTCTCGCATTTCAAAGAGTTATTATTACAATCGAAGGAGTATGCAAGCTGTACGAGAGGTCTCATCACTACAGTATAGTAGTAATTAGTGCGTCTATTTATATTTTAGAATAATAGGCATGTTACATTGTCCTCACATTTCATTTACGCTTATAAGCAATGTAACCAGAAATTTGTAAAAAACATTTTAAAAAAGAGTGTCCTTGGAGTTTCTTGCCTGTTCTTCTCCATAGGATCTACGTATTAGAACAGGCAACTAGCTTCATGACTGACTTAGTATGACGGACTCCTACTCCTGACAATTCAAAAATACCTATTATTGGTTTAATTGAAATAAACGGTTTTGATTTTGATTTTGAAACACGAGATTAATAATAATAATATATATTAATTTATTGATCCAAATAACCTTTAACAATTTTACTTAAAAACTAGGCTACAACAATGTTAAGGTTACACAGGTAGAGTTCCCTAACCCTAACACCCAAACTAGGTATTCCTGTGACTTGGGAGTTAGTGTTCTGCCGTCACTATAATCACAATGTCGTTTCTTTAACAGTTTTGACATATATGTTGCATTTCATGCATAAATCTTAAAAAGGTCTAAATCTAAAGTCTAGTCTAGGTCTAGGTCTAAAGTAATTACACTGATATTAATCTTTTAAAAAAATGTTCTATCTTTCTCTGTTCTGTTCTTCTATTTCTTTCTACAATATTCATAATAACTAACTACCTAACAAACATCACTTTTAGTCAAACCTTCGTCAATCTATTGGTGTTTACTGTGCATGCCTTATCTACATGTAAGAACTTTCAAATGTTGCATAGTATTTATACTTACTGTTGGCGTGTCTTCAATAAATAAATAAATAATACAATTTACAATTTTCAATTATGTTTTTACTATTCAAATGTATAATCACAGTAAATTGAAATGTTATGGCGGCAATTTCAGTTGTGGATAGCTGAACTCTGACACTTAGCTGTCAACTATCACTGTTAATTTAATTACCAACAAGTCAGTACTTTTAAGTATCTTGAGCAAGATAATCCAACGATATCACTAGTTATACCTTTCGTTTTACAGAAGTTATGTGTACTAATAACTAACTATTTATCATTAGTTGATAAAAAAAAAAACATTTATTTGTTTATAAAATATATAGATATAATCATAAAATACATAAGTATATTTACTATATGGATATGGACAGATATATATATGGCAAAAAATATATTAATACACCTTTAAAACAAACTTAGTATAATACAAATACATTGTCTCATAGATGGATAAACTTTTTGACCACCTTATTCCTCAATGCTTTATATTTTACTAGCAGCGCCCCGCGGTTTTACCCACGTAAATCCCGATCCCGTGGGAATATCGGGATAAAAAGCCTATATGTTAATCCAGGTCTCCAGCTATCTACATACCAAGTTTCATCGCAATCGGTTCAATAGTTTTGGCGTGAAAGAGTAACAAACATCCATACATCCATACATCCATACATCGACACATCCATACATCCATACATCCATACATCCACACATCCATACATCCATACATCCATACATCCTCACAAACTTTCACGTTTATAATATTAGTAGGATTCAACCTTAGCTAAAACAATAAATGTTTTGAAATGATTGCACTTTGAAACCATTTAATATATTATATTTAAGTAAAAATAAAAGTATTACGAATTTTTTGCCATTAACTTGTGAAAAATAAGCAAATAAATTTCTTTAATATTTATTTATACTTTAGAGTTATTACGACCAAATAAACTAGCCTTGGCGGTGTTCCAAAAGTTGGTGACCGTTGAGTGCATTGCGGGGTTGGTTACCGTTTAATTGGGTTAATACTCGAGTATGCGAATTTACGGCAATTGAGGCAACAGTAGTTTAAAAAATACCTTTAATTACATACATACATTTAAGGCTCTTGTAAAGGAATACTATCTTACACTATAAGTGGTGTACAACTTTCTCACGTTGTGCAATAGACTTCATAATAAGTAACTCCACTAATATGTCTTACTAATTATTATAGTTATTTCGCTATGTATGTGTATGTGTTTATATGTATATATATGTGTGTGTGTGTGTGTTTAAATGTATGTATGTGTAGAAGTTACTTCGCGTATTCCTTTTCACCCCATTTGATTTATTATTATTTCATGGTTCCAGTTCTAAATATTTTTGGTACGCTACGAGTACCAGCTACCGATTATTTTCCTCTGTTGTTTCCATACAAAGGTTGTCTGGAAGACATCGCTTTTAGCGATAAGACCGCCCATTGTACTTGCCGCTAAGTATGTTGCTACTAAACTGTTACAAACTATGTTAAATTCTGTCTAACTGTGGTATACAATAAATAATGTTCTATCTATATCTATACATAGACATTTGTTTTGTGTCTGGGTGTAATTTATCTATAATATATAAGTATGTTTGTCTAGTTACCATAGTAAAGGCTCTGCCTAGTTTGGGATCAGACGGCCGTGTGTGAGATGTGTCAAGTTATTATTATTATTATAATATATAAATAGTACAAAACTCTCTAATTTGTAATACCTTAAGGCATAGTATAAAAACAATTAATTAATCAATTTAAATTCTATTGAATCTGGCTGCTGCCGGAAAGTCCGACCTTTGATTATTTTGACAAAATCTAAAAAATGTATAAAAGATTTTTATAGGCAATGAGTATTTGATTAAATATAGAGGAAAGTTAAGAATGTGTCAAGTTACCGTTTTAAATAGTGTAGAAGGAAACAAGTATTAGACATCAAGTAAAATCTAAGACGTGAAAGTTTCTCACAAAACTTCGATTTCAGAGCAATATTTACGAATTAGTGTACCTTTACATCTATTAGTAGATAACTTGTTTGGTTGACAACGAAATCATTATATTAGTTTATGCTAAGAAAAACATCGCCTCTTTTTCAATCAGTGGGATTTTTATTAGTGGTTATGGTGGTAGTCTATTGTTATTACCAATTTCTATTAGTGGGAGAGCTACGCTTCGGCACGTATGGGCGCGCACGACCGGAGTGATACCACGGAGTCACAGGAAACCGGCAGTGAAGCAATGTTTATATTGCTTTTCGCCGAGTGAGTGAGGTTACCGGAGGCAGTAACCCTTCCCTCTCCCTACACTTCGCCCTCTTCCACCCTCACTCCCTCCCCCTCTTCCCTTTGCCCCTACTACCACCTTAAAGGGCGGTAACGCACTTGTGACTTTTGAGTTGCAGGTGCCCATGGGCGGCGGTGTTACTTACCATCAGGTGACCCATCTGCTTGTTTGCCCCCTATACCATAAAAAAAAGTCAATAGAGGTAGTAAAGGCAATATGTTTCAAACATACCATGGAGTAGGTACTCGTATTTGAAAATCTATTAGGTAGGTTTATTATACTAAAACTGTAACTGTTTAAAACTGTTTTCATGCGAATGAAATACAAATGCGACTTCTATCGATTCTTAAGCCAACCAACGAACTTTGACGGTGTAATCTACGGTTGCTCTGATATGAATGTTGCTCGTGGGTTGTTTTGGTACGTCTCGTATTTTTTTATTTTATCCAGCACAGCGGACAGTTATTAACAGTTTTATAGTACATTCTTACAGTGCCTAAAAATATGTTTGAAATTGTCGATATTAACGCGTCAAAGTCAAATAAATAAACAAAATATCAGGCTTTATAAACAAATATTTTTTAGTAACATAGCGTTGTAACTAAATTCATTAAATTATGACAGTACAGAAGACCTTGTGACAATCAAACATACATGAAATCACACACGCGAGCACACACACACACAGACAGATACACACGCACACACACACACGCGCACACGCACACACACACACAATAAACGCATACAGACTGCAAGCACTGGAACACTAAAACTAGGTTTAATTTTTTATTTGTATTTTTTAAGTTCTTTGTATCCTTGTATCTATGTATGACATTGTGACCATATATTAAGAGGGGAAGACACTGTCTCCTGCAACACAGTTTTAACTAGCGCAGGAGTCAGGGAATTCTCAATTACAAGTGTACCAACTGATGTGTCAAATAAATTATTATTATTAACTGGCAGCGCCCCGCGGTTTCACACACGTAAGTCCCGATTCCGTGGGAATATCGGGATAAAAAGTAGTCTAGGTATATGTTAATCCAGGTCTCCAGCTATTCACATTTATAATATTAGTGGGATTGAATATATTAATGTATCTATACAGAGCCCTAGTGTCTTGAAAATTCCCATTACGGACATAGCCGTCAACAACGTCTGCCCTCTCGCGTCTGCCTGCGTTCGGGTGGCTCACGCCACGCGGCGCGGCGATGAGCGATGTTCATATTGGTAATAATGGCTTACTCATAAAAGATAGATATATATACTGTCCCGGACTTTTTTGTAGAACTGCTTAGGAGAAACAATCCCACCGTACATTATATTCGTGTAACTCTTACAGTTTTCCCACCGCACGCCAGAATAGCTCGCAGATGACAGCTTTTTTTCCGCCTTACTTAACACTTATCGTTATATTTTGGACAATATACACAATACCTTCATAAATTATAGCCTATGTGTTATTCTGATATATAAGCTATATTATTTTCATTAACATCCATACAGTAGTTTTTGCGTGAAAGAGTTACAAACATCCATACATCCTCACAAACTTTCACGTTTATAATATTAGTAGGACTAGTTGCAAAACAGCTATAAGAACTTATTGTGGGATGATACATAGAAAAATAGAATTGTTCCCACCTAATTGAAGACTTTGTAGTATACTTATAACCTGCATCTTAAAAAATATCTATTATCACATATTTTTTTTACCTTTTATTTATTAAAATACACATAATTAAAATATATATTATATTAAAAAGATATCAAATTGGTCCGCTTTCTGCACTTCTTCTATACATAAACCTTAAGTTAGTAAATTTAATCAGCATTCGCAAATAAAATAATTCTCGGCGCTCAAACCGGTCTCTCATAACAACTTAGATACAACTTAGGGGCCATCCATAAATTACGTCACACGTTAAGGGGGAGGGGTCAAGGAAGTGTAACATTGTGTGACAAGGGGTAGGAGGAGTCTTAAGCTTCGTGACGTCACCTGTCAAAATCTAAAGTATTAAACACAAAACGTTACCTGTAAACGAAAGACTACATACGCTACTACACTTTAACTAAAAAAAAAATTTGAATTGCTCGTTAGTTCTGGGTGTAAAGTTGCAAAATATGTGACGTCACACCAAAGACGTGACAAAGACGGGGGGGGGGAATCATGAAATTCGTGTGACGTAATTTATAGATGGTCCCTTAATGTTGACAATGGTTTTATTATTAATAAATCGTTCCCAACATAATGTACTATAAGCACTTTTACGCAAATAACTTTGATACATTCACTTACACCTGGCAAAGCGTATTAAAGATTCATATTTTGTCCCACTCACCTTATAGGAGGCGTACTTATTGGCGCCAATTATGAATAAAAGATGTGAAAATTGAGATTATAGTAAAAGGGAAATGTATACCAGAAGGTAAGCCAATGGAAGGAGGAGGAGGATGGAATGGGGAGTGTAAGCAGTAGCTCTAGAACGACAGGGTCACGTACTTGTAACTCACCCTGGCTATTACCGTGAAGTCAAAGCCCTCTTACTAAAATTAAGATAAAATAAGTATTGTTCCTTTCAGAACGTCCAGAACAAACACCATTGCACTAATTCAATTTACTTCCTATAATAAATCATCACAACTTAACTAGACTTCGAATATCGCCGATTTATAACAGTAAAGAGCCCTTAAATTTCTAATTTCATAATTAAAGCTATATACATGTATATATATATAAATGAATCTCTATTTCACTTGGTACGGCATCCCACATGAACATCTCTACCGATTCCGCTAATTCTTTTTTTGTGTTTGTTATTTTCAGGAGAAGGTTCTTATGAAAGAAAAAAATAAGAAATTTGCGCGAAAATTAAAAAAAATTAACGAGTTTTTTGGACGAAGTTCCTTATTTATAAAAGTTTTCGTCCTCCAATGATCCATCAAATCTTCATAAAAAATTAACGCAGACTACTGAAAGACAAATTTACTGGAAAAGAACGACTTTTTCAAAGAACAATTTCCTTATCATATCACTATATAGGTTTTGCCCGACATATTTTTTAATAACCCCCCTACTTTTGCTCAAGATTAATTCGTTCAATAAGAGCTTCGTTTTCCATTAACTCAGTAAAAAACCTTCCACGAGATTGCCTGTTATGCTCTTCGTAGATATTTAATTCATGATTGAGGAAATATTATATTTTGAATGTGAAAATTGCTTGCAAGCAGGCTGTTTGATGACAATGGTTTGATAATTAAATCTTCGTCGGCATTTCTGGGCCGATATTAAAGTCGTTTTGGTATTGTTCTATTTTCATATTTCGTACTAATAAATTCCTGAAAATAAATTTAAAATGATTTATATTTCTTACATTTATATTTTGACTGGCCGTTGGGTACGCTAGCCATTGGGTATTCCGTAATAAAATACTATTTAAGTATATTCTCATATATAATATGACTTGGAAAGGATTATAATACTGAATTAACTATAATAAATATATAAGGAACACTAACTATCATTGAAAGGATTAAAAAATGAATTTAAAAAAAAACTCAATGTACATGTTATGGCCCTTCAGTGATTTAAGTAAGTGTTCCCTTTTTAAATAGATTCTGTATACTGTGGCACTTGATGGTTGAATTTATAAAGCAACTCAGAATGCTTGGTTAACAAGGTTTTTTGGTAATTTTGCAATACTTAATTGGTAATACTTGCATTATTAATGATTGATGTATGTATAATAAAAAAAATGATTTTTGGAGCCTGGAACGCCAAAAATCCGTACTGGGACACGTTCAAACTTCACCTCTTTTGTTATTTTGCCTCTCACCAGCCTATAACTAGCCTATAACCAGCCAAATGCCTACAGGAAGCACAAGCCAACTGTAATATACAAATAAGGTTGGTATATTTCGTATTTTTCGATTTTTTGTATGTATATCATAAGAGTAGTTACATTTTTGCAATAACTACGAGTATTTAATTCTCCAACTATATATTACAGAGATTTTTTATTAGTCTAGCTTCTGATTGACGGTATAATGCAAATTTGTATTATATATTATACAAATTAACACGAAGTTTCTTATTCAAATAAACTTCGTGTTAATTTTTTTAGAAATGTAAATGAAATAAACTTGCATTCGACATACATTATGCAGTATTAAAGTTCATTTCTTTCATTATTATTATAATTGAATATGGTAATAAATATTGTAAAACTGACTAGATTATTAGTAGGTACTTTAAATAAACTTATTAAAGTTAAACAATTTATTAAATATTTAGATTAAGTAGATGTACAATGAGTGTGTTCATAAAGGTTTGTTTTATAAGATAAAACACAGTGCGCAAAAAAATCTGTACTCTGCAGTAGGAACCAGTACACTAAAATGTCTTCATACGACCTCGGACGTTGAACAGATCGACAACCGAGGTGCTGGAATAAAATCGCACGAAATTCTGAAGTTTTTATTTAAAAAATATTGCCTATATGCAGAGAGAGAGTTTCAATAAACTCGCTTCCAGTCGGAGGTGATGTCCCCATAACCCGTTCGTGTCTATTTCAAAGGAAGGCAATCAACTCGCCCCGGTGACAATCACCACTTCGACTGCGGGCAACTCGTGATCCTGAATTAATTTAAAGTTTCATAGATTATGTTCCTACTACTAGCCCTGTCTGCGAATTTTGACAACGATTTTCGGGAAGTTATAGATAACACAATCCTAACTTAATATTATAAATGCATAAGTGAGTTTGTTTGTTTTGATACTCTTTCACGCCTTGACTGGTGAGTAGCAACTTTGCCAAACAACAATATAGTAACATTGCACCTAGATGATACAATAAACTTTATTTATTGTGCAAAACCAAACACTTATCAAAATACCAAATTAAAAACATAATTATAAAATGGCTAAAGCATTTTGGCTATGATTAAGTGTAGAGTCTATTGCTTGTAATGATGTAATTTAAATTTCAAACTTATTTTCAATACACACACGCAAATGCACACGCACACGTACATGCACACGCACACACACACACACGCAAAGTTAACAAACCTACAGTAGATTTTGTTAAGGTTGTTTCAAACTATGTATGTTCCACATGTATATAAGAACAAGTTTTGTATAATTTATGTTTATGGGAAGGAACTGATTCCCAACATACAGCTAACGCTAGTTTGGGAAACAGGGCTTGCACTTATTTATTATTATATTTTGCATACACGTTACCAGGGGTGCAAAAAACAAGTACTTACATACAGTTTAATTCTGCATAATTAAGCAACCGTCGTTGACGACGCGACATCTGACGTGGCAAATCGCTTTACCCCTTGTACAACTGTTTATCTACAAACTTAATCTATACTAATATTGTAAAGCTGAAGAGTTTGTATGTTTGTTTGATTAAACGCGCTAATCTCAGAAACTACTGTTTCGAATTGAAACTTTATTTTAGTGTTAAATAGCCCATTTGTCGAGGAAGGCTATAGGCTATATAAAATCACGCTATGACAAATAGGAGCAGAGCAGTGGTCATAAACGCAGGTGAAACTGGGCCGACGGCTAGTATTAAATAAATGCATTAATGGTAATAATATACGCTGAAAAATCAGCGGTGAGGAATAAGGAACTAAATATACGTGTGTTTACATAATAATGTCTATTGAAATTATTGTCTGCTCCTTAGAGTTCCCATATTCTGAAGAAGTCTAACATGCCGAATATAATCACAAGGTTTCTGTCAATTTTTTTTACTGAATACATTTAGGAGTAAAAATGTCTGATTGTATGACTAATTGAATATAATTAAATGACTGCATTATTTAATTTGTTGAAACTGCTGTTCTTTCTGTGGTACAATAAAAGTTTGACATCCATTAAAAGAGACGGTAATTACTTCCTTAAGGAAATTAGCTTCTATTGTTTCTGACTGGGATGATTGATGACTCTGTGGTCCGGCTTTTGAGTTAGCGAGAAGTAACTGGTAGGGAAATATAGTATATCTGTTTCGCTGTAAAAGGTACTTACTATAAAGGTATAATTAAAACTGATTAAATAATGT
This sequence comes from Callimorpha dominula, assembly GCA_949752705.1. Lineage (NCBI taxonomy): Eukaryota > Metazoa > Arthropoda > Insecta > Lepidoptera > Erebidae > Callimorpha > Callimorpha dominula. The sequence continues at coordinate 3,709,373 of OX457004.1, read as the reverse complement.
GAATCAATATCTTTGTTGTTGTTACATTTGGTAAGTTCAATATTCTCTCTAGAAATTATTGATTGATTGAATAAAATGTGATGTATGAAGAAAATCGTGAGAGAGCTATGCTTCGGCACGTATGGGCCGGCTCAAGCGGAGTGATACCATGGCCTCACAAAAAACTGTTTTTTTTTTTTTTTATGGTATAGGGGTAAACAAGCAGACGGGTCACCTGATGGTAAATGACTACCGCCGCCCATGGGCACCTGTAACTCAAGAGTCACAAGTGCGTTGCCGCCCTTTAAGATGGGAGTAGGGGGCAAGAGCGGGAAGACGGGAGAGTGGGATTAGAGGGGGGAGAAGGGAAGAACGGGAATAGGGGAAAGGGAAGGGTTAGGGCCTCCGGTAACCTCAGTCACGCAGTGAAAAGCAATGCAAGCATTACTTCACAGCCGGTTTCCTGTGCGGCCGTGGTATCGAGCGGAGTCGAGCCGGCCCATGCGTGCCGAAGCATGGCTCTCCCACGTAAAACGTGAGTGTTGTTTTTCGCCGAGTGAGTGAGGTTACCAGAGGCCCTAACCTTTCCCTCTTCCAGGCCCTCCTCCCCCCTTTCCCCCTCTTTCCCTACACCCACCTTAAATACTGGCACTTGTGACTTGAGTTCCAAGTGCCCATGGGCGGTGGTAGTGACTTGCCATCAGGTGACCCGTCTGCTGGTTTGCCCCTATGCCGTAAAAAAATTATAAGACGCGGCTCCCAACACAGACAGCGACTCTTCTCGGGAACTACTTAGTTTCTGGACGAAAGTTACCTATGTCTTTTATGTACCCCTGATAACGTGTTTACTTCATGATGACCAGTTCAGTTAAGGTGAAGAATCAGATTGGAGAAGTTAAGACGTTAAAGCTTAATAGACAAACTTCCATTCGTATTTATAATGTTACTATAGACCGACCGCATAACTCAGTGCGACGTAACAGGGGTGCGGAGGAGGCAGGCACAAGTGGTGAAAGTATTTGAAGGCACAAGTGGATGCGTAACGTATCATAAGACCCATCCTTAAATACTTTAACCACTCGTGTCGTTATAATTTCATTAATAACAAAATCACTTCGACAAAGGATCTCGGGGTTTTTGTCGGTTTTTGTAGAATGACAAAAGCTTTCCACATGGTCTCTGATCCCTTCCCTACAAGAAAAAATAGAAAAAATCGGCATTAGTGATACACAATTATCGATATTCACCGACTATCTAACGAATAGAAAATCTCATAAATGAGGTGTACATCTCTCTAGTTCTATGCCTGATATCACATATTCCTATTTGGGGAGGTGTACGTAAAACATGTTTTCTTGAAGATGAAAGAGCTCAACAAACATTGATAAAAGTTATGTACTTCAAAAAAAAACTTTTCCCACTTATGACCTTTATCAAATTAGTAATTTATTATCAGTTCTAAAATTGTACATAGTAAATATAATTTAAAAAAAAACATAAAACCCTTCCTTTAGATTCCAACACATCAGGTAGAAAAATTAAAACGGTGCTCCCACCCCTATCGTGAAACCAATATTTGCGAATATTCAATATGATTAACGTTCATCTTATGTACATAATAAAAAAATTATCTTGGGAGAGCCACGTATGGGCCGGCTCGACCGGTGTGATACCACGGCCTCACAGAAAACCGGCAGTGAATCAATTTGCTTTTCGCCGAGTGAGTGAGGTTACCGGAGGCCCTAACCCTCCCCCTCCCCCCTCCCTCCCTCTTCCCCTCTTCTACCCTTCCCCGACCTCGACCTTAAAGGCCGGCAACGCACTTGTGATTCTTGAGTTGCAGGTTTGCTCGTTTGCCCCCTATTCCATAAAAAAAATAAGCTAATTAATATAATAATATACACTAAACAGTATCAAGAATGCTAGTTCTTGCTAATCCATTTAGGATGAACAAGCTATTACTAGAGGAGATTTAATATCCAATATAAATTAAATTAATGCTCTTGGAAGGTTCTTAAAGCTAGTGGATCTGTCTATACAAATAGGCAGATCAGATCCCAAGACTTGGTCGTAGGGCTAGCAAGTAGATCACCGCTTTGGCTTTATGTACTTTACATGCGTCCTTAAGGCCGGGATCCAATGTCTATATGCTACCACTGTCTAGTGGAGTGAGTCGCGCGTGCATCGGATAAAAACGTGTGAACGACTAGAACAAAATGCGGGTTAGCAAAACGCGCGTTCAACGTCCGTCATCTGAAAAAAAATAAATCAAAACATTAACAAAAAAATTCAAATTTCAGCAAAATAAATGTTCAATACCTAATCCTGTGTTGTGTTCATGCTAAAACATCTCGATGAGGTCTAAGAAAATGTAAACATGTGACGTGTTTACGAACTCCAAGAAAGCAATCAAAAGTAAATTGGTTAAGTAGGAAACAATCTTAAAATCCTCTTTTCTTTTTAGAACGAAATGGAAAACAAAATAAAAATGGCTCGACCAGTCACTATAACTAAAAAGCCGTTGACAACATAAGCTATAATATTATGTTACGTTCATTTATTTTCACTTTGAGTAAATACCACCACAAAAAATAATTTAATGTAAAAAAGAAAAAAAAAATATTAAGGCCCTTTAGTTTGTCCTCGAACATAAAGCTGATCTGAAGACACAAAGGAAGACGTTGAATGACTACTGAAATGACATTGAATGACTACCAAAATAGCAGCATGACATAATGTATTCATTTCTGTGAAGCGGCATTACAAGACAAGAAGAAAAATCACATTACAAATCTATAGTCGTGGTGGTAGTATTTATACTTGCAGCTGTTGCCAATATGTGGATTCATCATTAATAAAATAATGTCTATTGTATGATTTAAATTATTAATGTTTGAAGTAAGATAGACAGAACAATTCTTAAAGGTCACAACATTATAAATAGAATAAATGCTATATTGACTGGCCTGTTGGTCTACGCCATAGGTCGTGGTTACGATTCCCACCCGAGTCTGGGTGTTCTTTGTGTCCGTTGTTTGTATGTTTGTAAAGTCCCCCGCGACACAGGAGTCATTCCTAATGCGGGAGTTGTCATTTAAAAAGAAAAAAAAACATATACATTATAAGTGTATGTTACTGAAAAAACTGAAGTACGTTTGCACCTAGTTCTAGCCGGCTAAACCTAGGTGTAGTCAATAGCAGTTGGTTAAACTTAGGATTATCCTTTTTATTTACGGCTAATACCAAATGTAACCGGTTGCATTCGGCTAAAACTAGGTCTAGCCTTCTTTATACTGGCTACAACAAGATATAGCCCATGCCCAGTGGTTAATAATAATAACTATGATACTTGACAATTTTCCATAGTGAAGTTTGTGAAGTTTTCTAAATCCGCACTATTCCAACGTGGTGACTATCGCCTAAAACCCCACACACTGAGAAAAGGTCGACGTCATTTGGTAGGTTTTAAAATCAGTGCTGATGTCAGTAAGATATTTTACGTACTGAGCAGACAGCAAGTTTTTTTAAAGGGATTAAATTCTGTTCAATAAAGATATATTACCAGAAGACTTAATGACATATATTTTTTTTAAGTTATCGGGGGCAAACGAGCAGACGGGTCACCTGCAACTCAAGAGTTACAAGTGCGTAGCCGGCAAGGGGAAAGGTGGAAGAAGGGCAGTGGGGGGAGGAGAGGAAGGAGATTTTATAGAACAGTATTATTTAAGACATTTTCATGGTGTTATCAAAATTAACTAAACAAAATCTCGTTTTAATTAAATTGTTACAATATCTGTATATAAATTAATTTTAGCGATAAAACACTATTGAAAAAGGAAAATAGTTTTCTATTAAAGTCAATATTTATTGCGTTACTAAGTGCTGGGATTGTTTTTACCATAACAATTAACAACGTTAATTAATTTTATTCTTATATAATTCATGTATAAAACTTCAATATCCTCTAAAATAGAAATGGAAAGACAGAAAACATATTTAATCAGATCAAGTTCAAAGCACATAGTAAACAGATACGATGGAATTAAGTAAGTACTCAAAAGAAAATAATAAAGTGGATTTTATCTCTACTTTTTATTTATAATACGAATCTAAATTCAATGAAATAATTTTGTATAGAATTTTCTAACAAGAACTATTGATAAAAATATTTATAAAATCATACTAGAATCACACAAAAATTATAGGTATTTTTGAATCGTCAGGAGTACAAGTCAGTCATGAAGCTAGTTGCCTGTTCCAATACGTAGATCCTATGGAGAAGAAAAGGCTAGAAACTCCAAATACACTTTTATTTAACATGTTTTACAAAATGTAAATTTTCAGGATACATTAGTTATTAGCGTCACATATTGTTCTATCACGTCTGACATTTTCTGAACAATGTAATATACGTTACCTCAAGTGAAGGTAAAAATGGAAGTACAATAAAACTCACATGAACACTGTAGGGTAGATTTATTCTTGTATTTAAATACACTTTTAATCACACGTCCGAACTCGATGCTAGCTCCGAGCAAATAGGCCGTCTGAATACACTGTTCTCACGGATTAAACATTCGGTGTTGCCCCTAACATTGGTTTCCACTCCCCAAACATCATCAACAAACGAATATAATATTTCGAATTTATATCAAATTAATATATCTATCTTTGTAAACCTAAAAGTAACATAGTGGTCTTTAATATAAACAGACGCGCACATTACTACTATATTTAAGTAAAAATAGTCCAGAGATGACCAGCCCCGACCAACGGCACCCGTTCTCAAGCATGACGCACGCGTCAGCCATCGTACAGAACAACCATATTGAAAGGAGCCGAACGACCCGACACATTTGCCATCATTGGCAGGAATCCTAAGTGAACATGACATACTCGAAACTGTCAAGCAACATGGGAAATATAACTTAATTAGTGACTACGTAGTCCTCACATGAACAATAAGAATTTTCTTAATAAAGTTAAAAAATCATAATACATATAAAATACCTTCCGTGTTAACACAGTATATAGATAATGTAAAGTTTGTCAAAATTAACAACTTTATTAATAATAATTAAAAATATCAATAAATGGGTAGGGTATATGTCATGATAAAAACTAATACACAAGTAAACCTTGAGGGAAAGCAGAATCTAAAGACCCAGTACCTACTCATCTACAAGTAGGCTGTGGAGCTGCACCAGCGTTTGGCCTTTTTATCAGTCATATAATCATGAAGTTTATAATAGGCTTGTTTAAATAGTGTGCGTTTTGAACAAGTTTTGAATTACTTCTCATTTAGTTGAAATATTTTAGGAGATGAACTCGCGATATTATGTTGTAACAGAAAATTACACTTCTTAAACAATATTCGATGATTCCAGTGCCTTAATATATTATTATCTGTTGTCTGTACCTAGTACTCAATAAAATGTTACCGTATGTATACTTTATTACATAATTAATTTAATAATATATGAGTCTAATGCATGGGTAAAAGCGATTATCGTGTAGTATAACTATTGTTTTGTAAGTCAGCATTAAAGAATATTGCTTGGTTTAAGACACGCAATGCCTTCAAAATGATATTCCACAACATTTCAAACTTTTTCAATAACATAACCACTGTAATGAACAGTCTATAAAATAATTCCCTTTAACAACGTCCCCCAGCTTTATTCTAGTACAGAAAATGGTATTGTCCTAAATATCGAAAAACACTACATCACTATCTGTCAACAGAGCCAAAAACCGGGCGGAAAATGTTTAGTGCAGTTATTTTTAAATTATGTGCCGTACCACTATTTGTTTTGTTTATCCATTAAATTAATATTTACGATGGAATTACTTGTTTTTACCCAACGTAGAGCTTCCTGGCTGGCAACCTGGAACGTGGCTTATAATATAATATAAAAGGTTTCACTAGTGTGTTGACTTCTTCAAAATATTCCTGAGTTTTTTACGTGTAAAGCCTTAGGAGATACATGAAAAATATCAGGTGATTTATAAACGCCAAAACTTATGTTCCTGCTTGTGGATAGTGGGGATAATAGGTTTAAGCGGGGAGGCAAGAACTTATTAATTTATTACAACTTGGTAATTTCGTTTTTTTGGAGTGGTATTATCGTGTTGATGTCAAGAGTTTCTAACAAAAGTCGTAAATTCCCGTGCTCAATTTTTATTTCGCTAGTGGTCTGCTACATTTATAGCGTTCCGTAAAAACTCAGTGCACCCGCGAAATAAAGTCCTATTATAATTTTCTAAATAAAATTTCAAGAACGTAACGTAACTTCACCTTGAAAATATTTCTTATCTCTCTTTAGACAAACAAAATATAATTTTAATCCTTTAGTGAGTGGTTAAATGACAAATGGTATAAATAATGTCTAAAGCTGCAATCTATTAAAGGAGTTTTTTTTTTTTAATTCGTAAAGAAGATGTTAGTCGCCTGATTGGACTACAGGTGTCTACAAATACTCTGACCCGCTCTTCCATAAACTTCTGGTGACCTTAACTATAGCAGACAAAAATTGCACTGCGTTATTAGGGTTCTTTAATCGCAGCCCTATACAATGACAAATTTGAGCAGAAATCTGCTAAGCTTTACCTTTACATATTTCATTGCTATTCTGATAGCAAAACAAAGGTTTACTTAAATATATACGAGTAATTTGTATTGTAAGAATGGATGTAAGTCTCAAGAATTTGTATCCTTGAAATGTTTATAACATCTTGAAAAGCCAAAGTGAAAATTCTAGACTTACCTTACAACACTTGTGAAGTAGTCTCGGTATACTACTAACGGCAAGCTACAAATTGTTTCAGTGCGACGTTTTGTTTGCGAAGCACTCGAGCTATCTCCAGGCGTGCTTGAAGTGCCTACACTTGAGCTTGAAGCACAGTTATGGTTTTATTTTTACAACTATAACAATTTTCGGAAGGAATTCATGGTTGTGTATATTTTTTCTTTAAATACTTAATGACTATAGGACATCTAGTTTAAATAGAATGGAAGGCAAAATTCTAATACTCGAACCTCTTTTGAGTATTGGTGTCGAAGCTGCCTGGTAATATAATATTTTTATCACTTTTGTAGGTATTTTGAATAGTATAAATTAATTAGAAAAGAACGAGAAAAACAGTACGGTGGGCAGTCAGAGTGGACGGCTGTCAAGTTGCTACACCATATCTATGAGGCCTCTGTAAAGTTATCAGTGTAAATGTACCTAGTTCAGTCGCCAATATAGTAATTGTGATTTACAGCCTCTCTCACTTGATATCCTCTGACATGTATAAAGAACACCAAATACCGTCCTGAAGCGTATCCACACGGTGACATTCCCGAGGTCCACATATATAAAAGTAGTATTTTTTTTATATTTACAGAAGCTTTATTTTTCAGGTTATTGGTCCTAACGGCCTCATCGAAGAGCAGCTTGCGTTCTAGAAACACCCTATGTTTCCATGCATTCCATGAGCTTAAAAGTCTAAGTACGATCAAAGATGATTTCAGCCCTATAAACACTATCAATACCTGTGGTGTCATTTGGGATATTCCAACCTGGATCACCTGTGTAGGTTTTGGCTACTTTAGTCACGAGCAGAAAGGCAGCACTTGTCCTTTAGAGTAATCCGGGAAACTATTGCGCTTATGTATTACAATCTTGTATCAGATATCAGGTACAACCACGTTAACAATAAGAAAAAACAAGTGAGATGCTTATTTTTATAGTAAATCTTAATCCTGAATATCCTAATTAATATTATAAATGCGAATGTAACTCTTTCCGTCTGTCTGTCTGTTAGGCTTTCATGCCTTAGCTACTCAACCGATTATCATAAAATATTCAAGAAAAGAGTAATCTTTACAAGGAATACCTGAATTGATTTACAAACTCAATATTCAGGGGAGAGAAGCCTCGAGGAAAAGCTGGTTCAATATAATCCACTAACGCGTCAATTAACTAGTAGTGAACACATGCGTGGTCTCGCTTAGAGCATCTCTCACCATCTTTTTCTAACACACAGAATTGACTTTTATACGGCATCTTTTCTCTTTAATCTAAAAAGTGTGATTATACATAAATATAACAAATGAAGAAATATGTTCAAAACTACAGACTTGAAATATTTTAATGTCAAATTTGATTGTTTTTTAATACTGGTATTCGCTCCCGTTAAAGTTATTTTTCTATCTCCCGGGAACAGTCCTTTTTAACAAAAGGTACTCTCTGTGTCATCTGACAAAGGGTACGCAACTTTTCATGATGATGGGTTGAGTAGTTAAGACAGTTACTTTTGCATTTATAACTAATAATAATAATATATTACTAGCTGCGCCCCGCGGTTTCACCCCCGTAAGTTCCGATGACGGATATCGGAAAATTAATTGGGTGTCCAGCTATCTACATACCAAGTTTAATTGCAATCGGTTCAGTAGTTTTTACGTGAAAGAGCAACAAACATCCATCCATCCTCACAAAATTCACGTTTATGATATCAATAGGATAGTATAAATTTCGAATAACGACAAATCTCTGTCAGTGATTTTATATGCCCGTCTATTTTTTTATCACGTACAAAATCGGCAAGCCAGAAAAACCAAAATCAGAAAAAACAAATGGATGAGTATTATGCTCGTGTTATATCTAACATGACTGACGCAAGACAATACCACGATAATGAAATTCCGAGCAAACATTCATTTGAGTAATCAAATTACAACCATTATCATGAATCCACGCTCGAAAGGGTTTTCCCCTAAAGCCAAACAATGTTTATCTCGAAGCCTCGATAAGTTTATTTTCCCTTGATATATAACATAGTTTGTAGCTACGTGCGAACTTGTCATGTTTGTTTTTCCTTTGTTTAGGGATGATTAGAGTCGGTACAAGACACAAATGATTACAATTTAAATCTACGATTGTCATCGTAGATTCTAGATTGGCAGACAATAAATATTTGTATTTTCTGTTGATGCATTTGGAGTGGCAGCATGGAGACTTTAAACGCCGCCTATAGGTATTCCGCCTTTCCAGTGTGATCAAAAATATATAGTATGCCAGTGAGTAATACAGATCTTCACACCTCTTCGGACATGTACCGGATTAATAATGCAAAAATATTTCTCAACGGTTTTAAACAACTGTAATACAGATTTTCACACCTCTTCGGGCATGTACGGACGTAATAATACAAAAATATTTCTTAGCGGTTCTAAACAACTGTAATACAGGTCGACACACCACTTTTGACATATACGGACGTAATAATACAAAAATCTTTCTCAGCGTTTTTAAACAACTGTAATACAGGTTGACACACCACTTCGGACATAAACGGACGTAATAATACAAAAATATTTCTCAGCGGTTTTAAACAACTGTAATACAGGTCGACACACCACTTCGGACATCCGGACGTAATAATACAAAAATATTTCTCAGCGGTTTTAAACAACTGTAATACAGGCCGATACACCACTTCGGACATACGGACGTAATAACACAAAAATATTTCTCAGCGGTTTTAAACAATTCGAAAAACGACTCTGATTTGTAACGGATTATATTTGGTACGGATAACGGTCTGGACTAACGAGGCAAGAACAATAGTTTTAGATGAATCAAAACATAATATTTTTTAATATAGTTTTAAAATCCCCTTCAAAACTATAATATACAAGATTACAGTAGAAAAAACGATTCCACCCGAAAGAAGAGAGCATTATTATGGTAGCTTATATCTCCTGAGGCGTAGGTTCTCCATTGCAGGTCTAACAGTGGGTATAATATGTAACAAGCGATTATGCAATCCAGTGCACTTGAATAAACATTGTGTTTATGAGGACTTTAAACATTACGGCTTTACATACACATTCCTTTCGTGTTTCATTCATTGATAAGAGTTATTTTTGTAATGTGACATCGTTAGTCTTACTGATACTTGGGTCATTCTTTGTTACTTAAAACAAGTAATAAAATTATGCTACTTCTACAGTCTACATATAAATATTTTATTCGTGTGCCACGAAATTACCATCAATTGCAAGCTATTACTTTAACCTCTTCCTTCCTAAACCTTATCTGAATTGTGTAATACAATTCAGATCAAGTAAAGAAAATAAAATATATATATATATAAATAATAATATCTATATATATTTTCGATTAGTTTCTTTTTGTTGAAACGTTTTGTCGAAAATCTATTGGTGGTGTTACAAAAAGGTGTGGTCATATTTAAGGGTCGTATAGTAGACCCGTGAATAACGTAAAGTTTATGAAAATTCTTGATTGTTAATACAGAAATCTTATTTTGAAACTGGAAAATTAAACAAGAAAATTGATTGATGAAGCTAATATTTCGTATATGAGAGGGCTGACATGAATGAAAACATGGGTGTTTAATACCAAGGCTATTGATGAAATGTCGAATTTTTTATGAAAATGTCTGCAAAATAAAAACGACATCATTGAAATTGACATGAAAATTCATATATTTTTTTTGTTTAAAAATGTACACTACACCTACATTACGAAAAGCATTCTTCAAAGAATAATTTTAATTACAAAAAAATTGTTCGTGAAATTTTTTTTTGCAATTAAACAAAATTGCATTTTTGAATTTTTGAAAATTATTTTTTTTTAATATGCATTTTTTCAAGCTTAATCATCTATTTGTCGGCTACACAAAACGCACCTAAAATTTTACCACACCTTTTTGTAACATCCTGTATACATATCTTATAAAGACATAGTTTTTTAGAGCTACAAAGGTATTTTTTATATTTGGATCCCTATTGCGTATTCAGTTTTTTTTATTTTGGGCTATTAAAATGATGTTTTAGTGAAAAGGATCCAACACTACTATTTGTCAATGTCTAAATAAATAGGTAAAACTGTCAAAGGATACATACATAAAACATTTTTTTACTTGTTTCCTCTTCAATTACCAACCCCAAAAAATATATAATAGGGAAATAAATTACAGCCTGACCTTTAAAATTACTTATCTGAAAAGTAACTCTGCGTGGGTTGAATCCTTTTCGTTTAACGACGGAAAATTTATAGAATTAATTAATTTTAGAAATTACCACTATTGCTATAAACTAAAATCATTTTAATGGTATATGAAGTAAACGAGCAGGAGGGTCACCTAATGCCGCCACTCCCGCTTGCCCACATACATCTACAACTCTAAAGTCACAAGTGCGTTGCCGGCCTTTAAGGTGAAAGTAAACTTTACTAAATAACCGTAACCGCTATGTTGTCCCTATCTCGATTAACTCTCAAGTGACCTTTATCAAACTTAAAATGTACGCCTAGCCTTTTTATACTTGCCATTGCCTGTAATTTTTCAGGCGGACCAATGACGTGGCGCCACATTTTAATATAATAAATACGAGTTTTTGATGTGGCAACTACATTACACTTGTCATTATATCTAACTATGTGTAAATAGGTATGTACAAATTATTTATATACCGTTTTCTTTCTTGTCAACCTTTTTTTTAACCGACTTCATGAAAAGGTGGAGGGGAGGTTCTATGTTCAGCTGTATGTATTTTTTATGTAAGTTCACCGACATCTCCGTCGTCAATGGAATGATTTAAAACTTCCCAGGTGGTTCCATTGTAACCAAGTCCGGATATGATGATGGTCTCCGAGGGAAAACTAGGGAAACCCAAAGAAATTAATTGCACAATGTAGTTATTGATTTTCTTTTCAAATTGAGCAACATTGACGTTGCAAGTGATGATTGTTATTGTTATTAACCGACTTAAAAAAAGGGGAGATTCTAGGTTTGGCTATTTGTATCTTTTATTTTATAACTTATTCAATCAAGTGCAGCAAGTGGCTAGACAAACTAAAAAGCTTTAAATCATAAAATTAACTGAATATAGTGTCGGGCTTATTAAATTAAAGATCTAACGATCTGCAGTTCAGTAATTTACATTACAGAGTAATCTTCTAAATACCGTATTTACACCGTATATACGCACCTTACGCTTCAAACAGATCGTTTGGTCTATTGTGACTTTTTAATGTTACCTATTACTTTAAAAGTGTAACAAGTATTTAGTATTTTCAATTAAGTTTCAAATCGATTATTTTTACATTTTCAGTGCTCTTGCTTTTTGAAGTCGGCTTAACTTTTCTTACAGTTTAGTTATTGTCGAGCTTTAATATCAATTAAAATTGGATTTTTTTTCCTACTTTCGATGAAGCTTTATTGTAATCAATATTTTAATTAATTATGAATGAATTCAATTTCTGCGTATTATGGCTTAAATTTATACAAAGCTTCATGAACATTTTTGACATTATTGAAGATTTTTAACACGAGAAAAAGTAATAGAAGTTAATATGTTTCTTAAAATGCGTTCAGTTACATTTCATGTGAATGGAACTAAGCTGTATAGTAAGTATATTTTGAAAGAGCAAGCAAACTGGATAATATTATACAGTAATAATAAACACTGTTATTTTATGTTTGAACGCCATTACTCGCTATTGACATTACGCGGAATCGTTTACCAACAGAAGCTCAGGGAATTGAGTAGCTTGGGTGTGAAATATGTATGTGCATTTATGCTTCAAGTCACTAACACATTCTTTTACTTACAAATTGCAATGTTTTACTTTTGAACTTTCGCGTTCCATCATATATATGTAAATATGTAGGTATACCGGAGTTAACGGATTACTACATATAATTGAATTGCCTGATGTTTCGTCCAGGTTGTACTGATTGTGGTCACAGGCTGACTTACTTTGGTTTAATTCCCGTATGCATTGCATAATCATATATCCCGTAAACATAATTTTGCTTAAGTCATAGGTAGGCAAGATAAAAAAAATACTATAAACAAACACGGAATTTCGGTTTTCTACATTAATAGATCAAATCACGCAAAGCATTTTAGATTTTTTTTGCAATAAATGGTGTTATAAAATGTAACATATTTTGCCCTGTTTCAAAAAATTCACTTTCGACATTTCGCCTCTGTAGAAAGAAATCCACATACTGATCTAATCAATCTCGACCAATTTTGTATAATATAATTAGTCATATATTTAAACGGAAATAGGGAAGATGCATGTATTTTTTTTATCTTTTATTGACTTGTTCAATCATTCTACCCTAATTAAAATATAAATAACCTTGGCAATGTTCAAATTAATTTTTAAAATAACATTGAAAACATCGATAAAATTTGATCTGTTTGAACGCCGCCATATTTCGCGGGCCTTGGATGACGTTCCACGCTTGGTGTTTATTTTATAAACTTACTTGAAGTGTTACAATAATTTTATACCGATTTCCAGTTGTAATTACTATTTATTGTAATTAATAGACGATGAATAAAGTTAAAAAAACCATTTTATAGGTATTGCCTTGTCCCTAAGTATAAAAACACTATAAGAAGTACACCCGTACAGTATTTTTTCCTGTACAAAATAATAATGTAAAATACGAAAACAATGGTGTACATTAATGAGAAGAAATGAAGTATCTTCAATATCGTGTTTATATAGTTGTGAAGATCACTTTAATGTAAACATATTACAATTTAATTGCTAGTATAGTGTGAATTAGTCAGCAGTAATTTATATTTGTTTTAAATATCAAGCAGAAGGCAACTTGCTTGTCTACTTAACCTAGGTAACAAAAGTCCAATCAAACTTTATGAATATAACTAACTATACATATTTTACCTATCCTTTAGATTAAAATATAACAAGTATTATAATAATTACCTTGCGGCATTCACTCCTTTAACCTCAGCGGACGTAAAATCTGGATTTGATGCAAAATATATAGTCATCATGAATGCACCTATTTTCGGTAGATTGTCCGATTGTGTTTTGACAAAACTACATTCAGTCATTGTCCTAGATGATTTCTAATATCACTAGAATGCTTAAATTGCACTAGCCAAGAGCAAAAACCACAGGAACACCTATCTTTCTCCGTAACACTAAGAATATAGGCGCCGATAAATGACAGGACGGGGAATTTGACGTCATGTTTTGTTTCGACCAATGGTGAAGCGTTTTGCAAAAGTTGAATTTCGCGCCCTTATTTTGCATATATTAATTAATATTTTTTGCAATTAAACACGAACTAAATAAGAAAATAATTGTTTAGGCATAATATCTGGACAATAAAGATTCAAGGGAAAATTAATCAAGTAAATTTAAACAACATGCATATTCCCTATTACCTGACCTTTTCGTGATCGCGTTAATTCCCGTTCAAATACATAATTATATCATGGTACGCAAAAATTTAAAAGTTAGTATATTCATACATTTAGTAGGGAAGATACTGATTATTTAATTACTGCATATTCGGGTACCTTTTCTGATAAATTCATTAAGCTACTATCAATAATATAATTACAATTATTAGTCAGTATATTTTTTATCGATTTTTTATAAGTTACTGAACAAAAAATTATTATAAGTTCTTATTATACCTATTTTAAATTGCAACATATTTTTAGTAGAATTCGTAACTTATGTGAAAGCACCTTTAAGTTTATCCAATCTTAGGAATCGAACCTGACGGGACTGTCATTGACAGGCCATAACATTAACGCTTATTATTTTTACGTCCAAATAGCTATATATATACACAGCTGTTACCGCTGATATTAAATTAAACACAGCCAGAGCCCAATCGTATAGCCATTTTCACTAATATAAGATGTGATCTAAATACAAGTGTTATCGTATTTCAAATTGAGTATAGTAAGTACAAAAAAGCAATAAATATTAAGTTTCTTAGCTAATTTTTTTTTTCTTTTTATGGTATAGGGGACAAACGTGCAGACGGGTCATCTGATGGTAAATGACTACCGCCGTCCATGGCCACCTGCAACCCAAGAGTCACAAGTGCGTTGCCGCCCTTTAAGGTGGGAGTAGGAGAAGTGGGGGAGGGGGGAAGAGTGGGAAGAGGAGGAGAGGGGAAGGACGGGAATAGGGGAGAGGGAAGGGTTAGGGCCTCCGGTAGCCTCACTCGAAATGCAATGCAAGCATTCCTTCACTGCCGGTTTTCTGTGAGGCCGTGGTATCGAGCAGAGTCGAGCCGGCCCATATGTGCCGAAGCATGGCTCTCCCACGTTAAAATGTTACTTGAGATATATAAGACTTGGATATAAAGTACTTTGTACTTAATTAATTACGTAGGAGTAGGGACTCCTAAATATGCTGGATTTCGTAGGAAGAAAGGGGTAAGTACATCACTTGTTAAATACTCGTACTTCAAAACGTAGTTTCTTAGTTCCCGGAATAAGGTCAAACTCGATTGAGTTCTTATAATTTGGATCAAACGAACGTAATGAATATTCAAATAAGATTTTATTTGAGTATTTATTATGTTCGTTTGGTCCAAATTATTTACATTTAATAAAAATAAGTAAAACATAATAAGCAATAGGTATTCGTCATTACTTACATTACATTATTCATAATCCTCAGCGCCTTTTCCTAGCTAAGCTGGGGTTGGCTTTCATTCTAAGTATGATATTAAGGTATTCATCATTATAAAACTTCAAACAGGGAAAACAATAATACAGTGTCGGAGGATTACTAGTCGTTCGACACTACGTCCCACATCGTTCAAAACAACCAGGAACGACCTCAAATTTAAACTCAATAATGTCAATTCTAGCTTTGTTTGTGATTTTTATTATTATTTACATTTGAATAAAAAATAATAACCAAAAAGTTTTATATTTCATATGAATATAAGGCGCATTTAAATTTCTTTAATTTTATAATAAAGCTTTATTTTACATATCGGTAAGAAGCAAAACTAAATAGATTTTTACACGATGACCAGGAAGCCCTAAACGAGCACTGGCGGTATCCAAATCAGCAAATTCTGAAAAGGTCGTATGTAATTGAGAGATTCTAATAGCCCCGATGAAAAGAGCAATTGGGCTAGGTGCTGACGCCACCGTCCGAACGAGACGTTGTGAACTGTCCCTATGCGAATTACGGAAGTGAAAAACAATATAAAATACTACTTTGCCTGCGGCGTCGCTCGCGTTAAAGTTATTTTTTACCGTTCGGTAATAGTACTATTTTTAGCACTATGAAAGGTACCTATTTTGTTTCTCTGTTTGCTTAAAAGTTTATGGTAATTATTATTTTTTGTTTTCTCTTTTGGGCGCTATTTTTATAACAACAGTTTTGTCTGTCTTTTTGGGGATGAAAATGCTGGTTTGTGTATAAAAAATAAATATAATTCAAGTAATCAGATAGATAGTCAGATAAATCCTAACGTAATTAAATAGTAGTCGTTAAGCTAAAATAGAAACTTCCTTACTCTGACAAGCACCTGGGAGGAAAAACGTGGAATTTACCTTTGGATTGACAGGAGAACAAAGTTTTTAAACCGCAAACTGACTTGTTAACAGAATATTGTTGGTCCTTAGACTTAGTTATGGTTAGTTTTACTCAACCATACAAGAGTTTCATTGGGTTATCCGTCAGCACGATATTTTGAAACAGAATCCTTCTATTTTAATTAAGTCTTTAAAATAAGTTAATAATAGTTCACTAAGAACACGAAACTAACAAAGTAGGAACAGGTTAGTGTATTTAGAACTTAAGGCATAGGGACACAAAAAGGATTAAAACCATCCAAAGTATATTTGCAGAGTAGGCTTAAGGAGTTTGTCGTTCACTTTCGTGTCTATGAAGCTAGCGTAGCCAAGTCATAGGGCCATAATAAAACTTACACTATATTGTTTTGTTAATTATTTGCTACTTTTTTGCCAACAAATTGTTTTTTTTTTGCCATAGCCACTTCCGAAAAACAATGGTTCTGCTGACTTGATACTTAAGCCAGCGTAACCAACCCTATATCTCCGGATATCTTACACTTATCAAAACAGGCTTTAGTGCATATTTTTTTGCAAACAATTTGCTATTTTTTACTACAGAATTATTTTTTTTGCCATAACCATTGCCAAGAAAAAATGGTCCTGCTGACATGTAACTCAAGCTAGCGTAGCCAACGCTATATCTCCAGATCTCTTAAACTTATCCAAAACAGGCTTTGTGGCAATATTATAATTGTAATATTAAAGACGACGCGGCGACGTAATGACTCCAATAAATGTTTACATAAAGCTGTGTCTTAATGTCCTGTTAACGCTATCACAAGCAAAAAGTGTATTGTTAGTTTCTTTAAAGGCTTTTATTTAAAAAGTGTTAATAGCTGTCGGGAAATTATATGAAATGCTTGTGTTGTAACATATTATTAGTCTTTTCTTATAGACAAGCGAGTTTCAGAAAAGTTTTACTCACAAAATTTAAAAAAACCCACAGTGATCACGTATTACGCAACTGTCCCAAGGAACTATAGTTCATAAAAAAGAGCATTGAAATCTGATATGAGGTTGAAACCTGGTCGAAACGACAGGCAATTCAAAGGTATGTAATACCTATTTCGTGATCGCTTTAATTTCCGGATAAATACATAATTAAGTATATCATGGAACGCGTGAAGTTTAAAAGTTAGTCAATTCAAAGTTGACAAATACAATTAAACAGTTTTAATGCCTCGCAAGCCGTTTTAACATTTCTTTAGAAAGTTAAACACCAATCATTCAAAATAAATTTAGCTAATCAAACAAATAACAGCCCAGTTTTCCAATACAAAATCAACGTCAAATGAACATAAAACAAAGGCACAAATCTAAATTAACAACAATATACTCCAAACTAAAGAGCTCGGGTTTCGGCTTTAAAGTCAAACAATTCCAATAATCTACGTTCAGCTAATTCCACACTTCAACCTTTGGTACGCCCTTAATTTCCGTCCCTTAGAGTAAATTTTACACTATCCATTAGAATATGACCCCTTATTTTATACAATAATACCCCTCTGTCATTTGCTGTGTTCATGCCAGGGTTTGCAGGGGAGGTCCTTAAAAATTGGTTGTTATATATTTCTATATTAAGGACACCTGTTACCATGTCTTTACGATGTATGGATATTGTGACAAAACTAATATGATTTTACATTTACTAGTTCTGATATGTAAAATTATTGGACATGTATGTTTGAGTGACACTTTATTTTGTGTATGTGTATAAGTGCAGAGCATAATCTGAAACAAGGTGTATATGTTTGTAGTATGACAAACTTATTAAAAATGAAATGAAAGCCTTGACTGGTAACTTTTTTGCATTAAAATGTTAAAAAGTAGACTAATAGTAATTATTATTGATTTAAGGACTGAACAGCGTTGGAAGTAATATGAATTCAAAAAACATATTATGTAGGTACGATTACAGTACTTAACTAGGTAGCGAATCACAAAAAGTAACAAAAAGACTAATTTTGATATGAAAGACTATGGTGAAAAAGGTAATTATCCCACTAATATTATAAATGTGAAAGTTAGGATGGATGGATGGATGAATGGATGTTTGTTACACTTTCACGCCAAAACTACTAAACCTATTACGATAAATCTTGGTATGTAGATAGCTGGAGACCTAGATTAACATATAGGCTACTTTTTATCCCGATATTCCCATGGGATCGGGACTTACGCGGGTGAAACCGCGGGGCGCTGCTAGTACTGCATAAAACTGAGAAAGCATATTCTTCAGATGCTGAAACAATTAAATACGACGTGCCACAGGAAAGTGTTTTGGACTCATAACTTTTTCTCTGTTACATAAATGATTTTTCTAACACTAGGAAACATCAAATGTCTTTATTTACCGATGATATTACAGTCATTTTTAATTATTGTACATTACATGAAATATAAAACGATATGAACACTAGTATTGTAGACATCATAAACTTTTTCAATGTTAATAACCTAAAATTCAATCTCTCGAAAAAAAAATTTATGAATTTTCAAAAAAGACAAAAAAGGACATCACAAGTACGCATCTCATATAAAAAAGGAATCGTAGAAGAATGTAAAGTAACGAAATTCTTAGGGCTTCATATTGATAGTGAATTTACATGGAAAACTCCAATTAGTTGTGTATGTAATAAATTAAATAAATGTTAATATGCTTTACATATGCTATCAAAACTAGGCAATGAAAATGCACTCCTGACCACTTATCTCGGTTATGTGTCATTGACCTTAAGATTCGGAATAATGTTTTGGGGTATTGCCACAAATAAGGAAGACGCGTTTATAGCCCAAAATCAAAATTGTCTCCAAGCTATCTGCAAACTAAAAAGCACTGATACATGCAAACCACATTTTCGTAAACTATGACTTTTGCCATTTCCATCTATGTGCATTAAGTAGGTCCACATGTTCGTGAGAAATAACCTCTCTCTATATTTGATTTCTTTAAAAAAAGACAACTCCCGCGTTAGGAATTCCTGCTGTGTCGCAGGGGACTTTACAAACATACAAACAACGGACACAAAGAACACCTAGACTCAGGTGGGAATCGAACCCATGACCTCTGGCTCAGCAGTCAGGGTCACTAACCACTAGGTCTAGTGTAGTAGTATGTAACAGGCCAGTCAAATTCAATTCAAAATCAAATATTGTTCCATAGAATGTCAACGTCGCTCTGATAAACTGCACGTATTAAAAGCCAGAACCGCACTTCTACATTAAAGTGTTTAAAAAATTATCATGGCATGCAGCCATGATAATTTTTTATTAGTCCAGCTATAGGTACTTTCATTGCTCGTCTTTTGACGGTATCGCTATGATAGATACTACAAATCTATATACAGTAAGGTAAAGGCGCTCCAGTGCTTAATTCAGTTTCACACCCATCCGAGTGAAATTGGTCGTTCGACAGTCATGAATATCGAGTAATAACTGGCGATATGTGCTCACGATAGGGAGTCGGATGACAAACGTTTCTTAAAAAAGGCTTTTTATCAATATAACTTTGCCCGAGGCGCGAAGGCGGTATGTATGGATTAACATTTTTTTCTATTCAATATAGTTGCAAGAATAGAATAGAATAAACTTTATTGTATGCCATATAAATATTGCTTACAATGACTACACAAAATTGAAATGTACAAAAGGCCTTATTGCTAAAAGCAATTTCTTCCAGGCAATCTTGAAATGAAATAAAATATAAAAGAATCTAACTGGTAGTTTACTGTTAGAAACAAATAAAGAAAACTTATTTCAATTTAAAGGAATATAAACTATAAATATCTAAACTAATATTATAAAGAGGAAACATTTGTGTTTTTGTATGTATGTTTGTAATGTTTTCACACAAAAACTACCGATTGCGATGAAACTTGGTATGTAGATAGCTGAATACCTGAATTAACGCATAGGCTACTTTTTATCGCGACATTCCTACCTGATCGGGACTTACCCGGGTAAAACTGCGAGGCGCTGCTAGTATACAATATAATGAATAGTGGTAGCGTAATGGCTAAGGCGTCGGACTTGCGATCAAGTGGTTGCGGGTTCGAACCCCAACCAGTGCACTACTGACGTAAACCCACTCCTAACACAAGCATTTTAGCTTAGCTGAAGGGGTTAAATACCAGTAATGTGTGACCCACGCTGCTAGTATTTAAAAAAAATGCTATTATGTTAGAAGAGGCATTTGTAAATTTTTCAATGGTTGACAGCACGAAACTTCGGGTAATGCAAACTATTTTATCAAAAACAAACAATGTTAGTTAATGGATCATAGTTCCTGACAATAGTCAGTTCCAGTTAAAGGTATGCAACCTCTAGCTATTGGTTACACTCCCCAATCCATGCGTATAAGCATCATCCCTTCTTTCCTACCTTTCTCTTATAATATGGTGGGAGAGCCATGCTTCGGAACGTATAGGCCCGGCTCGACCGAAGTGATACCATGGCCTCACAGAAAACCGGCAGTGAAGCAATGATTGCATTGCTTTTTGGCGAGTGAGTGAGGTTACCAAAGGCCCTAATCCTTGCCATCCCCTTTTCCACCCTTCCCCTACTCCCACCTTAAAGGCCGGTAACGCACTTGTGACTCTTGAGTTGCAGGTGCCCATCGGCGGCAGTAGTCATTTACCTTCGGGTGATCCGTCTGCTCGTTTGCCGCCTTTACCATGAAAAAAAAATAATATACTCCTAATTTTTCTATCTATAATTCCCGAAGTTGCTGGTCATTGGCAATAGGCTTGCCCCCAATCACGTGAGTAGGAAGGACTAAACTACAGTTGGCAAAATGTGGATGTACCCCTTCGAGAACACAGGCGTAAGATTATGTATGTATTATGTACATAAACAGTTATAATAAATCTACCGTACTGGTTTTATCAGGGAAAGAGAAACATTTCAGCCCACTAATATTATAAACGTGAAAGTTTGGATGGATGGATGGATGGATGTTTGTTACTTTTTCACGCAAAAACCACTGAACCGATTGCGATGAAACTTGGTATGTAGATAGCTGAAGACCTGGATTAACGCATAGGCTACTTTTTATCCCGTTATTCCCATGGGATCGGGACTTACGCGGGTGAAACCGCGTGGCGCTGCTAGTGATATGATATAAATAGATACTGATGATAGGTATAGCTCTTTCATGCCCTAAAAGTGAACGACACTGAATTTGAACTAGTTTAGCTCATTCCAAGAATTCTAACCTTCATATATACAGCTCATATAACTTATCTATATTTTTTGCTTAAAATAGCGTTGAAGGCATTACATTACACTGTCAACTGGATAATTACTGTTGATAGTTCAACGCGGAGCTCTGGAGACTCAATTTACTGTCGCAACACAATTAACCTTCACTTCAACACAAACAACATGTATTTGCACAGAAATCTACTAAAAGGTGGTGGTAATAGTCCCAGTCGAGAGCTTAAGATATGCAGTACACTATAAAATATGACGGCTTTTAATACGGTTTACATAGATAGATAAATAGCTAGCAGTTTATGTATATGCCATTCTTATAATATCTTGGATTAATGTGCCAAACAAATACTATAGAAAGCGACGCCTCGTTGTTTAATGCAATCCAAAGCATGCTGCCTATCCTTTAGATCAACAGTTAAAGTTAACCAACACGAATGTAGTTCCTGTCGGATAATCGGAGACAAGTGGTGCATTAAGTAGGTCAATAAAGTACATTTGAAAAGTGTTCAGAAAAATGCGCTATGACGGCTTACAAAATATCGCATAACGTTGAGACTGCATCCCAAGTTTCGATGCATAGCTTAATGCCAGAAAAGTGATATTTTACGCATGCAAATAATTACCAACATAGCTGCAACACGTCAGTAGATATAATTTTTTTGCTGTTTTTGTTTTTACTTAGACTTACGATTACCTTACATATTGAATTGATGCGAAATTGAAAAGGATGTGATGTCATCTATCTTCCGAAAAACTGGATAATGTACAATACATTTCTCTTTATGTTGTACAACAAAATTGTTTTCGCTGTATTTCTTCATTGCTATACATACCACTTTTATTAGTTCTGCATGCTGTCATCTATCTTTCGAAAAACTGGATAATGTATAATACATTTCGCTTTATGTTGTACAACAAAATTGTTTTCGCTGTATTTCTTCATTGCTATACATACGACTTTTATTAGTTCTGCATGCTGTCATCTATCTTCTGAAAAGCTGGATAATGTATAATACATTTCTTTTTATGTTGTACAACACAATTGTTTTCGCTGTATTTCTTCATTGCTATACATACGACTTTTATTAGTTCTGCATGCTGTCATCTATCTTCTGAAAAGCTGGATAATGTATAATACATTTCTCTTTATGTTGTACAACAATATTGTTTTCGCTGTATTTCTTCATTGCTATACATACCACTTTTATTAGTTCTGCATGCTGTCATCTATCTTCCGAAAAACTGGATAATGTATAATACGTTTCTCTTGATGTTGTACAACAAAATTGTTTGAGAAAGCTAATAAGTGTGTACAAGTGTTTGACCAAGAGACTTCTTTTTGAAAGTAGGCGTGGTGACCCAACTTGACTAAAATAGTTAATGGTAATTGCTAGCGTAAACCTCATTAAAATATACATAAATAAAAGCAAAAATGTAATTTTAAGCTACAAATAAGGCTTGATGAAATACTATCTACTTAAAGCCTACCCACAAAAGTGATCCTTGCAAAGGTAACACAAAGTTTTAGAGCACTTTCAAACACATTAAATGGTTTACAGAGATATTAGTATTAGTTGTGAGTGTAAGTAATATAGAGTAATTACCTGAAATAATTAAAGAATATTTTTGATTTCATACCTTTTCCTTGAAGTTCATGTACTGTTATATTTTTTTTTAATAAAAAATAAATCGACTTCAACAAAAATGCTTGAATAAAAATATGAACTAACAAATACTTAATGTTAAATATACTCAAACCTTCCTGAAAATAATTTGAATACGATAGTAAAACAATAGTGAAAATTGATCCATTACTTTTTAAAATCGCGGACATACAAATATACACACATACAAACATATGGATCAAATCTAGAAACCTTTTTGTGAAGTCGGTTAAAAAACCTTTATGACTATGCGTAATTGCTACAAATGTTATATTGTTTCCGAATCTATAAAAATTTCCAGAGATTTTCCAAACAAATCAAAATTTACGTTATCAAACTAATATTATTAAACGTGGAATATTCTCGGAAGTTTAACTATTTTAGAAAATGCAATGAAAATGGAACGGTAAGATAGTTTAGAAACAAATGCTTGTTCCAAAGAATTTTACTCATAATTTGAGACAATTCCATTCAGAATCATTGCACGCACTAGATTGTTTTTTTCTTATTTCGATTGCTTAGGTTAGGTTAGGTTAGGTTTTCACATCCGTTCCAAGAACACCGCCCCCGGGCCAGACGGGATCCCTGCCCGAGTGTTAGCCCTCGCCCTCGACCACATGTCCGACCGCCTCAGGGAAGTGTTCGACGCTTGCTTGGCGTCCGGGCGCTTCCCTGACTGCTGGAAGAGCGGGAAGCTGGTCCTTTTAAGGAAGCCGGGACGGCCTACCGACTCGGTCGCAGCCTACAGGCCCATCGTGTTGCTGGACGAGGCGGGTAAATTGTCTGAGAGGGTCCTCTCTGCCCGCATCGTCCGGCACCTTGGCGAGATCGGCCCCGATTTGTCGGACGCCCAATTCGGTTTTCGAATGCGGGGCGTTTGACGGTCGGCGCTGTGTTGCGCCTGAGGGCCGTGACCGAAGAGGTAGTGAGCTGTGGCGGCGTGTTATTGGCGGTGTCGTTGGACATCGCCAACGCATTCAATAGTCTGCCATTCAGCTGCATCAGGGAAGCCCTCCACTATCACGGAGTGCCAGGGCACCTGAGGCGGCTAGTGGCAGACTATCTAGAGGAGCGTACCGTCATGTACGAGGACCGAGATGGAGTTTTGAGTCGTCGGCCCATGTCGTGCGGTGTTCCGCAGGGGTCTGTCCTTTGACCACTCCTGTGGAACATTGGGTACGACTGGGCCCTCCGAGGCGACTTCCCCCCCGGGCTCGGCGTAATTTGTTACGCCGATGACACGTTGGTCACAGCCCGGGGGGTGAACTTTCAGGAGGCGGCGCGCCTGGCCACCAGGGGAGTTTCTCTGGTGGTCGGGCGCCTAGAGGCACTGGGTTTGCGGGTGGCCCTGGATAAGACGGAGGCCCTATTATTAATGAAACACGTACAGTAGTTTTACACCGAGAGTTTTATTAACGTAATGTAGGTAGGTACATATACACATCAATGTTCATACCTAATACTAGATGGCGTTAGGCGTATCTTTAATTATTATGTTATATTACAACAATACCACCACTTAACATAATAATACCAAAAATAGACAAACAGAAATACATCTAAGTATGTAACATTGTAACACCCATCTTGTGAATAAAGTAATAATGTTTATTTTTACCTAAGCTTTTTGTTAATACGTCAGCTGGCATTTCAGTCGTTTCTAAATATTTTAAATCTATTAATTTATTTGTTATTGCTTCCCTTATAAAATGAAATTTGACATCAATATGTTTACTACGTCTGTGGTACACACAATTTTCAGAAAGCTTTTTAGCACTTTGACTATCATTATACAATTCAATAGGAATATCTTCGCGACCTATAAGTTCACTTAACAGTTTTTTTAAGAAAATAGCCTCCTTACCTGCTTCACAGATAGCCATGTATTCGGCCTCCGTAGTCGATAAAGCAACGGTTTGCTGCTTCCTACTTTCATGAGACACTAAACAGCCTGAATAAATAAAACAATATCCAGTATATGACTTACGATCTGAATTGTCTGATGCCCAATCAGCATCAGCATAACCAACTATGTCCAAACTATTTTTGACATACATTAAACCATAAGATTTAGTACAACTTAAATATCTCAACACTCTTTTAGCATGTTTCCAATGTGTTTCAGTATAACAGTTATTGAATTGACTTAAGTAACTTATACAGTATGAAATATCAGGTCTGGTTAAAATAGAGAGATACATTAAGCTGCCTATAAGCTGTTGATAAGGAAATTTGGAATGTACATTATTTCCTTTCTCAAGCTTCAAATTAGTCTCCATAGGTGTCTCTACACTTTTACAATTTTCTAATCCAAATTTATACAATAACTTATCAATAAATTTTTCTTGACTAACACAAATTTTATCCTTCTGGATTTTTACTTCCATACCTAGACATTCTCTTAGTTGACCTAGGTCTTTTAACTTAATTTTTTTACTTAGCTCACTTTTTAAATGTTCTACATCATTGTTACAATTTGAAAAAATGAAAAAATCATCGATGAACAATGCCACAAATGTTTTATAATTTTTAGTTGATTTTACAAACAAACAATGTTCATACATAGACTTCTTATACCCTAATTGCTGTAAAAAATCATCAACTCGTCTATACCAGGCCCGAGCTGACTGTTTAAGTCCATAAATGGCCTTTTTTAATTTCAAGACACTATTGACATTAGATTTACATTTAAAACTCTGAGGTACTTGCATAAAAACAGTTTCATCTAGATGACCATTCAAAAAGGCCGTTGTTACATCTAAATGGGTTATGTTAAGATTCAAGTTAACACTAATAGCAAATAACAGTTTCAATGTTGAATATTTTAGCACTGGGGAAAAAGTTTCTTTATAATCAATGCCTTCTCTTTGGGTAAATCCTTTAGCAACTAGTCTTGCCCTATATCTCACTGTGTTATCACTATTTAATTTCTTTTTGAACACCCACTTGCATTGCACAACTGTACCCTCACTTGGTCTGTCTACCAACTCCCAAGCTTCGTTTTGATGGAAAGATTGAAGTTCCTCTTCAATGGCTTTGGACCATTCTTCTCGTTCTGGTCCTCTCATCACATCCTCATATTTAAGGAGACCGGTTTCATCCATATCATCATTGCTCTGACATATGTTACTGTACCCATACCATTCTGGTGGCTTCCTAGTATGCTTCTCCACCTTGGAAATCATCGGCTGCAGATTTTCTGACTTATCATGATTTGATTTACTGTCACTGAATTCATCTGAGCTGGTGGTACTTATGGTATCATCTGGTACATATGTAACATCATCTGTCATGTAAGTGCTTTCTATTGAATCACAAGTAGAATCTTCACTCGTAACAGTACATTCTTCTACTTCTACTTCACCTGGAACAGTTTCTTTTTCTTCCACCACTGCTTGTATCATGTCCGAGTCCTTGATTTTCTCCATGATAACAACATCCCTGCTGGTGGTAATACCTTTTGTTTTCACATTGTATAGCCTGTAACCTTTGGTATTCTCTGCATATCCAATCAGGATATGTTCTTCAGCCTTCCTGTTCCATTTAGTCCTTTTTACTTTGGGAACATGAACCATCGCAGGACTGCCAAATATCCGAACATGGCTGAGATCTGGCCTTTTACCACTCCATAGTTCATAAGGTGTTTTTTGTAACCCTGAAGCCAAAGTTCTGTTTCGCAAGTAGACTGCAGTGTTTACTGCTTCAGCCCAAAACTTTTTATCTAAATCAGCTTCAAACAGAAGACACCGAGCTCTCTCCACCACTGTTCTGTTTAATCGCTCACACAGGCCATTCTGTTCCGGTGTGTGGGGGTTTGTCGTTTGATGCACAATACCATTTTTCTTTAAAAAATCATCAAATTCTAGCGAACAAAACTCTCCACCATTGTCTGTTCTTAAAACCTTTAGTTTTCTATCCATCTGTGCTTCAACTAAAGTTTTAAACTCTTTGAAACATTTAAAAACTTGATTCTTGGCCTTAAGAAAATAGACAAATGCCATTCTACTGTAGTCATCTATGAAAAGCAAAAAAATACTTTGATAGTCCAATTGAGATTTGTTCCGTGGGCCCGCAGACATCAGCATGGACAAGTTCCAGCACATTTTCACTCCTTGTACCTTTGTGTGAAAATGGCAAAGGCGACTGTTTTCCTTCACAACAAGTGATGCACTTGGACATATCAATTTCAGCTTTATCCAAGTATGAAATCCCATACACAGCACCATTCTTCATAGCATTCAGATTTTTACTGTTAACGTGTCCTAACCTTCGGTGCCACACCTCACTAGTCACATTTGCTGCTGAGCATGCAAACAAACAATCTGACTTAATGTCCAATTTATACACTTCAATTATAAGATTAGCTTTTGCTACCAACACATTCTGTCGATTGCGTATGTAGCAAACGTCTTCTTCGAAGTTCACTTTGTTTCCATTACGAATTAATTGACTCACTGATAATAAATTGGTTGACAAGTTAGGTACACATAACACATCTTTAACAGGAATGTTAAACTCTGAATTATCAACTATGGTCGTAATCATTGTGTTTCCTGAGCATACAACAGGTATCTTTTCTTCATTTGCAACTACTATTTCCGTTACTGCGTGGTTGAACGACACATTCTGTAAACAACTCTTATCTGTGATCATATGCAAGCTTGCGCCTGAGTCCACGTACCAATTCGACTTTTGGAATCTTCCATTCAAAAATATTGCACTAAATGCATTGCTTTCATATTTTATCTGAGTATTGTTAGGGCACTTATTCATATAGTGACCAAGCTGTTTACATTTATAGCACCGGATTGCTTTGACATTAGCTGAACTCGAAGATGGCGATGATGACTGTTTTGTCTTTGACACATGTGCAGTGTTGCCATTTTTCTTATTGTTTCGCTGCTGCCAACCTTTTGACAAATAAGCATTACTCATTCCAGAGCTGCCAACTTCTGAACTCATATCCAGTAATTTAGACTTGATGACATCCGTGCTGATAACTAATCCAGAATGTTCGATGGCCATAATCATAGGGGCAAACTTGTCTGTTAGCCCCGCCAACAATAATGACCCGATCCACTCATCAGTGATCTGAAAACCCGTACCTTTAAGTTTTTGTGCGGTATCGACCATTTGCGTAACATATGCTCCCATTGATTCACAATCTTCTAGGCGAGTAGATATTAGCTGACGAAGTAGACTGATGCGTCGCGTGAAGCCCAAGTCATCATATAGGGCTTTCAAGCGCTTCCACACACCTTGTACTGTTTGCTCGTTTTTAATGTGAACATAAATTGATGAGTCAATCGTCATAATTAGCTTAGCTTTGGCCTTCTTTTCATCAATAGAACTTGCATCACTTGATGATTCTAGCTTATGAATATCTATACCGTCCAACATCAAAAAATGTTCAGCTGCAAACGCCCACTCGTCGTAATTTTCACGACCTTTTAATTTAGGCACGTTTACAATATAACTTCCAGCCATATTGGAGTATTTTCAAACTGCACACGAGGTAACTTATTGTCACTCACAAAAAACAGTCAATTTCGGATCGATTTCCACTGTTACTATATAGTTTATCGAGAAACAGTTCACTGAGAGTACGAGTATAGGAGAAAATAAAGCAGAAAAAAAAATTACTTTTTACGCGAAATACGGGACTGGACCATAACCTAATGAAACACGTACAGTAGTTTTACACCGAGAGTTTTATTAACGTAATGTAGGTAGGTACATATACACATCAATGTTCATACCTAATACTAGATGGCGTTAGGCGTATCTTTTATTATTATGTTATATTACAACAATAATTATTTCATGGGCCCCGTCGTGGTCCACCCCCTGGCGCCTCTATTGAGGTCAACTCGGTCCTCGTACCGGTTCAGGCCCACATCAAGTATCTGCGCCTGATCCTTGACGGAAGGTGGCGCTTCGACGAGCACTTCCTGCAGCTTGCTCCAAAGCTGGTCGGCGCTGCGTCCGCCCTTGGGCGACTTTTTCCACATTTTGGCTGGACCCAGCGTCCCTACGAGACGGCTGTACACGGGGGTTGTCCAGTCAATGGCACTTTACGGTCCACCGGTGTGGGCGGAGGCTCTGATCGCCCAGAATAGGGCGCGCCTCTGGCGCCCTCAGAGGGTTATGGCAGTTAGAGCCATACGCGGCTACCGCACCGTGTCGACGGAGGCGGCGTGCGCGTTGGACGGAACTCCCCCGTGGGATTTGGAGGCGGAAGTGCTCGCCGAAGTTTATCGGCGGACGACTGAGTTCCGGGTGGGAAGCGGCAGTCGGCCCCCGCCCGAAGAGGCACGCGAGTGGCGTGAGGCCGCTCGCCGAGCCACGATGGCTCGTTGGTCGTCCCGGCTGGGGACTTCACGTGCTGGCTTTGCCGCCGTGGAGGCGCTCCAGCCGGACTTAATTCGCCGCCGGCGAACCGGGCGGCGGAGGCGCGCTTACTACCGCCTCATGCCGCCCTGAGTGTGGCCGCGGGTGGACGGGACGGGTTTTTCCCCTCCACCCGCTATAGTGGCCCCCCGCGAAGAGGCGGCGTCCGCGTGTGCCTGGACGTTGCCTAATTGAGAGGTTCTTCACCCGAAGGTGGTGCCCGCGCATTTGCAGGCAGGCGCTAGGAGGGGTCCGGATGTCTTAATAAAAGCTGTTCCCGGATCCCTCCTACTTAAGGCGCAGTACGGCACACCGTGTGGTTTTAGTCGGTTCGATTCCGACACACCGCCCCACCGAAAACCCCGGTGGGGTGACGGCCCGAGGGGTTTCCACACGCATAAAAAAAAAAGGTTAGGTTTTCACGGGCAGATTTCCGCAACTCCACGACGAGGCGCGTATTTTGCGTTGGTGGGAATAAAAGCTATTCGAGCCACCCTAACTCCCCGAAGAATCCCAGTAACCCCTTCACGTTACCGACGATCTCGTAGAGTGACCCTGGCGAACCAAGGTAGCCCTTAGCCTTAGCCCGGTATTCTGCAACCCCCTGGCAGTCCAGAAGTACATGGGTTGCTGTTTCCTCTGCTTCCATGCAAGCTCTGCACAGTGGGCTGTCCGAAGCACCTATAGCAGAAAGGTGTTTTTTTAAACGAGCCATGCCCGGTGATAGCCCCGGTTGCCACTCGCATCTGACGCTTGTTCAGCCGGAGTAGCATCTTTGACAACCAGCTGTTGATGGCGGGGAGTGCCGCCCTCGTCTGCCGGCAATCTTCATGGCTTGCCCATATGAAATTGTGTTGGTCTCTAGTACGCATCCTTACCAAAGTCCGAATTTGACCGAAGGGTAGGGGCACTTTGGGTTCCGGACCCATGACGCACATCTCCGATGCCCTCCTAGCCAATTCATCTGCTGCATCGTTGCCTCTAGAGCCTCGAGCTTTCGATTGCTTACTAAATTATACTTTATTAATTTTGATTTAAAAGTCACAGCATTTTTTTTTTTTTCAACTCCAATTTATTTATAAATATAAAAAATTAATCCCTATTTTCTTTGATCTCGCCATAACTTGAGAACGACTAACATTTCATACATATTTTTTTTTATTTTTTCTAATTCTTTATAAAAGGTTTTACGGAACGAAATATTAAGAAAATTTACAGAAAATCAGTTCCCGTGGTAAAGTTTTGAATTTCCACCCGAAATAAAATAAAAAGGAATATTGCTGCATGAGACGGCTTAAATGAAATATTTAAACTTACTTAATGAATTGGTACTGCAGAATCAGTTAAGACCTATCTTGACACTTGTTACGTCTAAAGTATTGTATAATGAAGTAGTAAATTATGGAAAATTAATATTAAGTGTTACGATAGAAATGAGAGCGTATGGAAGTTGGGCTTTGCATGGCGCCTAATGATGATATTGTGTGAGAGCCATGCCATGCTTCGGCATGATGGGCCGGCTCGACCGGAGTGTAACCACGGCCTCACAGACAATCGGCAGTGAAGCAATGCTTATATTGCTTTTCGCCGAGTGAGTGTGGTTACCGGAGGCCCTAACTCTTCCCTCTCACCTTCTCCCCGCATGGTTCAGTTCTCATCAGTTCTCTCTCTCATTACTAAATTCATGAGAAAACGTTTAGTTTTGTTAGTTTTATAGTATAGTATAATATAATTATTTCTATTTTAAACGTTAAACGTTCATAGGGTGCAAAACTCTAAAAAAAGTTGATAGGCGAGTTCAGAGGTAGCCGCCTGATTTTAAATGCAACTGGTTATAACCATTGAATATTAGTTATATCTCGTTGAACAAGACCAAACTTAGTTAATCAATCGGCTACATCAAGTTTTAGGCATGAATAAACAGGATACAAGTAAGTTTAACCAACTGCCCTCGACTGCTCATTATTTTACCAGACTATAAGCATGGCAGTATTGCCTTCAGTCGAGCGTTTAAATTTGAAATGTCGCTCTCAAAGGTCTGGCTAGGGATGATATCCTAGATTGGTAAAAAAAATCTTATTTAATTTTAACGGATCTGAGGCACAGTTCCTTTAAAAAAGTTTTCATTTCATTATTGCCATAGCCTATACTAAAATTAATTACACATACCCAATATATCATGCTAATTTATGTCATATTTTAAAATCGATTCGAAACAGCCGTAAAAATCTTGACATCGTTACTACGAAATATCTAAATTGACACATTAAACGCCTTCCTATGTTTAATAAAATGATGTGACATCACTCTGAAGCAATTTCATGAAACGTAAGAGGTCGTTATACCCAAGCAATATTTTACGTCACATGTATCGCGACAAGGCGTGAAGTTTATACACAATTTAGCCCTTGTTTTTAGTATCAAATGCAAAGCTGCTGAATTTGTTAGGATATCCGTATAGTAAGTGGGATGAAACGGGATTTGGTTTATAGTGTTTAGTGAAATTGGGACTATGTATTAAGGTGTCAAAAATTGCCTTTTAGCCGATTAGATTTTGTGTCTTTGCACACGTACTATAGTAATAGGTCTTTGCGTCTAATCTTTCGTCGGTCTTACTGCCGTACGAGGGACCTTAATAGTGGCTTTGCGAGGCAACTTACCCCAATATTATTATTATTATCTGACCTCAATGACAGACTTAGGAATATGAGACAATTTGAGACTCAAAGGGTATGTAAAGTACGGCTGTATCATCTACTTTTGATGGTGTCATTACTTAATCCGTAGCCAGGGTTAATCTCATATCGATCGGTACTCAGCACCCCAATAATGTATTTTAAAAATTAATCGCTTATCGAATATTCCGTAATGAACTGAATAAAATGATTGAGACACAACACATTAATAATTTTGTAAGGATGGAAAACCCATATCTCACCCTTGTTTTATACACCCCAACGATAACGACAGGAAAGGCAAACCGAACTTTCTAAACAGAGATCTGCTTACTCAGTGTAGCATTACGGTCTTAAACGTATTCAAAACCGTAATTTGCGATCTTTCGCTGTCAAAAAGTAATATCTACTTAAACTGGTCTAGTGGTTAGTGACCCTGACTGCTAAGCCAAAGGTCGAGGGTTCCATTCCCACCCAGGATAAACAATTGTGTGATGAGCACGATAATTTGTTCTGTGTCTGGGTGTAATTTATCTATAATATGTATGTATTTAGAAATATATATATATGTTTATCAGCCGGTTACCATAGGACAGGTTCTGCCTAGTTTGGGATCAGACTGCCGTGTGTGAGATGTGTGAAGTTATTATTATTATATTATATTATTATCTACTTAAATACGAGTTTCGCTTTCTTTTCCATCATGCAACGCTTCATTCAATCCATAAATAATTTGTCGAGTTTACTATGGAATATTTTTTCTAACTAAATTACAAATATTCTATTTTTAATAATGGGTATTTTGACACTGGTTACTGATTAATATTTTAAGGAATTTAGCTCTTCGTTACCTAAATCTTATTTACTATATTGTTGACAGGTACACAATCTGTTACTACTACTACTAGACTACAATCCCGATAATAAGGTACTCAACTGAATAGAAACAGTGAGCTTAATTAATTACTAGCAGACCCCGCGCAACTTCGTCCGCGTTTGTAAAAATTTTTCATTGATGCATGCTCTTATTGGTCGTAGCTTGATGTTATATAGCCTATAGCCTTCCTCCATAAATGGGCTATCCAACACTAAAATATTTTTTCAATTCGAACTAGTAGTTCCTGAGATTAGCGCCGTTCAACCAAACAAACAAACAAACTCTTCCGCTTTATAATATTAGTATAGATTACATAGTTTTGTAAGAATTTCATGATCTTAGCTAAGAAGGTTTTACTCACGTGTATATTTCGCGGTCGGGCATCCTCGAAATATACCCATGAGTAAATTCAGAGATTATGTTATACGCAGCACTACTGTCATATCGTAATAGTATTGACGGATCACTCCTTCAGACACAGATTATGACAGGGCAGCATTTTTTGTGTTTTGCGAACCCCACATAACAACGGCTTATCAGTGATGCGGGTTGTATATTAGGAAAGTTTTCTTATAAGGTATCGTCAAATTAGGCTATAAGCTGCCCAGGTTATGCACAACCCTTGAGATAGATACCAATAAATGTGCCTAAGAGAATAATGTCGAACATAATCCATTTTATTAATACTACGACAAATTCTACAGAACATTCTAGTAATCCAAATTTAATCTCTTAGTCCCATT
This sequence comes from Callimorpha dominula, assembly GCA_949752705.1. Taxonomy (NCBI): domain Eukaryota; kingdom Metazoa; phylum Arthropoda; class Insecta; order Lepidoptera; family Erebidae; genus Callimorpha; species Callimorpha dominula. The sequence goes on along the minus strand of OX457004.1, from coordinate 3,675,429 downwards.
TTACGACTCTCAAGAGACGTAACGAGATGGTCTATTCGTCGGAGTGGTGAAATGGCGGCGCGTCGTGGCCTCTCGATATACACGATAACACATTGGGCTCAGTAAATAAGTAACATATTTTCTGTAAATCATTTTAAAATTATATGAACAGATTAAAAATTGAAATGAAATGGAGTTCTTTTGGTTATTGAAATAAAATTATTTTTAATTCAAAGAGAATTAAAAATAATTTCATTTTTCAATTAGTAGTAAGCCAATTCAATTAATTATCCTAACTTCCATTTTCAAATGATTTTGACAATATGTTTAGATCATTAATATGTCTAGATGGAGTGTCGTGTCGAGTTCCGTTGTTTTAGATAGATTTTTGTAATTTCTGCACACTTTTATCTCACAAACTGTCCTTGTAAACAATACGATTTCGCAATGCAATTCGACCGTAGGTAAGTATTTAGTGAAAGAGAGAGAGTGGGAAAGGACTTAAAGGCCAATTGGACTAAAAAAATTTTTAAGCTTTCACAGCTTTGACAGTCCATCTAGACTTTTTTTTTTTATCTTTATCTTTTAAAAGACAAGCATTAGGAATTACTCCTGTGTCGCGGGGAAATTTACAAACATATAAACAACGGACACAAAGAACACCCAGACTCAGGTGGGAATCGAACCCACGACCTCTGGCTCAGCAGTCAGGGTCACTAAGCACTAGACCAAGAGGTGGTCATTATATTAATGATCTAAGGTTTAATCTTTTATCAACGCAATTCGTAACTTTTTTTTAACTGCTTAAACGTGTTGTGGCACAGTAAATATATTTTAAAAAAAGACCCCTATTGTAAAACTATTGATTTTAAGTTTTTATTTACATAGATTTTTTATATACTTACGTATAAAATAAAAATAATCCCACTTTTGTAAAATCAAAATTAGTAAAAATACATAACACTTATATAACATGTGATTTAGTAAAGCTAGCTGAGAGATACCTCTAAATTCAGGACGCCTCGAAGCTATCTTTTTTCTTAATGTATTTATCTAATGTTATGTATATACAACATTCCAACCCCAAACAACGTAACGACCAACATTTGCTACCCTATTTATCACATGTTAAGCAATTTTGTGGCGCAATTTCATAGTACTCCAGTCGAGAGTACTCGGAAGGGATATCATTACATAAATAATGTACGAACATTATGTAAATGTCAATCTGCCTATGTTTTATTACAGATTCGGAGCGAGCTGCGCAGATGATGCAAAACTTGTGGTCTGAATTCAACCGGAGTTTAATTAGAATACTTTTTTTTTAATCTGTCGCTACCGACGAAGACTTCTTCGTTTTACGCTGAAAATGTGTGAGTTGGAAATCTGAAATTACGGATTTTCTGATGATTTACGACATTTTCTAACTTCTTTTTATTCTGATCCGTAATACAAAAATACAATTCTAAACACTTATTTTGCCGTTTATGAATATGTATACAAAAATGTAGCATCAATAAACTAAAGATAAACTACATAGACAGCTGTGATGAGTGTTTCACCTTCATGCTCTGTCGAAATGACTTCCAACTAATTAAACCGGTGTTAAAGTTTTGTCCGTTGAGGGTAGTAAAAACTTTTGGACGTGTTCTCGTATGGAATGTGGAGCTCTGAGAGCATTTCTAGCGAAGGCTTGGCCTTCCTTGAACCCTTTTATGCGTTACCTCCAAATGTCAAGACATAAAATCTTGGATGGCACTTTAGTACCGTAATCCATATTTATGTTTCACTGAGTAATCCTGTATGGGATGTGTTCATATAATTGCTTAGGTTGCTTGCTTGCTAAGGTTAGGGTACTCCCTAACCTTAGCGTTTTTGGTACGCGCATGCAGCGAAATATAAATGTTTAAGTTGTTCTACATTGTATACCCTTATGAGTGTATAATAATAATATGCAGAAGGCGGTCCTTCTTGATACGGCACGTATGGTGAGGAGGTTTCTGTCTTTGGAACCCTAACCACCGCTTGGTCTCTGTATCCGATACCGGTGGGACACTATTTTTATATTTTTAAATATATATTTTTTATATAATAATGTAATTTATATGTTTTATAGATGTTAAAAAAGATAATAATAGCTCCACATATCTCACACACGGCCGTCTGATCCCAAACTAGGCAGAGTCTGTACTATGGTAACCAGACTGCCGATAAACATACTTATAATATTTCTAAATACATGTATATCATGGATAAATTACACCCAGACACAGAACAAATTATCGTGCTCATCACACAATTATTTGTCCTGGGTGGGAATCGAACCCACGACCTCTTGCTGAGCAGTCAGGGTCACTAACCACTAGACCAACAGGCCAGTCCAGTATGTATGTTATATAATAATAATCATATATCTCTTTATTGTACACCAAAATAATTTGAAAGATTAGGAGTGCAGCAATTTTGGGTGGCTTATATAATTGGCGGCCTTATCGCACTGAGGCAATATATGTACGTATAATAGATTGAGATGTTTGAATGAAAAAAGTACAAAATACCACTATATATTATAAAAATATGTAGTGTGTAGACTTGTGTATAATGCAATTCCTCATGCTACAAAGGCTTTTCCTACGAATTTATTTTTAAAAAGTCTGAAAATAGCTTCTTAATAAATTCTATTACTCAGTATCAGAGTTACTAAATATTAAAAGAAGGTTTTTTTATACTGGCATGATTATTTATTTATTATTACTGGCATACAATTATAATATTGACATTTTATATTTACTTGACTAAATTATTATTCCAATTCAAAACATTCATAATGTACCTACTATTTTATTTCTAAGTATTACAAATATTTGCATGTCGCGTAACGTCATAATGTATCTGGCACTGTCTGTTATACATTTATTTTCATACATAAATGATTGATGTACCTACATTTTACCCCATGAACTTTGTATTATCTAAAATGTGTTAGAGGTCTTTCACATAAACTTTCGAGAGTCCCCGGTTAAATCTCCTTAATCCGGTCCTGTTGCAAATACCATTGTAAGGTGATGTGTTCTATCTATAAATTACCTCCCTGCTAAATTTCAGGTATACGCGATCAGGTAATAGCCAACTTTGCCAAATTTCAGGTTTTTAGTACAAAAACCTTTATCTTGCTTGAAATAAGAGCGCCCTTAGAATTGCTTAATCCAGCCCTGTTGCAAGTATCGTTCTTAGCTAGCGTCTCCTACTCACAAACTACCTCCCTACCAAATTTCAGGTCTCTAGTAAAAAAAATCAAGGCCATTCAAATAAACTCGCAGGAGACCTTAGATCACCTTCATCCGGTCTTTTCTGCGGCATTCTAATGAACACTATAAATCGACACGGAATTCTTTTGACATTCAATCTTACTGTCAATTTGAAAACTTCGAACTAAGTCCTTGAGTCACGCAAAATTTTGTGATTAGGTGTGTCTAAACCTACAATTACCCTACATTGCGCTACAAAGTCAATATAGGTAGATAAGATGGCAGATCAAAATTAATAATCATAATGTGTAACTTAACTTCACTAACTTAAATATTTTCTTAAAATCTACAGTTTCTTTATAATGGTAAACGAAGTGTCGGTGGAAGTAATGACAGTTCTGCATAGCACGTCAAATTCAAATTCAATATCTTTAGTTCATGAAATTGACCATCAATTATTCGAAATCGTCGATTTAATAAATAATTATTATAATAAAAAATTATAGATCAACAAACACACAGTCACCGCAACAATAGTTTGCTTCGTCAAATGTAAAATTAGAAAGAAAAAAAATAGATACCATGATATCACATCTGTCTGTTTCGATCTATAACCGCCCGTTTCCAAATGGTTGAGCCTTGTGAGAAGAAATCGGGCAAATAAGCTCACGGAACAGTCAGACGATAAGTCAGTCACGATCATCATTTATTAAAAGTAATGCGAAGGGGGGTTTTTCATACAAAATAGCATTTTTTTTTATTTATCTATCTTCACCCGTTTTCAATTGTTTTTTCTTTGAAGCCCTGTAGTAGAAACAAACTAAAGAAAACAAAAATTATTTAAATCCGTCCAGCCATATTCGAGTTTTAGCGATACTAACGAACAGCAATTTATTTTCATACATAAGAAGATAAACAACTTGTATACAAACAAACTCACGTACGGCCTGATGGTAAGCGGATCTGCTGCCGACCCTATCCTCCCACTGAAACCCTGTCAACTTCACACACGTACAAAGAATAGAATAGAATAGATTTATTTGCGTTTAAACACGGTTACAAAGGAAGGTATTAGAAACTACTAGCTGCGCCCCGCGGTTTCACACGCGTAAGTCCCGGTACCATCTGAATATCGAGATAAAAAGTAGCCTATGTGTTAATCTAGGTCTCCAACTATCTACATACCAAGTTTCATCGCAATCGGATCAGTAGTTTTTGTTTTCATACATCCACACATCCATACATCCATACATCCTCACAAACTTTCATGTTTATAATATTAGTAGGATGTAACAAGTACTGTTGCATGTTTAGCCACAGCAGTTAGTGGTATGCAAATATTGATTAATTTTATTTTATACATATTTCTTAGAAACAGCTCTTTCTCTTTAATTTTTTTTATTATTAAAAAAAGGCGAGTCTATCTAAACTAATATTATAAAAAGAAAACATTTGTGTGTATGTTTGTAATGTTTTCCCGTAAAAACTACTTTACCGATTGCGATGGAACTCGGTATGTAGATAGCTGGAGACCTTTTTTTTTTTTTTTTTTGTGCGTGTGGAAACCCCCTCGGGCCGTCAACCCACCGGGGTTTTCGGTGCGGCGGTGTGTCGGAATCGAACCGACTAAAACCAAACGGTGTGCCGAACTGCGCCTTAAATAGGAGGGATCCGGGAACAGCTTTTATTAAGACATCCGGAACCCTCCTAGCGCCTGCCGCCTGTAAAAGCGCGGGCACCACCTTCGGGTAAAACCTCTCAATTAGGCGACGTCAAAGCACACGCGGACGCCGCCTCCTCACGGGGCCACTATAGCGGGTGGAGGGGTAAACCCTTCGCAACCACCCGCGGCCACACTCAGGGCGGCATGAGGCGCTGGCAAGCGCGCCTCCGCCGCCCCGTTCGCCGGCGGCAAATTAAGTCCGAGTGGAGGTCGTCCTCCCGGACCCTTTCCGCCGCCTCCTTCTGCGAGATGACGTCCTCACAGAAGGTGGCGACCGCGGTAAAATTCCTGTCGCTACCGGCCATGGAGCTTATGACGGCCGGTAGCGAGAGATCCCCTCCGATGACCTCAGTGAGGGCCCGACGCTGCGTCGCCCAGGCGGAGCAAACCGCCAGCGTGTGCTGAGCTGAGTCCTCACTACAGTCGCAGTGGTGACAATCGGGACTCAGTTCCCTCCTAGCGACCGAGTGCAGGTACTTCCCGAAACAGCCGTGCCCGGAAAGAACCTGCATCAGTCGGAAGGAAAGGGTCCCGTGCTGCCGCCCTGCCCACTCGACGATGACCGGCTGGAGCGGCCATTCATTTTTGCTGTTTTTTATAATTAAAATATTCCTCAAGTGTGTAAAAACAATTTTCAAGCAAAAATGATTTCAATATTAATTTAAAATTTCGTAACCGTAGGTCTCTTATTGGCTTCGGAATGCGATAATATATTCTTATTGACTGCAAGTAACTGTTTCTATTGTGAAGAGTGCTTCTACAGAGTTCCATTTTTTTCGTGGGGTCTTTTTTATAAATTTACATTTTACTAAGAAAAGTATTACGTTACAAAGATGTTGAACATCGATCTTCTGAAGGTTGGAGTTGAATTTTGTATTTCCCTCATCGTGTGTGTCCACTTCGAGCAGGAATAGGCTGTGAATATACACGCATACAGCGTTTCATGATTTACAATTATGTATTCGGGAATGAACGCGGACACGTATTCTGTATCATATACCTTTGAATTGCCCTCCCGATCTGGTGTCTATCCAACTTTTTTTTTTAAAGAATACTATCAACGTGGGTCACACATTACTAGTATTCTTGTTAACCCCTCCAACTAAGCTTAACGCTTGTGTTAGGAGTGGGCTCACGACGGTAGTGCACTGGATGGGGTTCGAACCCGCAACCACTTGACTGCAAGTCCGACGCCTTAGCCTTTACGCTACCGCCGCTTAAAAGTGCGCATAAAAGTGAGGTGCATGTTTTTTTTTATATCAGGATTCCACGCTGTAGATAATTTAAAACCATCCCAATAATCTCGATTTAAAGTTTCATGTTTTTTAATTTCAATCGTTTCACGTACAAGTCTCAAGTGACATTCGGTAAGAGGACTTACTTTGAAATTCAATTCAGTGACTGGTGTTTGTCCGTGAACTAACCGATTGGAATACAGTTTGAATTTAAATTGAGTAACTTGATGACACGAAACATAAAACAGACAGTGTAATGACTCAAAACACCTTATAACAGGACGTGGACTAATAAACTTTCTAAGCTTATATCATTTTAAACAATAAAAAAAATCTCTCCTTTGGTGCATCTTCCATTTGTAATGGGGCAGAAAGCATGCAATCAAATTAGAAAGACATTTTTTAATATTGTCGAGCACAACGTTACTGAAAGGATCAGCATTTTTGCAATAATTAAAGTTTCCATTTTTTTATCAATACAAATAAATAAAGTTGAACTGTCTGTTTGTAATATCAAAATAATAGTTTTTTTAAACTCCTACAGTATTTGCACGATACCTATATCTAAATACCAGTTTTAAAAATGTTTGTCTTTATGTTTGTTCCGGCTAATCTCCGGAATGGGTGGACCGATTTACACCGCACTTTCAGTGGCAGATAACTGTTTTTATAAGGAGTAACCTAAGCTACTTTTATTTAGGTAAAACGTAGGGAAAATAATTAGGGTTCCACGCAATATATATAAATATGTACGCGCGAGTGAAGCCGCTGCTAGTATATTAATAAATTGTATGATTAAGACGTCTATCGGGTGTTAGGTTGGAATGAAAAAACATTTGAACTTTTTGGTACGTTAATTATTGTACAACGTGTAATAGGTAATTGTTATTATTTTGTGGTCATATTGAAATTTCCATTAAAGTGATGCTTTAGGTATTTTATGGCTAGGGATAAAGATGCCTAAGGGTGCGAATTACTAAAAAAACACAGTTATCATAAAGATAGTAGCAGTATTGCGTTTGGAGAATTTGACAAGACTCTAGAAAGTGTATTAATAAAATTAATTACGTAGCTGAAGACTACGAGATTTACATAAAATTTTATTAAGTTTTATCAAGTGATATTTCAAATATTTGCATGCCTACTGAAAATATTAGATTAACAAACAATTTTAAAAAGTCATATTTATAAAGATGTGTTTTTGCCTCGCCTGACACCAACAGAGACCAGCTCCAACCAACAGAGACCAGAGATGCCCGCTCTGAACTACACACGTGAGTAAAACTGTCTTAATATCTTTAAAGATTCTTTAATAGATGTGAATATTACTCACAAAAGTTTTTATTCTAATTTAACCAACTCATATCACTGGAAGCTTTCATAAGCAATTTTATGGGACCTCTATTGAGATATAACCTACCAAATAAAATAAAGAACCATTAAAATATGTTTCCAATTTTATTGGAAAAGATATCGAATTGAGAATGTCCTTATAGAAGTAAAATGTTTCTGAAATTGAAATAAAATGCAGATACATTTTGTATGTCTAGACAACATATTTTGGTATTATTTATTCTGGTATTGTATATTATTTGTTATGTTATATTGTGAGTGTTAGTGAAACGCTCCCAAACACGAAAACAGACGATAGTACTAATGTTACCTTTGATGATGGGTCAGAAAAAAATTGATCCCAAAGATTTTTTTTTTCTACATGTTAGTACAGCTTAATACAACGATAATAATTAATTATATATTTCATAAAAAATACATTCATCAATTTATTTCATAAAAAATAAATCATCTGAACTCGCGCGGCCTTCGCGCGATGCGTCAGCTGTTTTTGATTTATTTTTTATGAAATTATCTTTGCATTTAGCTATACTTACATGATGGAGCGTGAAAAATGCTAATAAAAAACTCTAAAAAGATATTTTTTTTCATCAGGATCGATTTTTTTCTGACCTGTCATCAAAGGTACCATTAGTACTATCGTTTGTCTTTGTTTTCGGGAGCATTTCACTAACACCCTGTATATATTTTGTCTGGTAAGCGAGTAGGCAACATAGGTGACTATACAACTATACTAAGCTATGTATATTGAGACTATAGTATTTCTTTTTTCTTCTTTGCTTTTATCATTATGTTTGTTTAATCAAATGGACTCAACCGCTTCGTGTGTTTACATATATGTATGGTTTTTATGTTAATTTACGAGTATGTTTGGGAAATATAATCTCATTAACGTCTATCAAAATACTATCTTCCCGTTAGCAATGCAACAACATTTTACTGCATTTTCCTAATAAGCAATTTTATTGCTCGCTGTGTAATAAGTTACTCTGAGTGCATTAGTGGTTGTGTAGACGTAGCGAAACGACACAACTTTTAACTCCCAACTGACTAATGCCCTGTCTGGCCACTTAGTTGCTAAAGTACTCACATATATATTTGCCCGTCTGCTAAGGCATTATGAGCAACTAGTGTAATCTGTGTTCAGAAATTATTATTAGCTCCTGGGCCTAGCTTTTTATCTTTTTTTTTTTTTTTTTGTTTTATATTAAGCTGCCAAAATTGTTATGTTTCCGTTAGTTTGATGATGTTTGTTCAGGTTCAGTCTTGTCAGTTCTTATTTTGTCGTTTCATTTGTATATTATGGCTTTGAGTATTACTGAGTTTATTATTTTTTTTCAATAATTTTGAAATTTCTGAAAGCAATATCAAGGCGAAGTATTTTTCTAGAATGATACCCACTTCCTCGTGTAAAATCGTGTGATATGTGCACAGGAAATGCATTAAAAATAATTTAATTTCAAGTTTTAGTAAGTTATACTAACTTGGTCAGAGACAAAAGTTTTACAAGTATAGAAAATGTTCTTGAAATTGTAATATAACACGCGGTCACCCACCACACATACAAGCAAGCACACATGCAACAACACTTATTGCAGAGAGTAATATGAAATTGCTCTTGTTTTAAGCACGAGTGGTTACGGTTTATATTTAAAATATGGCAATATTATACGAGTATATTTTTATTTCGTGTATAGAACAATATCATGTTCCTCTGGACTTATAACCTTTTGCTCGGGACAGTTTCTCATTTCTTTTGTGACAACACGTGTGGTTGAAGTATTGTGTTTCAAATATTAAAGATTTAATCTTCAAAGAAAAAAATTCTTAATTCAAATTTAATAGGCTTGAATCTTATTTCACGTACCTAGTTTATAGTTACTAAACAAATGTTGCAAAACTCGAGATTTAATAAGAGAAGTAATTCCTCCATTTATATGTTTTCTTTTTGCAGAATTTCACATACAAGAAAGCATTGCTTTATGTTTTATTTTTGCGTGAAACAGTGTTGACGCAGACCCTATTGTACTGCATTATAGCAACCAATTGGAGTAGGATGTAAGTCTGTGCTTAAGATACATACTCGTACATCGGTATTGATATAACGGAGGAGGAGGCCTTTTTCTAAGTGCCAACTATGGTCCCATTACATTAGGATATTGGTGACGTTACCCAAATAACTGAAAGTGTTATCAAACTATAATTTTCTATAGAATGGATCTATCCTCTATCATCGCACTATAAAACTTCATTTAGTCGTAGGTTCTTTATTTTTGTAGGACCTAGGACCATGTATAAAAAATTGCATAAAATTTTGTTCCTATATAGTTTAAATATGTACCAATGTAAAACCATCATTTCAGAATGGCTTTTAAACCAATAACATGAAGAGACCAAGGACCTTCTAATGGTCCTAGAGATAAACACTCGTGTATGTACATTGTACAGAAGTCTAGTGGACCTGTCATACATGGTGTTATATGTCGTATGACAGATCCGATCCCAAGACCTTGTCGTAGGGCTAGCAGACATAGCCTATGTATACACCTTAAAGCCAAACCCTTAAAACACACAAACACACACACACCCACACACCCACACCCACATCCACACACACACACACACACACACGCACACACGCACACACGAACACGCACACACGCACACACACGCACACACGAACACGCACACACGCACACACACGCACACACACACACACACACACACACACACACACACTCACCCTGTTTTGTTATGTTTCATTTATTACTGCTACTGTTTGTTTCTTTTTTTTTTCTTTTAGTTGTTGTATTTTTGTGGGTACCTGGTGTCCTGTAATACAGGCTTTATACCTATTTAGACACCAGCGATCCACAACCGAAATTGTCAATTGTTGTTGTAGCTTGATCTTATATTTTATTGATTTCGGTTTTCGTGAAAAATAAACGATATTATTATTATTTCCCCACTCGGGCACCTCCATTTTAGAAATCTGCTGTACGCTAACTCTCGTGTGAAATCCCCCTGGTTTCTCCCGTTCATTGATGGAAGTTGTAATCTACAAACCAAAATTAGGTACCTAATGCGTCGAATCTCCGAATTTTTTTAGTGACAACATTGAATGACTTTATCAACGATGGTTTTGTTTTGTTTATCACTGCAAATTGTTGTAAATTTTACAAATTTCTGCTTTCCATTATTTTCTAAATGTCGCCTCTTAGATATGACCCAAGTACTTTGACATGTCTGCGACAAGTATCTTACAATCAACTTACGGATGCAAGCAGCTAAATATTCAATCTCTCTGATTAGCTTCTTAATACCTATATTCACTAGAAAATATTATTAGTAGCAGGATAACATTTCTGTAGAGGAACGAGTGTTATGTTCCTGCAACACAAAGGGAGGATCCTCAATCCAGGCTAGGTACTCATGCTTGGCGAACCGCGGCCCAACGTTTGATGTTGGGAAGTTGTATAATAATAATCGGCGTGAGAATTTTCATAGCGCGATGCAGGATCATTAGTTACTGCGTAGTTCGGCGTGTCTTCGTTTAATGGCATTGAAGTATGTTTTTTTCGCTGTATGTGGATATCACCACATTTCCATCAGGATCATTTAGGATATCTTTTCGTACATCGTAACCTAAAATTATATAAAATCAGAAGAAATTTCATTAATGAAAGCTTGGGTTTATCGTTTTTTTTTGTCTTTATTCTGCATTACAAAGCTAATATGTAGAGGTTCAAAGAAACTTGGTATCAACTGGAGGAAATAGACAACTTTTTGTAGAGAGCAAAGCGTCTGAGAACCCAGATGAGTTCCCGGTATGGGTAAAAAAAGTGAAATAGGAATTTTCTGCTTAATTCCTTTCACGTAAATGGAAAAAGCTTTGCGATGTATTTTATAAAATGTGATTACATTTAAGTGTAATAAGTAATAACTATTGAATTTTTTTAAGAATATCAGCGCATAAGTTAGTGTTTAGTATTAGGTAATGAACTTTTTTTTATCTCATACTAGTAACGTGGGTCACACATTACTAGTATTCTTGTTAACCCCTCCAGCTAAGCTAAATGCTTGTGTTAGGAGTGGGTTCACGCCGGTAGTGCACTGGGTGGGGTTCAAACCCGCAACCACTTGATCGCAAGTCCGACGCCTTAGCCATTACGCTACCGCCGCTTTCTGTAATATTTAATATATTCGTAATAAAATAATATATTCGTGTAAGTAAAAGCACCCCCGTGCATTCTAAATCATCTTAGCCATAGGAGTTCCAATATTGATCACACGTCTCCTTCTCTCAGTGTTAGCGACACGTTCTACACTTTACTTACCAGTCCGTAGCATTCACTCAATAACCATTCGTCATATATATTGCTTCGTCTACGTAGTTCTATACGATATCAACATCTCACAAAATCTATTGACTTGTTTCTTCAATTACTTTTTAAAAAGTCAAATCAAAAAGTAACAAATAATTAGTAGGTTAGGTACCGATTATGAAATGCGACTAGCCTGATTAGAATTAAGTATTTGTGAAGAAGGTATCTTAGACTTTATTAATTGAAAATCAAACATATCATATATCATACGAGTATATGATGTTACTTTATAGTGTCGATTGCTTCCTTGTTACTGTTATTGTTCATATTGAAGCCTTTTTTATGTTTTGTCATTATACTTACACTTAAAGCTTAACTTGTTTGCTTAGCTTTGATAAACAACGAACAAAACATGCCACGGTGCGTTACTGCGGTATAAACTGATATCACGAAACCAGTTAAGAGCACCAGCCCTAGCTGGCTATCAGCGCCAACAGACCGTGAAACCGCACTGGGTAATTTGTTTCCACTTCCAAGAAAACAGTTTAAAATAGGAACAAAGGTATGTTTATAATAACTGTATCATAACATTTTTTTAATAATAAATATTCTTAACTAAAATTTACCATTGTTTTTCTGTACACATTACTGAATTATCGGTTTATTACACATTACATGTATTAGAACAAAAAAAAATAATACCTATGTTTTTTTTTTTAGTTTTTGTACATCCTGATGATTGCTTTATATTCGATGTATGAAACTATTTGTTTTAATTATCATGACTCACGTCCTTTGTTATCCACTGTTGATAATCATAATGATCATATAGATATCGCATAACTGCTCTTCTCTCTTCGTTGTCGATACCTAGAACATTAAAACTGTATTTCTGCTATATTGTGCTGACAAAATGCACCTATGTAACATATATTTGGGTTATTTAGATATAATCTTATGAATAGTGTACAATCATATAGTCTGTTCTACAGAGGGACTGAGAGGAAGATGTTAAGCTGTTTAAGTTATTACGTGTTGTACTTGCACCATCTTGTTCAATTAAGAGCTTCAGGCTATAGAATAATACGTAAGTAAAAGCAGTATTATTATAGTACTATCTTCTTCCCGCGACATTGCTCGAGTAAAAGTAATTTCTCTGGTCAGTAAGTTATTTTTTTTCTGAAATGAAGGTATCGTATGTTCTTTTCTGTATGCTTGACAACGTATACAAAATTTCTTGTAATCGTTTGAGGCGTGAAAGCGTAACAGACAATCAAACCCACTTCTCATTTCTAATATTAGTTAGGATAAAGTTAGATACGATACATTCTCGTTAAATTCGAATACATATAGATAGCATTTGTGTTAGCAACACTCTCACCACTAGTTTTTGATGGGGCGACAACATTTGATGAGATGGTTGGGAATTTTAATATTCATTTTTTAAGAACCATGTTTTTAAACAAGAGCACAATCTATGTGTCTGTAAGTGATTACTGGTACTAATATACAATCCGAATACTAATAATGACGCTTAAAACAGTACTATGCAAATTGTGCTGTTAAATTTTGGATGAAATATCCCTGTGCTGTTTTTCTCTTGTTTACGAAAGGCGTCAGTATAATGTCAAGTAAATTAGCCACTTTTGAAGAAATCACTAGATCTAAGTCCTGGTATCCGGGTTGTTTCTCTTTAACGCAGCATTTTACCTTAGTCGTGCTCTCACCTCCGATTATGTTTACTGCTCCTCTGCATTGCGCCGCAACAGATGTATAGTCTAGATTCTAGACCACCACAACTCTAAATAAACTTCATTTGATATATTAATTAAAAACAGGTTCATCTTTACGACAAACACCACAAAAAGTACTTAATTCTAAACAAATACTTAATTCTAATCAGGCTAGTCGCATTTCATAATCGGTACCTAACCTACTAATTATTTGTTACGTTTCGATTTGAATTCGATTCGATTTAAAAAGTAATTGAAGAAACAAATCAATCGATTTTGTGAGATGTTGATATCGTATAGAACTACGTAGACGAAGCAATATATATGACGAATGGTGATTGAGTGAAGGCTACGGACTGGTAAGTAAAGTGTAGAACGTGTCGCTAACACTGAGAAGGAGACGTGTGATCAATATTGGAACTCCTATGACTAAGATGATTTAGAATGCACGGGGGGCTTTTACTTAAACGAATATATTATTTTATTACGAATATATTAAATATTACAGAAAGCGGCAGTAGGGTAATGGCTAAGGCGTCGGACTTGCGATCAAGTGGTTGCGGGTTTGAACCCCACCCAGTGCACTACCGGCGTGAACCCACTCCTAACACAAGCATTTAGCTTAGCTGGAGGGGTTAACAAGAATACTAGTACTGTGTGACCCACGTTACTAGTATGCTTTAAAAAAAAAGTTCATTACCTAATAGTAAACACTAACTTATGCGCTGATATTCTTAAAAAAATTCAATAGTTATTACTTATTACACTTAAATGCAATCACATTTCATAAAATACATCGCAAAGCTTTTTCCATTTATGTAAAAGGAATTAAGCAGAAAATTCCTATTTCACTTTTTTTACCCATACCGGGAACTCGTCTGGGTTCTCAGACGCTTTGCTCTCTACAAAAAGTTGTCTATTTCCTCCAGTTGATACCAAGTTTCTTTGAACCTCTACATATTAGCTTTGTAATGCAGAATAAAGACAAAAAAAAAACGATAAACCCAAGCTTTCATTAATGATATTTCTTCTGATTTTATATAATTTTAGGTTACGATGTACGATACGATATCCTAAATGATCCTGATGGAAATGTGGTGATATCCACATGCAGTGAAAAAACATACTTCAATGCCATTAAACGAAGACACGCCGAACTACGCAGTAACTAATGATCCTGCATCGCGCTTTGAAAACTCTCACGCCGATTATTATTATACAACTTCCCAACATCAAACGTTGGGCCGCGGTTCGCCAAGCATGAGTACCTAGCCTGGATTGAGGATCCTCCCTTTGTGTTGCAGGAAGATAACACTCGTTCCTCTACAGAAATGTTATCCTGCTACAAATAATATTTCTAGTGAAAATAGGTATTAAGAAGCTAATCAGAGAGATTGAATATTTAGCTGCTTGCATCCGTAAGTTGATTGTAAGATACTTGTCGCAGACATGTTAAAGTACTTGGGTCATATCTAAGAAGCCACATTTAGAAAATAACGGAAAGCAGAAATTTGTAAAATTTACAACAATTTGCAGTTATAAACAAAACAAAACCATCATTGATAAAGTCATTCAATGTTGTCATTAAAAAAATTCGGAGATTCAACGCATTAGGTACCTAATTTTGGTTTGTAGATTACAACTTCAAACAATGACTAAACGGGAGAAACCAGAGGGATTTCACACGAGTGTTAGCGTACAGCAGATTATAGGATATTATAGGACTTCTCGAGTTCGCTATTAATGGAAATTTTTGGTGTATATGGGCTGCCAAGATATCAGTTCACTCCCATCCAAAATTCTCTTCACTTGTCTGTTAACGCCTATAGAAACTTGATTTATTTGACGATTGAGGGACCGTAAAGCCCAATTAAGAGAAGGATGATTCATAGATTGATAGACAGGCATACAACAAAGTGTTTACGTGAAACAAGTGAAAGGGAGACTATTTGTAGACTATAGTTAGTGAACTAATAAGATTTATTTATAAATTAGAAATTAGAGATTTAAATCGTTCCCACAGAAGGAATGTCTATTAAAGTTAGCACAACCATATGAAAGAGTTATGAATAGTCGATAGCTAACAAGTCCAAGTCCTGATTACTGTAAGTAGTATTTGACTTACGTAAATTTTAACCCTATGTTTATCAGTACATATCCTCACAAAAAATAAAACAATGAACTTTCAACATCAACCTTTAATGAAATTATTTTAAATTAAAACTTACTTTACAAATAATTTATTTACATCCAATAAATCTAGCCTTATAGTCTAGTGAAAAATATATTACACAAGTAAAGTGATTTATAAAGTGAAATATCAATTTTTTATTTTGTAATAATTGTTTGAAATATTTACTTTATTAAATGTAGGCTCGTGTGCTAATATCATTACGATGCTACAATCGCAAAAGAAAGTCATTGAAAACTTTCCTATTGTTAACTTCAAACTACTGTCAAGAACATACACATAAATAATCAGTTTTAAGTATTTTCTAGCTTTGACAGGGCAATAATTAATTCCATACAACTGGGTTTCAATTATTCCATTTGAGATCAAATTCACTTGTTGTAAATTTCTGAAAAACTTGACCACTTTTGGAATGAAAAGGGACGATTACTAATTAAGAGGACGTTGGCTTTTAATACCGAGCGTTGAGTTTTATAGTATCATATAACGAAATGCTTGGTTTGATATTACAATATCAATAAATCGTAACTAACTCTTGAATTTATTGATTTCCATTCCAAATACTAGACCAAAAAGTTGTACAATTTTAAACAAAATGTCTCAGTGATAATTTAAAAAGCTGTCATTTTTCACTGGGTACTCTTCGTATCCAATTGGCAGTCTTCCAAGAAGACGGTAACTATTTCAATGAACGTTATTTAGCGATATCTTAACGTTTTATATTTTGCGAGCACTGCTAAAAAGTTATGTTTAACTTCATAGAAAAATACAGCTAAGATGCAAGGAAATGTATACTAATTTTCCACTCAAATGTAAAGCTGCTCAAGTAACGAAATATTTACATAATATGCATTGTTTACCGTTGTATGCTGTACTATAAAAACAAGATGGTGAACTTTTGTAACTTTTTTAACTTTTTATTTTGTGTATTTATTGTTTATATTATGACAAATAAAAGAAAAAAGGATATCTGATAGGGTTTTAAAACGTCTGTTATCCAAATACTTCTGATCTGTAAAGCGATCATAGGCTGATGTAGCTTGTCAAAAGCCACCTTTAAAAAAATCAAGAGCAAAATTAGCACACTAACCATGAACATATCTCTAAACATTCTGAATGAATTATTAACATTGAGGAATGTTTGCGCCTTAAAAAGAATTTGTAGTCTAGTACATCCTTATTGTATTAAGTGATTTAGGTAAATATAACGTCCTTAACCAAAATCTTACCGATAAAATACATGGAGTAGAAACGAAACACGGTTATATGATAAAACTTATGCTTCTGTGGTATCGGATGGGATAGTTTTGGTTTGTATTGAGTAAGTTTTAAGTTAGGATGAATTTGTAATTTTTGTAATTTTATAACTTTAATTGTTATTTGTTAGAGCTTATTTGTCAGCTGATACATCCAAATAGGGAATATTTTGAATTTCTCTTACTTTTATAACCTTTACTTGTTTAGTGCTCTTCTTCTGTATTTCATATAATATGATTTATCCACAGGAATATAATATTTGACTGCGTTTTCCTGTACTTCGAGAACAGGAAAACATAGTCAAATATTATATTACTGGTTGCTTTGTATATAAATAACTGATTTTGGTTTCTATTTACATTCCATTCCTGAATTGACCCTGTTGAACGGTAATTTCAACTTAAAATTTGAGAATTGTAAACATTTTTGAACATATTTCTTAAAAATCTGTTTTATTACTATTTGCATAGATCACTAAAAACTTTATTATTACTTTCTTTATAAATACAACAAAAATCCCTATTAAATTTCAGCAAAACTCTAATTCTAACTAAATATAATTTTAGGTTATCCCGTCCGCTACCAACAATTTTGATACAATAATAAATGTTTCACAATCAAAATCTCTTGTTCCTTGCTTTGAATTTTCAATATTTATAATGTTAATATATTATATACAACGCATTTATTTTATAATATCAAATATTTACATAAACTTCTTGATAGACTCATAACAATATAAATAAAAATACATAATGTGAATAATTTAAGGTTCTTTTAGAAAAGTATTCTACGATAAAATGTATGTTGTAAGATAATGCCTATCATAATTATACTTATATTTTATATCACATTTTTTACATAATTTATATAAGTATTTACAAAATTTATACCTACGTTATATTATATTTAAAAAAAGACTTTTATATTATAATAAAATACACCCGCATTTCTAAAAATATTTACATTTACTTAGTAAAATTATATTATGTCAAGAATGCTTTCCATGAAAAATACAGGGCTTCACGAAACAATGATATTGTTTAAAAAAAAATCCTAATACAGCATTCTAATTTCTATTAGGGTTTACAATCGAGTGGTCCACATTAATATTATAAGGGAAAACAGGGAAATAGTGAAATTCGAGTCAAAAGTTGTCGTCCTTGAAGTTTGGATTAAGTTCCTGTAATCTTTTGCTTCATTTTGCGATGGGTACGTATAAGTCCTGTCGGTCACAATTTTGACATCTTGGGGACATGGCAGCGTCTCCACTGGTATCTGAAGTAACGTCCTTTCATTTTCACCCTTAACGGCCTTTGGTTCATCAACGTAAGCTTCGTCTATTTCGTCTTGAAAGAAATCATCCGGATTATCCACATAATCTTTTATTTGACTTTTGTCATCGCTATCGTACAAATTGTTTGATCCGATAACGCTCCTTTCGAAATAAGTAAAGTGTGAATTTAACGAAGGTTCCGCATTGAATTTGCAAATGAAATTTTCGAGAGACGTTCGCACCTTGACGCTTTTGGCCTCATGACGAAGCTTATGCATCCATGCGAGATGACAGTCGCACGGGAATTCATTCCCTGTAACAATTGACGCGTTAATGAATCCCTTCATTTAGACTAATGATCACTTCTAAGAACGCCGTCTGTTAGGGATAATTGATTTTATTGGATTAATAAATTTTTCGTGTCCATACGAAAAATCAAACCTGAAATTTTACTAATACTTTTGCTTTTGAAATACTTTAGATTAGGACCGGTAGGTATATAGTCCGTGTTTTCACTTAGAAGGAAGAAATATACACACAAAATCCTAAAATTTAAAATATTAAATAAAAATTAATAATAAAAAATATAAAATAATACGAAATAATAAACTAAATAGTTTATATTAAACGAAACCGAAACAAACTATTTGAATTGAATTGAATTTGTTTAATTGATAGTGACAAAAACATATAACAATTTAATTTATATATTATTATACGTACCTTCAAGATAGATGTAGCTGTTCTGATATTTTAAGTTATCGTAGATCGGGTGAAGGTTTTCAAAGGTAAACCTTTTCAATTTATTATGCCTTAAATCTAAAGCGGATAGTCCCCTAACCCCTTCAAATAGGCTGCTGGCCAAAGTTACAAGTTTGTTATGGCTTAAACTTAACTTCCTTAATTGTGATAATCCATCGAATGTCCTCTGGGCCAGAACGCAAATTTCATTGTAATCTAACAACAGTGATTGAAGGTTCCATAATTCAGTAAAAGTGAACGAGTTTAGTTTTGATAATTTGTTTCTTTTCAAATCTAATCGCTTCAGATTTGCAAGTCCGTAAAAGCACTCCTTTTTGAGTTCGCTTATATTATTTCTATCGAGTTCTAAGTCAATCAAATTAACGAGATGTTTAAATGCGCCATCGTGAATGACACTAATATTATTACTAGTAAGATACAATTTCTGGAGTGCTGGTAGTTCGTAAAACATCTCAGTCTCAAGTTCAATTATTTTGTTTTCATCTAAAGTAAGTAAAGTTAAATTTGGCAAGTTATAAAACGAATGTTTACCAAGATAGACTATCTGATTCTTTGTCAGCGTCATCTCTTGGACCGACGTTATGTTAACAAATGAGTAGCTCTCTATCTTGTGAATTGAGCTGTATTTTATGCTGAAGTGTTTTATTTTTCTTAAAAATCTGAAGACTTTGGACGGTACAAAGTCTAGACCACCGTCTGCTCTGACATTGAAGGCCAAAGTTTCTATGTTTGACTGTGATGTAAAACTCGTCCATAGAGGATCCGATTTTTCTATTCCTCCGTTGAATACCCAACATTCTGTTTTTATTGCTTCGTTGACTTCTTGACTGAATTCACAATAGCAATGAACTTTTGAATCTCTGTCACTAATATCACATATATTGACTGTAGTTGGAATAAGCTTCTCTTTCTGTTTTCTTCTGTTGGCATCCAAAGCTTCTATTGCAAAAAGCAACAGTAGCAAGGTAGCGGGTATCTTCTGAGCCCGCATACCTCTTACCTGCAACCAAAATAATATTCTATTACTACTTTAAACAACAACTTTTACAGTATCAAAACCGTTCTAGTAGACATGATTTTCCCTATTTTACAGCAAAGAAAATGGTTGTTAAATTGATTAATTTTATAAGTATTTTCTAATTAAGTCTTTCGCTCAAATCAGAACTGAATTAAATTTATTAAGATACACTTCTCGAAATCCAACCAAAATATTAATAAACTAAGAAACAGTTATCTAAAAAGACAAAGATAGTGTAACTTTATTTGGAGCTCAAGTAACTTCCTTTGATCTGTCTACCTGTGGGTTCCAAATTTGATACGGAAGTATTCATATCGGCTTTACTAGTAATTTAATTACAAACTAAATAAAATTGGTTTTTAAAGCTTATGGAAATATATTATTAAAGTTTCAGTGAGCTAAATTGTTTTGCTGTTTACTACAAATCTGGGTATGTTGACACATGAATATAATGTACCCGTAAAATGAAATTTTCTTAAAAATTGCCGTTGAACTTATGTAATCTAATACCGCTTCCATTATAGGTGAGCCTTTTTGTGTTAAAGTTACATAAAACTAATTTTCAATCGAATCTGTCTCTGTCATTGATTCATCCTCTCTGTCTGTCATTTATTCATCCATATTCAGAATAGGTATTAATATAAAGTTGGCTTCAGTTAATAAATCCAATGTGCAAACATTTAAACAAAGTTATACAACAAAATTGGCTTACACATTTTGCCTAACTATTTAACTCCATGGTACCATGTTAATTAATAAAGTCTCTTTTAGACAGCACCGAGATGACGTACAACCTTTACCGTAATTACTATATTTTGAGGTTTTGTTCGTAATCTGAGTATTAATGAAAATAGTTTGTGATATGGTATTAATAATTATGATGTCGAGTTTAATTAACCGACGAATAAAAAAGGAGGTTCTCAATTTAACCGTATAATATTTTTTATTTTTTGTTTAATCAATTTGTTTCTTTTGATGGGGCCTCGTGGCTTTTCGCTTTAGTTTAGAACTAGGTCGTGAGGTGATGTGGCTATTTAAATCACTTAGGAATTAGTCAAACTTGGATAAAGTTATCCTTTGTGTTTTTGTACTGTATCTTGAAAGTGATTTTGCTATTATTATTTCAATATCACTTTAAAAACTACTAAAGCTATGAAAAAGATGAAGAAAGATATCGGTTAAAAAAAAACAGCTGTAATAATTATTTCTTAGTCTAATAATGACATATATTTTATGTAAAGAGATTCCTTTTTAGAAATTGTAACACTATGTTTTGTGTGTGGAGACGTTTTGTGTTCTATGGGTCATAATATCATATTATTCAGTCGCCATCATCGCCTCAGCCATAGGAAGTACTGGCCTCTTCAAAAGATATATTATGATATATCATAATCGTTCTAAAAACACAATTTTTTTAGTAACGCAACTAAGATGTTTCAGTACAAATCACTCAATGGTCTTTAAAGGCAATTTATGAGAAGATGTGTTAGGTAATAGTATGTAAAGTCGTAAAGTGATATTTTTTCATAAAAATAAGTGTGATAATAGACAATATAATTTAATAGATAATTTACATGCAGGTCGTCTATTTGGTCAAATTTGTTTGCTAAATTTACAACATGTACAAACTGCAACTGATAAAATTTGTTCGCATAAAAATAAAATATGACCGTCATTTTGTTACATACAACTGCTCTGTTTGTAGTTCCAAATTGAACTGATAACTCATTCACAAAAGTGCACTCGCCAACATGACAGTTCAGTCAACTTAACTATTTGTCTGTATTGTACAGAACGGGTTTTTGTTTGGATTTTTTCAGTTTGCGTTCATTAAAGGATTAGAAAAACTATATGGCTTAAAAAAATACAACAAACTAACAATAACCTAATAAATAAATTTCCTATAGTCAGAAACTACTATGACAGTATACTCTGGGGTAATTATTTATTACTACTGGTTGCCTTTGCTACTTCGCTGTTAATTCATCTGGTATAATATAATAAATTAAATAACTGGAGTGGTTCCTGAATGTACCCTCCACGAAAAATTCGTATAAAATAAAATAGGAAAAACTGTTTTATTTTAAGAAGGTATGACAACTAAGGAACACATTTATTTAACTAAAATCACTTGATACTCCTTAAATCTCATCTTTAAGTATACAGGCATAATTTTCATTTCATCCAGTACATCATAACCAGAAACTGCGCGAATTTATCACCTTCCTTATCCTACAGCTTTGATTAATTGGCTTCAAGCCGTTGATTTGGAAACCGAGACATAATCGAGGCTATAAATAAGCATTGGTTTAATGTACTGTTTATTATGGTTATGTCTTATTTAAGTGAAAATTTGATAAGGTTTCCCGGGGATGTATTAATGTTATGTAATTATGAACTCTCTTAGGTAGAGTAACTTTAATGAGGATAATATAATAATATGTAACTTTTCGTAACTAAAAGAGTATCAAAGTGTATACAGGTTTAATTATAATCAGGAACATACATGAGTAATTTTATAATCAATATTTATGATAATATAAAACAAATTGCGAAAATGCGAAATTATTGTTGTGAAGACAACAATTTATAAGGAGACGTTTAGGTTGGTATTAAAATAGTAACCAACACATTAAGCAAACAATAAATTGAAAAAAAAACTTGGTCGCTTCAATATTTAACTCTTACGTACCTCATGTAATAAGAAAGGAACACAAAAAATAACAAAATTCATGAATAATAAATATAGAAACAAAGGACAAAAACCATTAAAACATGCCCTGCATAATCACAATTGCATGTGTAATAAAAATAAATGTAGGTACCGGAACAAAGAAAGAAATTACATTCATTTCAGTAGCAGGCAGACAATGGTGCCGATCCTATTGTACACTCGACTTAACTAAAACCTGACTTAATTTCTTCATATTAAATCAACCTTGTGTTCTTCGTAATGAGGTTCATTTGTTACTGGCATCTATTTCTCAGCGCCACTAAATTTCACTAAAACCTGTCAACTTATACTCAACTTTATTTGCACGGAGCGAGAGTCTTCATTTATTCAAATGCTGTATAATTTCCGTATAAAAACTTGTTCAATACAAACTAAGATTACGTTATTTTAATCGACACCTACGAAGACGCTTACTAAAAACACAGAGCAAAAGAAATGGCATTCAACGGATAGCGGCTCTCGCTACGTGGCATTAAAGTTTATTTAAGCGTATCAGACTTTAGTCGACAAATAAATTGCTTATTTCGATAGCGACATATGCTATCTACTTGTTTAAATTTGAAATAAGACCTTGTTTTGAAGTATACAAGCTTTAAATCTTATATGAAGAAAATTTAGTGAAATTTAATTTAGCGAGTGAAGAAAACAAAACAATGGCCCCAATTCTGTTACGAATTGGGACCATTGTTTTGTTTTGTTCAAAGCTTTATTACAAATGTATTTTAGAAAATGGTATACTGAAAGAGCATCAGTAACGACACAAAGATTACTTGTGTGTATCAATTTTCAAAGGAGTTGTTGAAGCTAATTAAAAGTAATAAAAAAAAAACTAATCAGATGTAATACTACCCGTCCTACATACGTCTTGTTAGATGAGATCATGTTGTATGCTCAGAGTGTAATTCCGTTTGATGTTTAAGCTAACTAGAGACGTTGCCCTGTTAAAACTTCGATAAATTTGTTTATGAAAAAAAAAAAACCTTCGCTTTTCCCCGCATTTCTCCATTTTATGGCCAACATTTCCGATTTTTATTTCTTATGAATCCTTATTCCTTAATTTTTAATTAACCTTAAGAAAAAAATTGTTACATCAGTCCAGTCATGCTCAAATGATTCGCATATAAACGAAACGTATTTTATTTTTATTACTTATATAGATTATAAGAACCATATAATCACAACCACGGGTGGTAAGCTATCTTAAATAGGTTTTAATAATGAGACAAACAATAATCTACGAGTTATTGTCTAGTTATTTTTATTGGTCATTATGCATGCGTAAATAGATAGGTACTTATTCCTTTAGTCATCGTGTTATTGGATTCCAAAATCACCTTCGTGAACCAAGACAGGTACTATTCTACAAAGATATGTTATCTTCGGTCTTAAGCCATAATTATTGAGATTAGTTGTAAACAAACAATCAAACGTGTCCGTTAGCTATACCCGGCAATTATCTTAACAGTCTGCACGACCGCACATGTGTGTACTCAAAGATATTTGTCCGAAATCCTAGAATCCGCGGAGATATTCGGGATCTATTGAACATTGCTTGTCAGATAGAATGTCAGTCGCGACTGGCGACTAGCAGACGCAACTTTAAGCGGACGCCGATAGTTTCTTATTTAATGATAAATGATAAATTGATAACATAGCATATCAAATAATAACAGATAGTATTGGACAGTGATTCGCGTCCAAAACACGATTAAGAGGCAGAAAGTGCAGATATTCCTTACTCTTTCAACATCTTTGATTATCAACATATATCTTGGAAACAAGATGTTTTAGAGCAGTTACCATTTATCGTTGTCTTTTGTTTTTACTGATATATTATAAAGTATTTATTTTTATATGAGGTATTTGTGGTCTCTGTCAAAACGACCGCCAGGCTTAGGGCCAAATTTATTACCAATACGGACTTCATTTTATGTTATTATTATCATACCACTTTAATTTACTTGATTTCATTATAAATATACTACTCTGGCACAAATACAATTTAATATCGGAAACATATCCCTGAATGCCTTACGGCAAAATACAGAGTATCTTAGCTATCTTATTATTACGTTAGTTTATTGGTGAATGTTTCTCACAGCGTACAAATATATTGTATAAATACAGAACTCAATATATTCGAACACCAATACGTACAGAATACGTAGACCTAGGCACTACAAGGTAGTTAGAATGCTTAAGACAATTCAAACTAAAGGATTAAATCGTCATACTCGTCTGATTTGCTTTGTTATGCAAGATCGCAAACTTCGTGGTGGCCGAGTAACATTTTATAAGTTAAAGCGTTAAGCTTGTTTTCAAAAATATTTATATAATTAGCTGTGCCCGCGATTTCGTCCGCGTCTATGTCGGAAAACAACAATGTCACTTGTAAGGCGTAGCACCACATTCTTCACCACAAACTTCCTGAAAGGTGGGATTCCTCTAGGTAGGATTTTTGAAGTAATAAATAACTTCTTATGGGAGGGTAAACGGCTTCGTAATGTAACGCGTTACGGTGCCAGTCTGTCCGGCGTTTAAGTTATCACTTCTGTGGGACGTACAATGTATAGGCGGTGAAACAACTTAGAGCGTACCAAACAATATTATTTTGATCGTTTAACGACATAAGTGAAAAAAGCACCCATTTTTTTTTGTGTAGATTTTCACCTCACCGGGCTGCTGGTGAGGCCGTATATTAGA
Organism: Callimorpha dominula; assembly: GCA_949752705.1. Classification (NCBI taxonomy): domain Eukaryota; kingdom Metazoa; phylum Arthropoda; class Insecta; order Lepidoptera; family Erebidae; genus Callimorpha; species Callimorpha dominula. The sequence goes on along the minus strand of OX457004.1, from coordinate 3,649,892 downwards.
CATAGACCGACGAAAACCACATGGAGTGCCTCACAGTGCTTGTAAAGAGTGGACTGTCGGTACTGCGACGTTATGCCTCCAATGGTCCATCCACTGCCAACCCGCGCAACTAACTGGGTGATATCCAGACACAGCCTTAACGGGAGATTCTGCTGCGGGTGACGAACATAAAACCCGTGTCATCCACCCGCGGCCACTGTTAGGGCGAGAGCGCGAGTGAAACCGTTCCGCCTGCGGGTATTCCTACCGGATTCACTCCGCCACCTCCAGAAGCTAGAAGTTCTCCTCGCAGTGTACTGCGTACCGCGTACCGCGATGTATCTCGATCACGATAAAACAACTGTGGCGACCTAACGCCTCGATTCGTGTGACTGATTGGGAGACTTGCTGTAGTTAGTAAGCCAGTGCAGCTTCCTAGAAACTATGGGTCCCTAGGGTCATCACCAACATGTCATCGGCATACCTAACAGATTACTTCCAGCTAAAACTAAGGTCCACCAACGCAACAAATAAACGTTTGGCTCTGAGCTGTGTTTATAGTCACGGGGTAACCTAAGATTTCACACTAATGTAACCGAACGGACAATGAATGGTCTAGAAATGTAAAAGAACTTCACCGGCTATCTTTCAAGCATCTGCAATATTTTAGCTTATATCTAATTTACACACCGTAGTTCAAACAATTTCCCCAATGGCCTCTATAGAGCACTATACTATGTAGGTTATATGCATTTTTAAATAGTATTAAATTTAATACTTTTTTTCGTTTATTTGTAAAAATATTTAATTTTAAATTCAAGAATTAACATTTTTTATAAAATGAACGAATATTTAACATTATTTATTGTTTAATGAAACGCAGCCATGTGTAGGTATTCATTCATATTAATTTAAACTAGTGTATCGACATCTATTGGTCTAATCTAAAGTAATACTGACTGCATTGTAACTATATGTTTTTTCTGGAATATTTTAAATACTGATATTTCTATGGATAGAGTAACTTTACGTTACTTACAATGTTTTTATTTTGTAGAAAAGGTTTCCACGTTTGTTTTATACTTTTACATGTTGCTTGCACAACTAAACAGATAAACAGACACAAATTCCAAATGTATTGTAAAAAGGGCAAGGGGCACGATGATTGGACCAGGCTATACCCTGGATCCGTGGGCCGGGAATACCCTGGACTAGTCTCCCATTTTCATCCAGCTACTATATTGCCGGAACATCTTCCATATGTTTACGGGAACTCTTCATTAACTAAGGTGACAGGAACTCTTCGTTGAGTAAGGTTACAGGAACAATGGAAATTATGCGTAAATGTTACTGACAGATATAAAATGCAGTTATAAATAATGAATTAAGGTAATGCCACACAAAAATGGTTTCAGTTAGTTGTCCTCTAACACTTCTATAGTTATTTTCAAAATATTTTTGGTGCGGTCCCTACAGATTTATTATTATTATACAAAATTATGTATATGTAGATTGTATTAGTTTCTATTCAATTATAATGAATATTGTACTACAAATATTTACTTAAAGGTATAATTTATATGTTTTTGTTACGTACGGATGGCGTAATGGTTTAAGTGGTCGCCTCGCCACTATGCCGCGAATTTTGTGGGGTCAAACCACATGCGGGACAGTAAAAAATTGTGTGATCCACAAACAGTTGTCCCGAGTCTCGGTGTTCCTTGTGTCCGATGTTTATATGTTTGTTAAGCCCCCCGTGACATAGGAATATTCCTAATGCGTGTGCTCTATGCTAATCATAAATATCTCAAAAAAATAAAATAATGACCATTTATAAGTAATACTAACTGTACTATATGTATCTACATATACAGATACAGAGAACCCATTGTGACTAATCAAATACTAAATGTTACGCCGAATTATACACAATACTTGAACATAATACGTTTCCTTGTATATTTTGGATTTTTTACGTGAAGCAACCAAACAGACAAACTCCATGCCTACAGATTTATTATACAAATAGTTACAGAAGGAAGAATTTTCTGTCACAATATTCAAAGTACCTCCTTTCCAACAAAAAAATAAAGATTGCAATCGGACTATGTGTTCATGAATTACAACTAAGTACACATTATGACTTTCATTCCCCCTTTCAAGAAAATCGTCCTGAATTTCGGGATACAAAGTATCCTATGTCCTACCTCGTAGTATAAACTCAAATCTTGCCAAGTTTCATTTGAATCCGTTATGTAGTTTCAGCGTGATGCGCGGCCATGATACAGAGAGACGAACAAGAATGAAAAAAAATATAGTTTTGGCTTGAGTATCGATTATAGAGTGCCCCCAAAAAACATTTTAAAGTGTCTGCAATGTACGGATTGGACCTGTTACAGTTTTATTATAAGTATAGATACATTTTAGTAGTTGACGACTCTAAAACTGTGTTACACACATTAAACAAAGACACAATCCACGGACACAACTATATTCTATTTTCACTTTCACAAATTTAGTAAAGATTGAACCTTGTTGCTAAAGAACACGTCGCTTACGAAACAAAACTCATAGCTTTGGCTTTTAAGTCGCGCTTTTAATATTGCATGAATTACTTATACATCATCGTATGACGGAGGAGCTAACAGTTTCACACCCCGTTACTCGTTAGAAACGTGAGTTCAAACATCAATTTTAATATTTCCTCGCTTTATCCCATAGTGCTTCTTATACAAACATCAATCATATGCAAACAGTGACATCACAGAACCTAATTTGATTTTATATATGTGTGTGTATGTGAAATTCACTTAATGGTGCTATGATTATATTCACGATTTATGTTTATTTAAGCGAAAAATCGGATTTAAAAATGTAAACATGGTACGTAGATCCGAATTATGATTTAAGGGTACGAAAAATTCATCGTAAATAAGTTTGATGAAATAACACGATGTGAAGGGTAATTGCACCGTCAACCATACGGTGGAAATGAAACCCAACCTCTTCCCATGGGTATCATACGAGATAACACACAGAACACACAACACAAATTCCCCTCGGGAAACGTTATTCCTAATAGCACGATGCCACATTAAAATTAGCAATCTTTATTGCAAAGTAATTATTCAGAAAGGTTGTCGTGTGACGAAGGCAAAAGTTTCATATCCGAATGTTTCTCAGAATAGCGCCAATAGCGTCTGCGTCAATGTTTAATTATTATTTTTTTTATTTTCCAATGCGATATAGTTAGTATTTCTATCGCATAGGTTTAGCCGTACAAGTTTAGTTCGTATTTTACTGTCATCGTCGTTATGGTAGGGAATTTTAACTACTCTTTCATGTGGATGAGTAACTTACTATCCTACTAACGTTAGTTGCAGTTATCAGAATAATTTTTTTTAGTATAGAAAACAGTGACAAATTTTTAACTCGGTGTTTATACCTGTGTGGGTACCCTACACGGGTCTTCACCTCACTGGGCCAAAGGTATGGTGGTGTGTCGGACTTGAACCGACTAAAACCACACAGTGTTCCATCACTGGGTCTTCTTGGCGGGGCCTCGTGGGACCCTACAAAGGAAATTCCTGTGAACCCCGGCAGAGTGTTTTTGGCCTAGGTTAAGGTATTTTAAATTTAAAAGCTGACTATAAACCTAAATAAATCTAAAATATAAATTGTAAACCTTAATATAGGCAAGAAACTTAAATAGCAAGAGAATTCGATTGTGCCTTTCCTCTGTCAAAAACAGGATATACCTTTAACTATAGAAAACGATTTCAAACAATTTTAAATATTAGAAAATATTGTGTTAAAAATGTATTATATTTTATTATCAAAATACTATCGAGGTTAACCCTCTCACTATGGGATCCTTCAAGAAAGGAGTGTATAAGTTTTTAAAGGGTCCGCAACGCTTATGCGAGTCCCTTGGAATTGTACGCGTCCATAGGCTACGGTAACCTCTTACCATCAGGCGGCCCGTGTCTTTGTTTGCCACCTACATAGTATAAAAAATAAAAAAATATGGCATAGTAGGCACCAAAAAAATTATGACTGAATTACTGTTTTATTAACACGTTTTTATTAGACTATCTTGTATAAGTCTAACTACGAGTATGTAAATAAATGATGGAAGTTTTTAAACTACTTCTGATTGTTGTATCAAAATATAACTCTGCATGTATATGTAGTCTGGATACTGTAATTTGCCATCTTGAAGCTGGATTCTAACTCTTCAGCGGCAATAATAATAATAATAACTCCACACACCTCACACACGGCCGTCTGATCCCAAACTAGGCAGAGACTGTACTATGGTAACCAGACTGCTGATAAACATATTTATAAATTTCTAAATACATACATATTATAGATAAATTACACCCAGATATAGAACAAATGACCGTGCTCATCACACAATTATTTGTCCTGGGTGGGAATCGAACCCACGACCTCTAGCTTAGCAGTCAGGGTCACTAACCACTAGACCAACAGGCTTCGATAATAGCAGGTTAGTTGGCCGTTAGAGAGACTAATTAACAGTGGCTAGGATCTATCTGTAATGATTGGATGATATAAATACATATGCGTGTCTATCGGTCAGCGTTAACGTGGTCAGCACGATTAATTCCAGTATGATTTACTAAAATTAATCTTGCTTACCACGTAAGGCCTGGGCTGTATTTATAAAATCGAGTATAAATATATGTGTCTAAAAAAGTTATCTTTTATATGAATTTTCAATGAGTAAGTATAATTTTCTGATATTGATTCCTCTATGATGATGATTTGATGACCTCTAACAGCGCTAAAAAAGATCAGAAATGGTCGAAGTACCACAAGGCACTTAAAATCAATAAACTATTGTGTGTATTTAATTGAATTGTGTAGTTTTAAAAATTGTTAGCGATTTTTGGGTGATATTGTATGTTTATGAAAAGAAAAGCTTTTCTAATACAAAAGGTATTGTGGCTTTTCTGAAATTCACAAACTACAACGTAACTACAAAATAAATGCGCATGATGAAAGAGAATTACGCTTTAAAATACTTTTACAACTACATTACTTTAGATGTAAAGTCGTTGTTTTTGTAGATTATGTTTGAAATTCTCAAAATTACAAAGTATGTTGTCACCAGACCAAAGACGCACGAACCGGAACATTTTAACAAATTGGATGTCGTCAAAACTCTGGTAATTTTGGCTAGCGCCATTTAAAAGATTCAGGGGATCAACATTATTACTGTCACTGTAATTTATTTCCGCCAATTTGACAATTAGTAGCATGCAATTAAATCAAAGAGCAATTCTGGTCCGATTTGTTCTTTTTCCTTTATTTACAATTCGATACTAAGGCAATACGTAATAATAACATGTTCTATGAAAATAAACTAAATTTCACACAACCTCGCAAGTAATAAATTAAATAAGGTCTAATTATTTGGACACATTTGGAGACATTAGGACGTCCAACAATAAATTTAACGTTACAACTTTAGCTGAAAAGCCTACCTTGTACTCGTAGATTTTGCGAAAATGCCGGAAATTTCACATAAACAATAGGTGTTTGGTTAGTTTCCGAGATTAAAGGGTTGTAGGGGTAATTTAGTTAAGTCTGTTTAGAAACATTGTCCCACTTTCAATAGGATTTTTGACAGCGTAATAACTACCCAGATTAGACGCCAGTATTAATATCAAACGCCAGTTTCGGCGTAATAGCTTCACAATACTAGTTTGTGGTGGTTTGCGGAAACTGGTCAGCCATCTTGAATACCGCAGGCTTATGAAGTAGACGATCATTATCATAGTAACATTAGTTCAAACGTTTATCATCTAGTAAGTTAAGACTCACATTCCGAAAAAATTGTTGTAATTTTCTTATGTTGACTACAAAACCTCATTTATGACATATACTTAAACAAAAAAACAAAATCTATCTAGTTTTAGTCGTACTACTTAGATTAGGTTCTTAAATTTTAGACTTATTTTTTATTTAAAGTCGAAGTTTATTATATACTATTAAATATATGTGTTGGATATGATTAAAAAAAGATGTTCTTAACTAATTATATGTCCACCTCGGAGAAACCAATAATCACATGTTCGAATCAACTTTAAGTTCTATCTATTTATCTAAATATGGGACTTAAAGTTGAAAAAGCAACTTTAGGAAGGGAGAGAACAAGCCCCCATAAGAAGAATTATGGAATCATATAATGATAATTTCACTGACATAGATATATTTCACTTATCAGCTTCAAAATTCAAAACAGCAGTTTTACAACACATCAACATGTAACCTAGTTTCAGCCTTTTTCTTTTTTTTTGAAATTTTTTGTTTCTCTTTACCTTATAATTCTGTTATTTTGTAACATTATTTGGTGGATACCGGTGCTGATTGCGTGATTAATTAATGTAATATTTTACAAACAAGAAACATTTTGTAACCTATTATTCCGCAATTGTTTGCTGTTCTGAATAATAAAAAAAAAGATATATGTTTTATTCTCTTCTTATATTTGAAAAGCAAAATTACTTTTCCACTATAAAAGAGAATAAAAATTCAATGAACTTTATATGTAATGCAAGTACAAGTTATCCAATACAACATAAATAATTTATATAAAAACCAGCTCACAAAATTAGCAGTCGATTACGTAGTTAGGATTTACGATATCGCCAAACTGATTCATTTATACCCTTCGCGATGGTAGAAATCCTTTCCTAATGTTTGTCGCGCTAATAATAGTAAAAAGTGATGACCGGTCGTATCGGAACGATAACTGGATATTAATCGCTTTCGTTTTTGTGCATAGTCATACTTTATGGCAGATAAGATAGTTCTGATTTATTGGTAGTTTGAATTGAGTTAGTGATTGCTATGGTTTCGGGGAAGATAACGTCTCTGCTACACGTTTTTGGTAAATAACGGGTATGAGACCTGTTCTTATGTGATCAATTTTGGTGAATTGCGATAGAATAGTTTTTTTTTTGTTATACATCCTTTCGGGAGTTTAGTTTGTGTTATCTTCGTAATAGTAGGGTAATACACCCTTTTATGAAAAGATTTTTATTTGATTTTAAGGCAACGGTATAAAACCAGAAAATTTACTAAAATAATATTCAATCGAAAAGTGGCATTAAAATACATTTCAATTTTACAATTACAATTTCCGCGGTTAATTTTGATGAAAACGCTAGACCACCATATTGCTCATTCGTCATGGAAGTAAAAGAGTAAATTATTTCAATTTTGCTTAATTTAAAATGAGTTACTATCCTTACGATTGATGATGGAGATAGAACAATACATCCTATACATTCGTTCGTTATAACATTCAAACAAAAATCGAGATTTTTGGCTTAAAAAAGTCCTATCAGGAAAGAGGTTATTCTGGGTAGCTTTGTACTTTGCCATTTCGAGAACCTATACTAATATTTGAGTAAAATACATGGGTGGAATAAAAAATCGAAAATGACGTAATTTCATGGCGGTTTGAGTTTCGCACTTTTTCCGGTAGCCTATTGTCTACATTATCTTACTTTTATGTTTTTCTTATCATTACATTCGTAGAGTAAAACACTCTATTATATTATAGGCACAATTCTTTTAAAATTTCGAAGGTCGTCGTAATAAATAGAAAATTCGCTAATAATACTTGTGTCAAAAACAAAAGACATAAGTGTACACAATTTGTTTGCAAGTCTCACAACAAGTGAGGAATAAAAATCGAGCAAAGTTGTAAATATAACTAAGAACTACGAAACTACACTTTACGGATATTTAAAATCTCTGTATAATAAAAATATGCCATAGCGATTTTAATAACGATGTTTTTGAAACTTGGCATTGCCTTGGTAACAAAGTTCTATTCCATTTCACATCGCTTTTTCAATATTTTTGCCCACACCGGTCGTAAAAAACTTCATACCTGACCGGTAGAAACCACAAATCAAATAATCGGATGGACTCAAACTAAATTGGGTAGAATCTATTATTGCATCAACGTCAATATTAATATATAATAAAGCAGCTCCTGTTATCTTTACAATGGAAAACCATAGTTGAATGTCAACTCAGTTTGTCTTTAATAAATGTCAAAAAGGTAGGTTCTGTCCAATCTTGCAAACTTGTATGAAATAACAACTTGTGACATTTACATTTACATTTTAACAACTTTTATGAAATAAAGATTTTTTTGAATTTGAATTGAATTTTGACATCATATTTTGCTATCGTCAAAGCATTTACTTTTAGTATTTGGTTTACTAATACAAAAAATCAAACAAACTTAAAAAAAAAAATGTATTATCGTGGGAGAGCTTGATGACCGGCTCGACCGGAGTGATACCACGGCCTCACAGAAAACCGGTGGTGAAGCAATGCCTGCATTGCTTTTCGCCAAGTGAATGAGGTTATCGGAGGCGCTAACCCTTCCCTACCCCCCTGCCCCCCTCTTCCATCCTTCCCCTTACCTTAAAGGATGGCAACGCACTTGTGACCCTTAAGGCCCATGGGTCATTTACCATCAGGCGACCCGTCTGCTCGTTTGCCCCCTATACCATAAATTAAAAAAAAACCATTTTATCTTAAATATCTTAAATAGGGTATATTTTTAACCACACCGTATTCTCATTCTACAATTCATCATGTACTTTGTTACACAATTGTAAACATTACTTTGTATTTGTATACGATACTTTTGGAGTAAGTACCTGTACCAAATAACAAATTACACCTTCTAGGGATAAACGTAATGTTATTAAGTTCAATATCTGGCAGTGACGTGCGGTGACGGTGTTGACAAATACATTAAACGCTGGAAAGATAAAATAAAGTGCCTCCCAATTTTATATCGACAACTATAAAAATATTTACCGTAAAATAAGGAAAAAAATAAACACAAAAAGTAAACTGACCAAAATGTATATGTAAAAACACAAATTTTGGCGAGTTTACGTATTTTTGTGTTTGTTTTCCTCATTTTTATTTCGAAAACATTATCCGCAAACAAAAACAAAAGGGTGTGATATTCACACCTTTGAGAAATTACTACAAGGTGGGCTCAGTTGTTTTAAAACATCCGTATTATGCTTATGTATATAAACGTTCACATAAGCGAGCTAACTGAGTGGGTTATCCCCAAAAAGCCTCTCTTAAATTGTGCCAAAACTTTTGCAGCATGCGCTTATTAATCCTCACCCCTCTTGGTAAACAAAATACATGCGTACGTAAATAAGCAACAAATTATATGTTTCCTGTGGGTTTATAATTAAAACTGCGTGCACATTTTCCAGGTAAAGCCTTTTATAACTCCTCCGCGTTCACAAAGATTACTGTAAAGGATATTTCCCTACGAGTAATGTATAAATATTTTATTGGAACAGCCTTTTTCCAAGTGCTTATTTATAACAAGGATAAAAATGGTTATGAATGAATATGAATGATATGAATCAACAACGTTCTAGTACTGATGATAGTGCTAGTCTGCGAAGTATTTTATTTTATTTATTTGGAACATAAAATAATTACATGTTATAGAGGTACGGTAAATCTAATTTCTTATATTTCTAAACATATAACCTACACTATTGTTCACTGATCAACAATATAAAACTAAAAAGACGGTCAGATTATGATTATGAATAGATAGAGGTCTAAGGGGACTAACTAAACATCAGACAAACATTCGGTAACCCGTTTTATTTGATTGTTGGTTAGAAAGAGCAAACATATTGATTTCAATCGAATGTGTGTTATAAGTAGAGATCGGATATTCGCATGCATTATGGAAAGCACTTTTTTATCGAAAGAATCCCGCGATTCCAGGACATTCAAATTTAAGTGTACCTATACTCCGTGAGATGTAATAAACCCCAGTTTGACACAAATGACACTTGCTCTGTTACAACGTATAATGGTTGCTTTTCCCTACTTTTATTGTCGTTGTAACAAGTGTCAAATCGGGCCTATTAAACCCCAGGAAATGTAACCATTTTGTAAGAGTACGAGTGAGACGGCAAATTATACTTGCTTGTGCGCAAGTAGCGACGCGACAATACAACTGCATTCGTAAATAAAAAAAATATACTTAGAAGCCGCTTCCATAATTTGTTATCCAAAAAATACCTTTAGGTAAATATGCATCCGACTATCCGATCTCTAGTTATAAGTTTCCACGAGGCGACAAAGTGGTGCTTGGATCCCTGCGTTCATTTTGCTATTACCTGTGTGAAAGCGCGACCTTCTGTTTATGAACAGTTTTAGGCACTACATAACACAAATTATTTGTAATATTGAGGTAATAAAGCGTCAAGAAGTAGATGTCTAGATTATAATTTTAAAATAATATATATTTCAATAACTGTTCATAACGAACTTTCAACCTATAACTTTTGGAATTTATGGCACGTAACTTTTTTGTACTAACTTCACTGAGTGTGCTTAGCATAGACCGGTCTCTAAAAGGAAACCGCATATTCCAGTTGAGATCTTATTTAGATTTTGGTACAGAACTTAAAGTGTGGAATGTCGCACAAAGTAACGAATCTATCTCCTGACAAAGCCGTAAATACGATAGTATAAGTACAAAAAGATAAAAGCATCTCTACCTATATTTATATTAGTATTAATTCTAATTTCTTGCTAAACTGTTATTAAATATTATTATAAACATAAACTTATAAAAAATCTATTAAATCCAGTAGTTGACATCCTATATAACACGGTTTACGAGCATTCGTCTAGAACGTTAGTGATTGTGGGTTTAATGGCCAATGCAAATATCTACACGTATTCATCTAAGTATCTATACACAATTATACTCGTATACCCGTATGTATCTATTTACAAATAATAACTTAGACTATAGTTTATACTATTATTAACTAAGTCTTGATAGTGCTGTGTAATATATGTCAGAATATTTTAATAGTATATATATATATATATATCGGAATTTTAATTCAACACGGATACTTTGCTGTCAATACGGGATCAAGCGTCATGTGTTTGCGCTCGACAGAGTCTACGAGTTGGCGTCGACACCGTTGGGAGACAGTCTTGTTGCAGCGGTCGAGTAGAACAGTCGTTGTAGAAACCGTCTTGCGTTCCGTAGTTGCCTTAATACATAGCAACACAGTGATTTTATTGTTACTTAATTACTCGGGACTATAGCTGATTTGACTTTATTTTCGTATTCACTTCATTTCCTACCGACACACGGTGTACAAAGTGAACATAATGTACAGAAGTTATATATTTACAACATTATTAACAGAACCACCCACCTGTATTATGATGGTTTAGTTAACTAAAGTAAATTTTGTACATTACACGCCACACCTACTATGTATATTTAATATATATTATAATATATTACCAAGTATATACCACAACGTCAAACCGAGAAACGATTCGGGTTTCCCGCCAAATCTAAGGACTTATGGATGGCTCACAGCTGAAGTTAAGATTTAAACACAATAAGTCGTCTCGTTCTGTTTCTGGAGCCGAGGGGATTAGACTTAAATTAGCATTGCAATCTATGTCGGAGAACTCAGCTTTCAATAGGCTTTAAATTGTTTTGGTAACACAGAATTCAAGGAGATCCAAATCAATAGAACCTTGCAATATTTTACTTGGTTTTAATAAATTTTTGTTCACCAATATGCCTTTGTACATGACATTATTTCTTTCTTTTAAATTTTTCAAAAGCAAAAAAATTAAAAAAAAAAATGTGTTACTATTTTTAGACTATAGTTAGTGAACTTATAAAATTTATTTATAAGTTAGAAATTAGAGATTTAAATCCTTCCCACAGAAGGAATGTTTTTTTTTTATTGTATTGTCTGGTCACCTGATGGTAAATGACTACCGCCGCCCATGGACACCTGTAACTCAAGAGTCACTAGTGCGTTGCCGCCCTTTAAGGTGGGAGTAGGGGAAGAGGGGGAGAGGGGGGTATAGGGGTGCGGGGGCTTAGAGGAGAGGAGAGGACAAGGACGGAAATAGGGGAGAGGGAAGGGTTAGGGCCTCCGGTAACCCCACTTACGCGGCAAAAAGCAATGCAAGCATTGTTTCACTGCCGGTTTTCTGTGAAGCCGTGGTATCGAGCGGAGTCGAGCCGGCCCATATGTGCCAAAGCATGGCTCTCCCAGTGGACATTAAACTATTGATTCAACTCTCAACACTCAACAAAAATGTTTATTTAAAAACAAATCAACAACTAGTCAACACTGCTTATTGTTATTGTTTCCGGGGTCGTTTATACCGAAATAAAATTTCGGGTCGACCGTTTTGAAAACGATAAACAAACAGCTATTGAACAGTCCTCCTCTATATGAAAAGTGTTGTTTTGTCCGTTTACATAATCTTACATTGGTGCCGATTCTATTGTACACTCGACTAAACTAAAACCTGACTTAATTTCTTCATATGAAATCAACCTAGTGCTCTTCGTAATAAGGTCTATTTATTACTAGCATCTATTTCTCAGCGCCGCTAAATTTCAATAAAACCTGTCAACGTATACTCAACTTTATTTCCACGCAGCGAGAGTCTTCATTTATTCAAACGCTGTATAATTGCCGTATAAAAACTTGTTCAAATCGAACAAGGATGACGTGTTTTTAATGTACACCTACAAAGACGCTTACTAAAAACACAGAGCAAAAGAGATGGCATTCAACGGATAGCGGCTCTCGCTACGTGGTATTACAGTTTATTTAAGCGTATCAGACTTTAGTCGACAAATAAATTGCTTATTTCGATAGCGACATATGTTACCTACTTGTTTCAATTTGAAATAAGACCTTGTTTCTAAGTATGCAAGGTTTACTTCTTATATGAAGAAAATTTAGTGAATTTTAATTTAGCGAGTGAAGTAACAGAATTGGGGCCATTGCCTCTGCAGCACTAACTTTCTATTTCAGCATTTTCGAGGGAGGGATTAATGAAGGCCTAGGGACATTTCTTTATATAACGTTTCTTTACTAGTTTAGAAAGTGTTATGTGAAGAAATGTTTGTTTTCCATATTAATTTTACCAACTTCTGCTATCCACTTAACACCCTCCTCGTTAAAATATTGTAAACAAAAAAAAAATAATACCTGTCAACGTATACTCAACTTTATTTCCACGCAGCGAGAGTCTTCATTTATTCAAACGCTGTATAATTGCCGTATAAAAACTTGTTCAAAACGAACAAGGATGACGTGTTTTTAATGTACACCTACAAAGACGCTTACTAAAAACACAGAGCAAAAGAGATGGCATTCAACGGATAGCGGCTCTCGCTACGTGGTATTACAGTTTATTTAAGCGTATCAGACTTTAGTCGACAAATAAATTGCTTATTTCGATAGCGACATATGTTACCTACTTGTTTCAATTTGAAATAAGACCTTGTTTCTAAGTATGCAAGGTTTACTTCTTATATGAAGAAAATTTAGTGAATTTTAATTTAGCGAGTGAAGTAACAGAATTGGGGCCATTGCCTCTGCAGCACTAACTTTCTATTTCAGCATTTTCGAGGGAGGGATTAATGAAGGCCTAGGGACATTTCTTTATATAACGTTTCTTTACTAGTTTAGAAAGTGTTATGTGAAGAAATGTTTGTTTTCCATATTAATTTTACCAACTTCTGCTATCCACTTAACACCCTCCTCGTTAAAATATTGTAAACAAAAAAAAAATAATACCTGTCAACGTATACTCAACTTTATTTCCACGCAGCGAGAGTCTTCATTTATTCAAACGCTGTATAATTGCCGTATAAAAACTTGTTCAAAACGAACAAGGATGACGTGTTTTTAATCTACACCTACGAAGGCGCTTACTAAAAACACAGAGCAAAAGAGATGGCATTCAACGGATAGCGGCTCTCGCTACGTAGTATTAAAGTTTATTTAAGCATATCAGACTTTAGTCGACAAATAAATTGCTTATTTCGATAGCGACATATGTTACCTACTTGTTTAAATTTTAAATAAGACCTTGTTTCTAAGTGTACAAGGTTTACTTCTTATATGAAGAAAATTTTGTGAATTTTAATTTAGCGAGTGAGGTAACAGAATTGGGGCCAATATATTTATTCTATCACTCAAATTGAAGCAATTTCATTCGAACGGGGCTTTAATTTTTTTAATATAATATTGTCATTGCAAAATAGTAATTGAACGTTGAGACGTTTAAATGTCATTGAGCTGATTCAATTAAAAACAATATTGAATCGGTATTGCAGACTATATGTTTTACAATCGACAGAGTTAATTTGTTTTGAATTTTTTGCATTGTGTTATATTTTTTATTGCTATTGGTAAAGTAGTGACATCTTTGTTAAATTAATGTAGCGCCATCTATGGATGATGAGCCTAACTACTTATTGTTTATTAATTCTGCATGTCGCAATGAAAACTCTTTGGAGGGTCTTCTCGAGGAACATTACACCGTACTGTATTATAAAATTTGGCAAAGACTTACAGAACATGGTTTACTGTAACCGGTTACCTAAACCTAAAAGTAATGGTCTTATTGACGTCTTGCCATTTTTTATGCATGCGCACTCCCAGGGAAATATTAATTGACGGACGGAGGGGTTGTAATTGACGGACCTGTTATTCCAGCGGTTAGTGATCCTGACTGCTTAGTCGAAGGTCGTGGATTCGATTCCCACCCAGGACAAATAATTGTATGATGAGTACGATCATTTGTTCTGTGTCTGGGTGTAATTTATCTATAATATGGTTGTATTTGGAAATAATTGTAAAAAGATGTTTATCAGCAAAACTGGTGCCATAATCCAGGCTCTGTATAGTTTGAGATCAGACGGCCATGCGTCCTCACGTATGTCTCAACTTATTATTATTATTAATTGAGAATTAATCGTAGCATAATATGTTGAACTGGGAAGGCATAACTGTTAAAAGTTATTGTAATTTTTTTTATTTCGATAGTTATTTTAGGATTTTTTACCGTTATAATATTTTTTCTAGAAGAATTAGTTAAAAAAGTCGATAATCTTTTCCTGTAATGTGATCTAAAAATCGTTGAAAGTCTGAACCGTTATCATACTTGGACGGCATTTATAAGTTACGACATGGCGCCTGCTGTTGGTGATTAATGAACAACAAATTGACGATGTCACAACACCATTACGATAACAGAAAAAATAAATCACACTCGGAAGCCTTATTTTATTGCACTTTGAGACATAAATCAGGTGACGACTTACGAATTGAATCCATAAATATTTATTTAAAACATGCAGTAAACAAATAAATCAGGAAGACAAATGCGAAGTCTACTGTAGTGTGTCGAGCATTAAGGTTTGTATATTATTATTAAATTTTGTACGACATGGAATTTATGTTGTACAGGAAAAAAATATGTTTCGGGCCTAGCTGAGGAATGATATACCATACCTTTAAAGTAGGTAATATTTGAGAATCCAATATAAAAGAAGCTGCTTTAAATCATTTATTTTCCAAATACTAGCTGATTACCAGATTTAATTTAATTATTTATAACAATAAAATTCCGTTGAAGTTAAGAAAAAATAGGTGTTGAATTTGTTTTACACAAACATTCGTCTAGCTACTGAACAAAAACAAACGAAAATGTGGTTTCGAATGATGGAGAAAAAAGATCTTTTTATTTTATATTATTTACCTGTCAATTGTTTACCTGTCAATTATTTACCTGTCAATTGTTTACCTGCTTAGATCAAACGCAAACCTATAAAATTATGAAACTAATATGTATGTAGAAGATAGAAATACTCTCAATTCTTATTTCAACATACTTTTTTTATTTTCACCTGCGTTAATCGTCACTGGTCTTCCCAAAGGTCGTAGCGTGATGTTTTATATTGTATAACCTACCTCAATAAATACTCTATCTAATACAAAAATAATTATTCAAATCTGACAGATAGTTCAAGAGATTATTGCGTTTAAACATTCAAACAAATCTTCAGCTTTATTAGGTATATAGTACAGATATTGCACGTGTGGTACAAAAATACAGATGTATAACAAAGTCAAAACGAACTCCTTTCTGTTAACCCCAACAACGTACATTTAACCCCGTCCTCTGTACTTGTACTACTAACGAATCATTAATTTTAAGGTGTTCGTGATAGTTGTAAATATATAACACAGAACATCAAAGAAAATGTCTTTCACTGGATATTGGATAATTATTTAATTAGTAAATTATACCCTTGAAAATTAAGGTCTTAGAGAAACGAATGGCTTATTTTTATTGAATAAAATGCTAAATTTATGGGCAAATATTTCTATTAAGCTTATTATATACAAGATAATTGATCAACAAGTTTGCAGAAGAAACGTTGTTCTCGTTTGAAAGATTGTATAAATTATCACACGTCACACGAAAACTAACAAGCTACAAATATGGATGGTAACATTGATACGAAATGACCCGATTCTTGTAGGAAGACACAAGTGTCAAACGTTTTTTTAGGTTCCTATTTCTACAAACTTTGACGCCCTAACCAAAACGATAATATAGATTGGTAGACAAATGTACTTTTGATTTAGAGAACGTTAATTCTATTTGATCTTTCTCTAAAAAGCAGATTGTTGTCTATGGTTTTATTTAAGGAGGCATCCATTAATTACTTGAGGCTTTTAGAGGTGGAGAGAGCTGATCCCAATCTCAGTAAAAACATGTAACTGTAAATATTCACTCTTAAAACCCCTCGTGAGTCCCTGTGGATTCGAATAAATTTTCTTTTAGGACGTTTAGTAGTTCCTATTTAAGTATTTTATTGTTCGATTTTCTTTAAGTGATTCTAGACTAGGTTTTGTTTTCACTAGTATTAAAATATATTTTTTTTTGTTTAGTTACAAGCAATGCGTACAAGTGGCTTTTTTATTTATAGTAGAATAGAAATGTATAAAATTGACACAAGCTAAAGAAACAGCAAGTGACTAAGCGTAGATTAACTTTGAAACTGTAGACAAATAACACTTTGGACAAACGCTTTCTGTAGCAAGCGTTCCTTACGGAGCGAACGTCAACACCTTGTAGAAAACGAAATAAAACGGAAATTTTAACAATCAGCTGGTAATTGATGTAGTGATTACTGTTAATATTTTTGTAAAATGCACTCGTTGCAACTTTTGTAGGCTGCCCATAATGAGGAATTATGCTTACAATAAACACTAGGTACATAAAACTCACTTTTCTAAATGAAAAGTATTAGGGGCGTCCATTAATTACGTGAGGCAATATTGCCTCACGTAATTACCTCCTCCTCGCACCCCACTACTCACACATGAGATTTTTAAATTGCGTATTTTTGTGTAACTAAGTAAGATATGCTTGATTGCGTTGGATTTATTTTACTATGAGTTTTACGACGCGGATACACATACTTGGATTTGTTTCGTAAATATTTACTAATATCGAAATACCTAAACTAATGCAAATAGGCATATTAAATTTTATATGCCTTCATAGCACAATAATACAACACAAAACTATTTTACAAGTTTCATTCATCTTAAAATATTTATGTATATTTATCAGTTGCTCACGAAGGCGACATTATTTATAATTTTACACATCGTTGATACAAACACTCAATTTTGTAGTTTTGCCGTATCCTTTTTACCTATATCAAATCAAATCAAATCATATTTATTTTGCTAAAACACAGGTACATTGTAGGATAAAAATAATAATGTTTTACCATGCTGGAGTGAAAATATTACAGAATATAATTTAAATTACCTATAATTCTTAAGCATGGAATTCTAAGTCATATATACCTAAGCAGTAAAATATGGAGTTATAAATCCATACAAATCCCTTCTAGTTAGTATTATAAATGCGAAAGAAACTGTGCTACCTTTTCATGACTAAACGGCTAAACGAATAGTAATGAAATTTGGCAAGGAGATGGAGAGATGGTTCCAGTGGGATAAATTTAAATTTCCACGCGAACGAAGTCACGGGCAACAACGAGTTACATATAAAGATAAAACCATAAAGATATACTTGAATCATATTACTTGTTTAAATTATTTTTTTATCCATCGAGATGACAGGTCCTTTTCTGTACCCCAGGCAACGTGAATTAAAAATTGCATGATTTTAATCGGTTGAGAAGCTAAAGCGTAAAAGACCCTCTGCTGTGGAGTATTAGGTAGCGCGTTGTGCAGGAGCAACAGAGATGAACCATTGACCAAAGCTGGATGGAGATGTGCGAGTTTCTCCATCATTGTGTTCAGTTCTTCACAGTACACATCTGCAGTAATGCTCATCCCGTTTGGTAGAAAGCTGTGATGAATAACACCAGCGCTAGATCACGAAACAGTGACCATCATTTTTCTAGGGCTAAGTTTTCTTCTAGGGCATTGTTTAGGTGTTGAACCAGGATTCAAACTCCACCTAATAATTATATGAAAGTATAATTGCTTCTTATTCATTACCTAGTAATTTTTTTTTCTTCTAAATTACACTTCAAATTAAAAAATATATTCTATACAAAAAATTGAACATTCGGTATGTGGTAAGAAAAAATGTTTAAAGGTTATTTTCGTCCTTTGTTTTTTTTTATTTATAACATAAATCCTACTTTATCGAGCTATTTTACAATTCAACACCGCCTTCAAAAACGCCCTCTACTTTTAACCCCCGCATAAGTATACCGAAAATGAGACGCATATTCTTTTTGTATAACAAAAACACCGTCCCACATCTATTTCAATTTGCCCACAAGTTTTGCGGGAATATAACCCGTAAAAGTAATCTGCATTACCATAGACTTGGTAATGAAGGAAAAAGGTCGGCTATTGGGCTTCCGTGATAGGGTGAGTGGGACTGTTGCCGTTAGGTTTTAAGAAAAAACCGCGAAAGTAGCTACTTTTTTTTTGTAATAGGAACACTGAAGCAAATTATGATGTGAAGCAGTGTAAAATAAAAAATTGAGCATATAGATAAACTTTTTTGTAAATATACACATATGTAGTTGAGTAAACAATTACGGCCTAAATAATAGTAAATAGTAGCCTCTCACAGTCTTCTGCTGGTAAAGAGGATTGCCAGGTCCAGTCAACAGCAGAAAAACAATATCACGCCAGTAGCTCTGGTTAACAATGATCTTCTGTAGCATAGTCTGTATATGTAGTATGTACAATATATAGTCATTCTAACTGCCTCTATGTATATTAGTGTCGTAAACACAATTGGAGTTATATATTTTGAATGTTGGTCTAACGGTTAGTTTGTGTGTGTGATGAGCATGATCATTTGTTCTGTGTCTGGGTGTAATTTATCTATAACTAGCAACCTGCCCCGGCTTCGCACGGGTAGCAGGGACATCTTCAACAATCATCATCATATTTCAATCAATTTATACAAAATCGTAACACCTAAACCTTTCTCATGAATCACTCTGTCCCTTCTTATTTATATTTCCCTTTCAATATACTCCAAATTTTCAATAGTAAAAGCTTATCCTCTATTACGTGAGTAGGACCTATTTAGTTGGCAGAACGTAGGTGTTTAATAAGCTTCTGCGTATCCCTTCGGATATACAGGCGTAAGCATGGATATATTTTTTATGAGATAGGGGGTAAACGAGCAGACAGGTCACCTGATGTTAAGTGACTACCAACGCCCATGGGCACCTGCAACTCGAGAGCCACAATTGCGTTGCCGGCCTTTAAGTGGAAGGGAGGGAAGAGGGGAGAGGCAAGGGTTAGGGCCTCCGGTAAAAGACAATTTATGCATGGCTTTACTTTCGGTTTTCTGTTAGGCCGTGGTATCTCTCCGGTCGAGCCGGCGCATACGTGCCGAAGCCTGTCTCTCCCACTAGAAAATAAAATATAACTTGGTTCCTGTGAACACCGTACTCATCAGTAAAAAAAACTACACTGAGTATTGGTATGTATCTGCCGCCCTCTTTCCGTTGGACTTACAGACCCCAGTCAGGCGGCTGACACTCGAAATTTAAATTATATGTAATATACCTAGCTTGGGATTCACTTAGCTCAAAAAATCTATAGATATAATTGATATGACTGCACGGATGGCGCAATGGTTTAAGTGGTCACCTCGCCACTTCGCCGCGCCGAGTGTTGTGGGTTCGAATCCCACACGGGATAAAAAATAGTGTGATATACAAATAGTTGTCCCGAGTCTGGGTGTTCTTTGTGTCCGTTGTTTAAATGTTTGTGAAGCCCCCCGCGACACAGGAATATTCCTAATGCAGGGTTGTCATTAAAAAAAAAAAAAAGATAGCAGTCAAGAAGTAATTAATTTAATTAAAAAGTCAACGTAGCGCGAATACGACCTAAGTACTTATCATGAATAATAAAAGTTTATATCAGTATGACCACAGTTCTCACGTTACCAGGACAAATATTCGGTGTAATAATGCGTGGTATTCAGGACAGGACAGGACAGGAAAGTAAAATTTTAATTGTTTCCGAAAGTTATTTCATATGGGGATTTTAGATGCGAAGGGTAAAGGACTAAAGGAGAAATGAATTTGTATAGTGTTTGTAACATGTGACAAAAATCATTATAGCTTTACATATATTCCGCTATATAGACGTGTGTTACTTACCGGAATTCGTTATGAAATTGAATTTGTTGCTGTTTAGTTTTAGTATATGAAAGGAACCATGAGTTACCATTGAAACCCCAGGCATTATTTATGATAGAGGTTTTTATTAGGGTTCTGTTCCTCAAAAGGAAAAAGGAACCCTTATATGATAACTTTGTTGTCCGTCTCTTCGTCTGTCTGTCAAGACCCTTTTTCTTAGGACCTTGACCTAGGATCATTAAATTAGGGGTTTTTCCCCTCCACCCGCTATAGTGGCCCCCCGCGAGGAGGCGGCGTCCGCGTGTGCCTGGACGTCGCCAAATTGAGAGGTTTTTACCCGAAGGTGGTGCCCGCGCTTTTGCGGGCAGGCGCTAGGGGGGGTCCGGATGTCTTAATAAAAGCTGTTCCCGGATCCCTCCTACTTAAGGCGCAGTACGGCACACCGTGTGGTTTTAGTCGGTTCGATTCCGACACACCGCCCCAC
The DNA here is from genome assembly GCA_949752705.1 of Callimorpha dominula. Lineage (NCBI taxonomy): Eukaryota > Metazoa > Arthropoda > Insecta > Lepidoptera > Erebidae > Callimorpha > Callimorpha dominula. The sequence goes on along the minus strand of OX457004.1, from coordinate 3,628,848 downwards.
CGAAAACCGGGGGTTTCCACACGCACAAAAAAAAAAAAGGATCATTAAATTAGATAAGAAGCAAGGTCTTACTGCAAAAGTAAAAGAAAAATCCGAAAGCCGTTAATTTATTGCTAAATCACATAAAAACTACTTGATTGATTGATTCCCGAGATGGGCATCTACCTATATACAAGTTTGTTTGCTTACGGAACCCTCGGTGCGCAAGTCAGACTCGCACTTATCCGGTTTTATTATATAGTGTTTCTACATTTTACCTAAAGTTTAAAAGTCACAATATGAACTTCATTCATGATAAAAATTCATATCAATGATCAATTTTCTTCGTGTTAATTGTAATATGTAAAGTTAACAATTTTCCATCTATCGTGTTTGTGTTGATCTACATTGCAGCTTCACGAACTACTTATTAGAAGAACAAACATAGACACGAATCAAAATTTTATCTGAGATAGAAATTCCCTTAAATTTTATCTCAAAGTTATTTTTTCTCTAAACATTTATTTCATCATTCAGACATGTATAACAATCAAACTAGTTCGCGAGTGGATAACACCTTCCTTTGAATTTTTTTTTTGTACTGTATGGTATTTTTAGCAAAACGTATGTAAGTAAAAGCAACAATCCTAACTTTTTTTAAAGAAAATATCAAGCATTCTGTCTTAACGTCGGTCAAGAGCATTCCACATTATTATTAGCCAATCACGTAGTGTAACGGATTTACACGAAATAAAATTCACTCTGTAAATTCACTTTGTATAATCCTTTGTGATTGTCTATTTTTTCCGATCAGTATATAAGATAAGTATAAGAAATCATAATAAACATTTTAAAAAGGCATTAAATTCTAACCTGGGATTCGATATAAAAGCGTACGGATATTGATATAAAACTCGTATTGATCTCCGACCAAAAAATGATGTGAGGCAAAACTACAATATCGCTGTAATATTTTCTATCTCTCTCCTTCTTGCAACTTGTATCTTCTGTACAAACATTAAATACAAAACCTATCAATATTCCTAAGTCATTATTATATGTGTTACAATTCCACGTGGACCAAGCCAAGCAAGAACAGCTTCTAATGTTAATATTACGTATATTCATTTACACACCAAAGAAAAGCATAAAATAAAATGTTTTTGCAATCTTATCTTAATATTTATGTATTGTGAACTTCATCTTAATTACGAGTAAGGTACATTTAAAGGTAAGCAAGGTCAGACCAAAAGGTTTGCAAGATCAAAGGAGTTTATTCATAGATATATTCCATTTAAAACTTACCACTAAAAGATAGTCGAAAACTGGTATGAATTACATTATCTTTATGTGGGAATATACTATACAGCATATTTCAAAAGTTTGTGTGCCGAATTTAAAATTTACTCTCAATTGCATATAAAGTTGCACACTATACTTGTTTTTTTTTAACTTACTTTCGACAAATGTTATAGGAGTTATAGGAGACCATCCGCAAACCGCAGGTCACAAAAAAGTCTAAACATAGCTCGTTTATATTATGACGATAAGTTTTCACAAAATGTAAAACCAGTTGTAGATGGTGAACCATGTTGACCACAATGCTTAAGACTGTTGTTTTCAGCATAGGTCGCAGCACAAAAACCGCAATGTACTAATACCGGTACAGAGCTTTTTGTCCTATGCTAATATCGGGGGCGATTAATTTAGTATTAAATTTATCATTATGGAATATAATTATAAAAATTCTCTGTGAAAATACACTAAACTGAATTTTTTGATTATATTATCTTTTAAGTAATCTCTAAACTTGTTTACGTTTCTACTAGATTCTAATATTAAGATCGTCAAATTGTATATATTATAATCTTTAACATTTCTAATATAACATGACATAGTAATAAGCTTTTGCAAATTTATTTTCTTTGAAGATTACTGTGACACATTTCCCCAAACAAACATTATTTATCAAGTTAATATAAAGAATCACGCCCTTGTGCGATCGTCAACGCCCCTTACCGGTCAATTTACAGACCATACAACACCTACTAACAACTAACCCGCTTTAAACAACCTTTCGGGTCACACGAACCTAATTCAACAGAGTGGAAAAAAGAGAGCTCTTCACTCGGTTTGGGCTCTACAACATCAGAAAAAAACAAACATGCCTTTGTTGAGAAATTTTCCCTTTTTTTTGTAGCCACAAAAGTAATATCGCTAAATTCGTCAAGCGTTATGGAGCTTAGCATAAACGTGACACGAATTGCTTTTGCTTTTTGATCATTGTACGGTCAATCAACACGTAGACCCGTGGAAAGGTTTTGTGACTGTATGCGTTTAACTTCATATACTTGCCTATGTACTTTTATGAGTGTATTTAGAGACACGTACGTGCTTTCAGAGGAAATATTTTGTTTGAAAATGTTAATCTACACGCTGGAAATTTGAGCACAGTTATGCATGTGTCTATTCTATTTATGCATGACTGTTGTATAAAATATCACTGTATTTATATAGATGTGTGCTGTCGATAAATATCAAACACTTGTTGCTTTGCTGGAAAATGGAAATGAAACAGTTTTTCTTGCTTTTTTATTCAAATTGTATAACGTTTTCCCGTAGATCACGTAGTTTATAGAATTTCATTCGGTTAAATTTACTGCTGAATATTCATCCCAACATGCAATAAGACGTTTAAAACGACTTGATTGCACATTTTTTGATGTCAGCGAATCTATATTTCTTCTGGATGTTTCTTTTAAAGCAATTTTAAATGAACTTAAGATTTCTTTCCTCGGGACAGTTTCTCTTTAGAGTTAACAACAGTTTTTATGCCTTTCTTAATCACTTTATGTGTTTTACTTACTACGGTTTTTATAATGCTGGACTTGGGGTTAATACAAAGTGTTTTGGAAAAAGAAAATTATATTTGCACGTAGGAAGTTGGAGGGGCTCGTGGCTAAATGGTAACCGAGTAGGTTAGCACATTATACGGTTAAGTAATACTAACTAGGTCAATCTTAGGAAGGTATTGTTGTTCCCTTTTCACAAACTTGCCAATGACATAAATAGACCTGACATAACTACTGAACGAACACTTCGTTATTGGATTCAAACGCTTCCGTTCGGAAAAAAATTGACCTCGCAAATGAACCTCGAAGCTGCCGGAAAAGCACGATAACAACAAACTGAAGGCAATGGCGGAAGTCGGATCCATTTCAAACTATGCGTAAGCTAACGCTAGCTTTTGATAAAAAAATATTATATTATTTGCGTCAAATCCATATAAATTAAACTTGATATATCGGTGTCTCAATGTTTGATAAAGAATGGGGCTTGTTTCTAAGCTAAAGCAAGCTAAGAAACAAGCCCATCTCCTTATCAAATCATCATCATCATCATCATCATCAACGGAATTGGCCATTCATTAAAGTTTTGAGAATTTTTATCTCAAGTTTTAATCCTGATAAAACTGTAAAGAACGCTTTAAATTCGTTTAGCATAGCATCATAAACAAGCTGTTCTTTACACACCGAGACCTGTCCGTGCCTCGGAGAGCACGTTAAGCCGTCGCCGTCGGTCCCGGTTACCATACGAATTTCTGTGGCATTCGTTGTGTGTGCTGTGTCGGTCTAAATACAGAACTACGATATCGCCTATTACTTAGGTTTTGGAGGTCTAATGGCAGTCGCTTCACGTAAAATATCGAAGTTCGGCCGTATCGTAGTTAGACTGAAAGCCGACCTCAACTTAGTTGGGAAAAGTCCCGGAGGATGATGAAGGATTATTTGCACTTAGCAAGTTGCAAAAGTATAGTCTCTTATGATTTTGGTTACAAATAACACGTGGGCCGCTAGGCCGCCTTAAAAGCTTTTCCTGAAATTCAATATTCTTTTTTTAAACCGACTTCAAATAAGAAGGAGATTCAAAATGAAACAACATTTTTGCCTATGTTAATTACGAACGGTTTTTAATGGTAATTCTAAGGAATATAATTAAACGCATTTTAGTCGGCCGAACTTTTTAACAAATTAATACTGAATAGGTTACCCTATAAAATCAACTCAAGTTATTTGAGCTGTGGCATTATTTAAAAGCATCCTAGTTTTGTTGCTTCTATAAAAAGACAATTTTTATGTGAATTTTAATATCGGTATTTTTTCGCTTCGTATGTAGTGTGGAGAGAGCCATTAGAACTAACAAGTTTTAATTTTATATTGACAGTCTTCAATGACATTAAAAGAGTTAACAACTTCTATTATTAAACACGGTTTCCCTTTCAAATGCATGATATAGTAGGTATATTTATAAATTTCCCTATTTCATGCATGATTTTCCACATACAACACATGTGAATATAAATGTCCCATTTATATTACATATTCTAAGTAATTATTTCCTTGCGTTTCATTTAACGGTTTACACATAATATCGCTTACGTCACCTGGTATATTGAATGAATACTCCAGAAATTCGTGTTCCTTAGTTCAAATCCTATTTTGTTAAGCATGGGTTCTTTTTATAATTTAACTATATATAGGTTGCTAGTTGTTGCTTTCATTAGGAGAGACGCTAAAAGGTCCAGCAGTAGACTGCAACAGGCTAATTGGTTGATTGATAGGTTGCTATATATTTCTGTTAATCGTCGAGTTTCTACATAGAATAAATGTATGGAATTGTATGAAGACACGTTTAATCTATTTTCCATGATGACGTTATGATGCACACATTACTAGCTGGCATTCCGCACGTCCTTCTCTGCGTTTTTGACTACTAACGCAATTTGCAAACGCGTATTTTATTAAATGCAATAAAAGTTTCAGTGTCCATTACATGTTTGTTTAAAAGTCGTGATAGAATAGTTATGTTAATTTTATTACATTTTTTTAATTTAAGAAGCAGTCAGTGGAATAAAATATAACCGATTTTTTTAAAAGTAAATCCTTAAAACTATTAACATCTTTAATAAGTTACCTTATGAATAATGGCAAAAGATATGGCAAAGGAATTCACACACGAAAACACAAATGAAATTGTAATGTCCTTTATAGCTACTTCCTGAAGAGACCTTATCACCTAATCGCTTTTCCTCTCTTACTTGAAACTGTTGTCTCACAACCACTTCTTTGTAACTAAACTTATGTACTAATCTTAAGTACAATGTTACCTTTGCATTCATTATTTTTAGTACCTGGGAAACCAAGCTTCGCTCAGTAAAAAAAATATTTATTTTTGTAAAATTGCATTTTTACTAAATGTTTCTAATCTTAGAACTTTATTAATCTTGAGTCATACAAAAATAATCCTGTCAAATATTAGTTGTTTACAAAAACATTTTATAAAATTTACTACTATGAGCAGCTTCTACACGTTTTGATTTAAGATTCCTAGTTAAAAATTCTATAAATTGTGTACCTAAGGAAGGTATTGTTGTTCCCTTTTCACAAACTTGCCAATGACATAAATAGACCTGACATAACTACTGAACGAACACTTCGTTATTGGATTCAAACGCTTCCGTTCGGAAAAAAATTGACCTCGCAAATGAACCTCGAAGCTGCCGGAAAAGCACGATAACAACAAACTGAAGGCAATGGCGGAAATCGGATCCATTTCAAACTATGCGTAAGCTAACGCTAGCTTTTGATAAAAAAATATTATATTATTTGCGTCAAATCCATATAAATTAAACTTGATATATCGGTGTCTCAATGTTTGATAAAGAATGGGGCTTGTTTCTAAGCTAAAGCAAGCTAAGAAACAAGCCCACCTCCTTATCAAATCATCATCATCATCATCATCATCAACGGAATTGGCCATTCATTAAAGTTTTGAGAATTTTTATCTCAAGTTTTAATCCTGATAAAACTGTAAAGAACGCTTTAAATTCGTTTAGCATAGCATCATAAACAAGCTGTTTTTAAAATTTCGGTAATGTATTTATAGCATAGGCACATTGATATACTTACTAGCAATTCCTACAGTTTCACCTGCGTTTATGGACACTGTTCCGCTCCTAATGATCAAGGCGTATTGATACATAGCCTATATCTTTCCTAAATGAATACTCTATTTAATGCAAAAATAATTATTCAAATTGGACTGACAGTTCCAGTGATTAGTGCATTTAACAAACAAACAATCAAACTGTTAGTAAAAAAAACTAATTAACTTGCACAGTAGACAAAAATTTCATAACGTAAGGTCTCCCAAGAAAAAAAAAAACCTCTGCTATCAGCAATCTCAGGTCAGTTATGAATGGATTGTATAGTGTGCATTATTGTATGCTGAACGCAGCCTGTTACCTCTATAGATTTTATACAATTAAACTGACATATTGTGGGGTGGTGCATTAAATAAATTGAATGGCGAACATCCATACGCCTGTTTTATTGATAGTTGTGCACCAAGTCATTGGACGTTTCGTTATACCATAAGCATATTTCCCCCTTATATTCATCTCTCAAATTTATATTTTTTTTTTAAGACAACTGCCCTATTAGAAATGATTCCTGTGCCGTGGGGACTTGACAAACATTGAAACAACGGACACAAAGAACATTCAGACTCGGAACAACCGTTTGTGGATCTCACAAATTTTTGAACCCCCAACACTCGGCGCGGTGTAGTAGCGAGGCGTACCACTGTAACCGTTGCGCCACCTGTGCAGTCAAATAATTAACACAGTAATTAAGAATTGATATATTTCAGTATCTTGTTATTTCTTTAGCTTATTTTGTTCTCTTTCAGTCTGCCTTTTGCTCAGTCATTAAGGGCGCGAACACTCTTAGTACCAGTAGTATGACTTTTACGGAACCAACATTATCCAACGACCAAATTCAGTAAAAACTGTTCGGGTTGGGGTGCTTCCCTAGTGTGACGATTCTAATTCCAGCAGAATTGTTCCATACATTTCCTCCAAAAAGTCTCTCTACGTCGTAAAAATAAATCTTTAAGATAATAAACAAGTTGTACCACCAACGTATTATATTGAGAATTAACTCAACTACGATATTACACTTCTGTTGGTGATGTTTTCTGATATTTACAACACTCGTCACGGGTAGTTTGGTACCCAAGGGTTCTTAAAGAGAATAAAGTTTTCAACAGTGTTCAGCAGTAAACATGGTTTTATTTGATATATTTTATGATTTAAGGATTACTGCTTATTACATTTTTACACAAGTGTCTACTAGTTTAAAATATATTGTGGGTTTATAACATTATTTTCTCATATAAAGTTATTGTTACGATAGATAAAAATGACTGTTTTTGCAGATAGACCATCTTTATTCATTGACAATAGTTGGCTGCTCTTAGAGATTGCCCATATTTGTTTGAAATACTCAGTTTGTGTTTTTATACTTTCTCACGATCTTTGTAAAGTTGAGATGGATTATGGGTTTATTAGTTTGCCATGTTATTTATTTAAATTATTTATTAAGTACTACAAAATTCGTTATACTCCTCTCTGCCGCTATTGTATGTATTATAAAAACTTGAACATTTGTTTATGTTTAAAAACACCAAATTAAATACGTTATTGAATAACCTTTTATTTTCTAGAAAATTTAAAAAACAATATAGCTAGGTAGGCACAATAACGTGGTTTTTTGTTTTAGTAAAAAAATACAAAAACCCAATTAAAAGCTATTAGCCAGTTATTAGTAACAAAGAAAAAAGAGATGTCTTGTTATGGTTCGAAACCCTTGTTCTTAAAAGTACTTTTAGTAGTTTTATGTTACCAAAATTTGTAAATTTAGTAGGGATTTTTTTGTCTTCGTTAGTCTGTTACAGCAATCATGACCACAACAAAATAGTTTTACGACCACAGTGAGTACGATAACAAGTGTGTACATTCTTTGGAGATTGGAACTGAACTCCTAACGAGTGGAATGCCCCCAATAGTGCCGAACTTGCTCATGTTGAACTGTCAGAGATAAATCTACATCCAGTGAAATAAATGAACCAAAGAAGACTCTTCTGGTAGTAGGCTTTTAAATCTGCTTTATGTTTATCAACAAGTGTAAGAAATGCAAGATGCATGATGAAAACCTAAAAGAGCTTAAATACTCACAGTGGAAACTACTAATGTCCATAGAATCTTTTAGCTCTCAAATATTTTACAAATCTAAAGGATTCGCAAAGTTTTTCAAAAACCTCATTTTACTACATTTAAGCTGCTTTTTGAATTCAGGTTGCTTCATATACATGAAAGCATTTGCTAGCTCCAAACCACAGAACACCAAATGTTCTCTTCCCGACATTTTGCGTATATTTTATTACATATTATTATTAGGTATGCTTATAAATTTAATCTTCTTATCGTAAGACTTTGTTTGCTCACCATTGTTGAAGTTACGGCTCCTGTCTTTATTAGAACAATGAGACGCTTCTTGTGGATTACTTTGAAAATTATGATTTAGATTTAAGTCAATACGGATGAAATCGCGGGATTTGTGCTTTGGTTGAATTTTATTGCTTAACTGAATCCATTAAATTACAGCTGTGTAATAGGATGGATATTACGATAATACCTTTTATTTCAAATTGTAATTTATAAAACATTTGGTGGCTTTATCGAAGATTATCAGTATTAGTGTCTGGCGAATGTTTTCATGAGCTCAACTTATACAAAGTTTGTTTTGTAATGTATATTTAAAATTAGTTTATTTTGTCATTTATTAGTGACCCTGATTGTTTAATTATAGTGTTTTTTTTTTGGTAATGAAATAGGCGTTTGTTTTCGAACTGACCTGACTGAAAGTGATAATGAAGACGAAGATGGTACACGCCTATCCAAAAGAAACCTATTCACTCTACTCTTGAACGTTCCAGAATTATAATTGTCTGGAAAAATAAAAGCAGGCAGTTCATTCCAGACGCAACTAATACTGCGACTGTGCACTCTTAGAAAATTTAAAACGATTTCCAAGATATGGTTCAATGAATCCTTGATTTTATTTTTATAAGTGTTATTTTTATGGCTATTTTATTGGTTTTACAAAGGATTTATAAACCTTTGTTATTAGGAAGAAAGAAAGAAAGAAAAGATAATTTATTGCAAAAACCTCAGCGTAATTTTTTCTTCTTTTTTATGTTACCTAAGTCTATAATTTAAATACACATTTTTATTATTAACCTACTTAACAAACATCATTTTTTGCTCTATGAAACCACCTACCAAACCTAAACGTGTTAAGTCTTCTTATTAAATATAAAAGTCTGGTATTTCTCACGTTTGATAAGTAAATATGTAATTTATTCACCAAGGATACACTCAAAAGAAAATGTTTTTTGAAAACAGGAAAATATGCTAATTCGTCAATAATATGATAGCACGCAAATTTTCGCCATGCAACAAAGAGATGAATGTAACCTTCTTTAAGGTTTATTGAAGAAAAAGAAAAAAGCACTGCGAATGTGGTGCAATAATACTTTTCACACATTGAAGCCTATACCTTCATCTTGTTTGGTATCGCCGTATAGACCGTTTGGACTCCCTAAGATGTGGTTTAGTTCCGTTATTACAGACTTATCTAGTCTACTGGGTGTCGTAACTGATCAACTCAAAACTGAAATGGTTCCTTCGCATAAAGACCACCCCGAACGCCTACATGGCTCTTACACAGTTTAAACTTATGTAGTCTTGGATTATTGGGTTTCTTTCGGCGTTTCTTTTCAAGGCTAGTCATAGAAAATGCCGGTACCATCTAGCTTTAAAGAAGAAATGGACATGTAAAAGTGTCTGAAACGATGTATTTCCAAAAATCAATTCATTCATGATTTATCTGTGTACACTGAGCAAGATGAATATAACCGTATCTGGTATATTCAACACTGAGGGAGAGTCTAATTCTTCTTCTTCTGATCTTATCTGCAATCATTAGATCACGGATTTTATCGTTTTTGGAGCGTAACCCGTTGTTGACAAAATTAGATGCTCGCCACACTTACCGAATAGATACTTATATATCTGTATGTTGGTAGGAATTGTTCGAGTTTGAGCAGAAATACATTATATTGCATATTGTACCTTCCTTTGTACATTATCATTAATTAAATGTATATAGAGCAGTGTTCAATTTAACCCTAGAATACTAACATAAATTTATAACTAGTTATTACTAACCATCGCTTGGAAGGTTACTCATATTTAATATAGCACTTTTAGTTTAATATTTATTATAATTTAATTGAAACGAAATAAAAAACAAGTTCAGCTCTGCGTTCCTTTAAATATAAATCTCAATTCTCGTTAAAAAAATATGCAATTTAGCCTTAAATCTACCTTTATAGTCTTCAGAATACATATGAAATAAGATATAACAACTAAAATATGAATTCTAATTTCTTATCTAAATTAGGTTTCAAGATAAAAACAATTAGGTAATTATTCTAACTATAGCATAGTTATTAGTTTTTGGTGTAAGAGTGAATTAAAATCAGACTATTATTATTCATCAAAAGTATAGCCCTTTGGTGGAAATTGATGTTCTAGACAATGACTTTGTCACATTTTTTGGAAGGATAAAAGCTGCACCTACTTCGCTTGTCTTTTATGTACCTGGTTTTTTTCCATGGTATGCTGGCGAAAAGTTGATCAGCCAAGTAGCCAACTATGGTGCACAATATACAGATGATAACCATCTGTATATTTTGTATCATAGTTGGCTACTTCTAAAAAATTCTCTTATTTACTGGTCGAACCTTAGTTTCCTCAATAATAAATGATATGGTTTTTGTAGATTCTTCTACAAATAAAAATACAAATAAAAATTAAGAAAACTTACATTTGATATTAATAATAGCCCTTCATATGACAGAGTTGTCAAATACTCGAAACCAGAGTGGGAAGTTCCTGGGAAACGCACAGTCACTATCTACCGCGATGACCATGGTAGGGTTAAGAAGCATGGCTTAACTGCTAATTTTGTCGAACGGAATCTAATTAGTGACTCGGAAACTTACATTCTAGTCCTTAAATTTCACTTTTATTTGTTTTATAGTTTATACAAAGATTTGCTTTTACTAAAAAATATTTACATGTAACTTACCTTCCTCTTGTTTAGTACTTCGAGACTACGCTGGATAACAGATTTTATAATGTTTATCATCTATCAAAAATATGTGTATATTTTGCTGCTAATCTGATCGACTGAAAAAGTATCATTAATATTTTATGCACGACTGCGCAAAACGTATATTATATTTCGTTACCTTGTACATCAACAATTGACATTCATCCTTCCATTGTAACTTTTTACCCCATTCAAAGTTTATGTATAGACTTTATATCTTTTTTCAGTATTCATTCCTGTCAAGCTCAATGGGCAATCCTTTCGAATGCCAAAAGGGGGACCCCACAGCGTTTAACGGGTCACAAGGGTTCCATAACGATCGCCCCGCATCTAACTCCACTAATGTTTCGGCCGCATTGCGCTTGGTGGAGGTTTAAATGAAAAATACCAGACTCCTTTGACACCGAAGATAGCTTATGAAAACAAAACCCTTTTCTGTGAATTTGATATCTAACTCTGTAAATAGGATTTTTGAAGCTTTGTGCGGCTGTGATTTACACATTTTTTGTATATTCTATAACGTACTTTATTTACTTCGTTTTATGACTTAATATTCTTTGTCTCAATTGTTTACTATCTGCGTAGATGATATCTTATTTTGTTTTATACCTACCGCCTTTCTGATGACTTGGATTTTCAAAGGTACCTTTTTTATATTATAGGGGGCAAACGAGCAGACGGGTCACCTGATGGTAAGCGACTACCTTCGCCCATGAACAAGTGCAACTCGAGAGTCACAAGTCTTTTCTTGAAGGTTTGAAGGTTGTATCGTATATAAAAGCTCTACTAGTTTATCATCGCCTAGATCAGCAATATGAATATTGGTTGTAGTATCAAGTTTATCTTAAGAACAGGTGTCATGAACTGCATGCATAAGAAAAAAGAAATAATAAGTGCTCAAATTAAATACAGTTGTAACCATATAAATACTTATAATAAAAAAAATATTTCGGAAACTAATAAAAATGCACAATTGAATCTAATAGAACCTCAGCCCTAAACATAACGTTTCAAAGCATGTATTCCTAACTATTCTAATTCCTTGAAATTCTTAAATTATTTTAAAAATGTAAATGCATACAACGGATAAATATATTTACCATCATGAAATACTCATCTGCTTTCTACGTGAGTTAAACCGAACCTGTTCGACTAGGCCATTTATAAATCAAACGAAGACCACAATACCCTCTGCATACAGAACAATCTAGATTTACGATTACCCTCGATATACAGTAAGCCTCGCCGCACACTGAACAAGTGTACATGTAACGAAAAAAAAGTGTACATCAGTTGAAAATTTCAAATTTACAAACATATTGAACACATTTGTAAAACGTCGAATGTACACAACGATAATCAATCAATAATAATCTATCAATACTATGGGAAAGTTACCATAATTATTACCAAACTGTAAGTCTGATATTTCCCATATTTTTTCCGTTACATACATTTACAAGCCTCACAAAAGTTGACGTTGCTAAGTTACTTGTTCACCGTTTTTACATTGTCGCGTGTGTTTACTGTTTCTCTTATATAATTATGTTTATTTTACCTACTTCTTACGCGCTTCTAAAGTATTATTATTGCACTCTGCTGTTTAATCAAGCAGCAGTGGAGCATTATTATAATACTTAACTGCTTATTTTTATGGCAGGTTCAAGTAAATATTTAAAATGAGTGACTTATCGCTTTAAATTTTGTTGAAGATTATATAAACCCTCTCTCCATATCATATCCACTACTAAACATAGCAATTTCGAAAAGTTTACTGATACATGGCCTACCCGATCGTTGCTACCGTGATTATTAGAGATTCATTTTGGACTCAAAATGTGAGATCACATACAGCAATACCTCTTCACACAAAATATTATATGAATGTAAAAAAAAACAATGTCTCTTCTTGCAAAAATAAGAATCCCTAAATTCTGTTCTTGTCTTTTTTCTCATATAAATAAATTGGGAAACAAACACACGGCCTACTTGATAGTAAGTTACGTTATGTTATTGGTAAAATAAACACTCTAAAAAAATAATGATGTTACTTGTTTGTTTTTTTGCATTATCAAAGCGAAGTAAAGCTCCCATGACCCGGAGAAAAAACAGTACTACGCGAGAAGTGCTGACCAACTTAATCTTCTGTAGTGTGGATGTACTGGCTCCATCCTGTAGAAGACTACAGTTAAACAGCAATTTTCACACGTCAGACATTGTCCGATTTATTATTATTTTTTTTTTAATAATAATTTTTTTTTTTCTTCTCTCACACAGTATTTTTTTTACATCAATAATTACTAATAACAAAATTATAAACCAATTGTAAATTGAAAAAGATTGTAATCTGTGTGAGAGACTGGTATCCGTACTAGGTAGAACCTGTATGACAGATGACCAGCCTCTCCTAGCTCTAGACAAATCATTATTAGTTAGGCTGAGGGTTTGCAACATGCTGGGCAGGGCTTTTAACTTATAAAGAACTAGCAGCGCCCCGCTGTTTCACCAGCGTAAGTCCCGATCCCGTGGGAATATCGGGATAAAAAGTAGCTTATATGTCAATCCAGGTCTCCAGCTATTTACATACAAAGATTCATCGCAATCGTTTTAGTAGGTTTGGCGTGAAAGAGTTACAAACATCAATCTATCCAAACTTTCACATTTAGAATATTAGTGGGATTAACCTTTGCTCCGTGTTAAAATTTTTGCAATGAATACTTTCATTTTGTGAAGCTTGACACGTCTTGTTATCTAATTCTTGGGTTTGTATGAAATGTTTCATGACATGATAGAGGAAGCTCGTAAGGTATGTACGGAGAGCAGCAAGTGAACGAAGAAAGGCGTGAGTTTATGTATCTATATATCAAAAAAGTTTGTATATATTATGTATTTAAGTTCAAATTGTTTTTATTAACGTTTCACCTTTACAGTGATACCATACAAAATTAAAATAAAGTTAAAGCAGCACAGCTTCTCACATTTCATAGAGCAATTACACCGGGTCGAGTTTTAAGTCTAAGTGTAGCCAGCTTTTCTGTCGAGCACAGCGACCTAATTCTTTCAGTTGTTTCACTAATTAGAGGACAAGATAAACATCCCACATTTTACTTGTGTAAGGTCCTTAGAAAAACTCCTTACCTTCATATATCTTTGTCACTCGTACTTACCTACAAGTATCTCACTTTATCTTTTCTGGTGTTGTTTTGCTTTACAACTTTTTGTAAGTAATTAGGTTACAGGATTTTATTACTTTTAACGTACTCCAAAAAAAATTGTGCCAAAAAATAAACATCAAATTTTCCTCTTGAATAAAAAATGGCGAGAATAGTCACTTTTTATCTTATCTTAAATCTATACTAATATTATAAAGCTGAAGAGTTTGTTTGTTTGGTTGAATGCGGTATTCTCAGGAACTACTGATTCGAATTGAAAATTCTCTAAGTGTTGGATATCCCATTTATCGCGGAAGGCTATTTAACATCACGCTACGACCAATAGGAGCGGAGCAGTGACCATAATCGCAGAAGAAACTGCAGGGTTGGCCCTTAACTATACTCGTATACAGATGCAGATACAGTTTTGCGTACTAAGTGGTTAATGCAGTAAATGTTAAAACAATAAAAAGCATTAAAAAAACTTACTTCAGAAAACGTAAATAATGCCAAATAGTATAAATATAATGCCTGTGTATGTAATTAGGCTAGAGGATTGTTTAAAAAAAAAAATTTGGTTAGGTATGTTTAAAACCGTTTATATTACTTTAATTACGTGCGTTTATCCTTGGTTTTTATTCAACAAATTTACAGCATCATTCAAAAGGATTTAAAGGGTCGGTAAACTGTAATAGCCTTAATTATTGCAAGTGTACCTACGGTACGATAACCGTATACATTCAAAAAATACATGTCTGTATACATCAAAAAAGGTTTGTTAGATTTTTCGTGCGACTGCACGGCTGCGAATTAATAGTACGCATCGAGTAATTCAAACATTGTTGTACTGAAAAAATACCGAATAGGTATGTGCAAGTACAAAAATACCGCATAGGTATGTGCAAGTACAAAAATACCGCATAGGTATGTGCAAGTACAAAAATACCGCATAGGTATGTGCAAGTACAAAAATACCGCATAGGTATGTGCAAGTACAAAAATACCGCATAGGTATGTGCAAGTACAAAAATATGCCATAACACAATTCGCTTTGTCTGTGTTTTCAATTGAGGTTCATAGGTGAACATATTTACGTTCTATGAATAATAGGATACTCATATCGACTAATTGCATGCAAATTGTTTTGGCAGCATCCGCTGGACTAAGGTGATGCATCATCTGGTGAGCTAGATTTGTGACGTATTGCCTTTGTTATAACTCAAATAGTGTTCCATATTCTGACTATAATGATTTTATGGTACCAATTGTAAAGTATATTCATCTTTACTAGGCATATGTTATTTCAAAAATTAATTTTGTACAATATACAAACAAAATAATCAGTTTTTTTTAATACTGACTAAAATGAAGCGAAATAATAGCTCAACATTTTGGATTGTTTTATAAAATGTATCTGGGACCACCTTATTGAAGAAAATTAGAGATTGCAGCTGACATTACCTTGCACTATACTTCGGCAGTATCCTATATTTAATTCTAGCAGTACTTCACCTTGTATTTACAGAAATGACTTTACGAGAGTCTCATGTGGTGTGAGAAGACAAACTAAACGGTTATTTTATGACTACAACAATTTCCCAAAATTGTCTAAACAAATTTATTTTAACCTTATAGTTAGCTCTATTCAATTTAATTATTATTTTTCATACAGCTAAAAATGTCTAAAGGAAAACATTATCTCGAACACCAAAATCTCAATAGGAATGAAGTCACTAACTAACAAATTTGCATAATATTCTCAATTTCCCTCCTGAAATAATTAAACAAATTAAAACTCCAAAGGCGTTTCCCGAAATAGGCCAAGCTCCAATCAAGCAGCATAAATGAAGGTTGCTCGCGCGAAATAAACACATTGATAACCCAAAGTCCCTCTTTAGAGCACTTCTCTATCGCTTCTGGCCATTAAAATCCTTTTAGGGCATAAGATTTGCTACACACAGTAGAACACACCTATTAGATGTAATTCGGATGCCATCTGTGACCGAGATCGATTGGTGTAATTCAGTCGAACTTTACGTTAGGAAAGGTCTCGCATCTAATATTTACGAATTATTTGCACATGAAATAGCACTACTTTCAGATAGAGACCGCATTACAGGCAATGTTTTTCAAGCGATTTAGGAATCGATGGACTAACTGACGCACTGAGATACATTTATTGGTAACTTAAGCTAACCCTGAAAATGATTTTCTATGGAGAGTCTACACTAAACGATAGTTTATCCTAAATTATGAATGCAACAGTTAGTCTTTAAATTTGGAGCAAATACTTTACAACTAACATGATTATAAATAAAATGTGTCTTTAAACAGTCGCTACAATTGTTGGAAATTATCTTGGAAATCTATCTATGTAACTTACCACCAAAAATACTGCATTATAGTTATTTAATGGCTATCTTGGGCAGCGGATAAACTTCTACAGGTGGTCTGTTTCAATACAATATTGACTGTGTCCTATGCTTGCTAGACATCTGACGTCATAGTAGAAATCTAACAACCGCTCAGACAACTAGAAGCACTACACTAGTAAAGCCAAATGTATGTAGATACATACGGGTATGTATCGTTCATTATTATTGACTTCAGCACGTTATTCACATGTATCTATTTATTATGTTCATAATAAACACATATACGACATTGCTTCCTTGTGCTTATTAGATTAATTATTTATTATTTCATTAATTGAACAACTACCAAATTATATTAGTTTTGCGGCGGACGTATGTTACCCGCATAAAAGCTTTTGAAATCCGCAAAAGGATTCTGTGAATGGGCAATAGAACGGTATATGTTGACAGATTTATCGAACACAATGCTTTAAAAGACTGTTTGGGTTACCCGTCGATCGTACAGGGGATTCAGGTGAAATGTGAGGTACAGATTTAATTTGTGGTTTCAATAAGGTCGAGAATGGGTGTGGAAATCGGTATAATTAATATTATGTGAAATATACATGTGTTAATTATTTTAGTTAAATCTATTTGAGTGTTGCTCTGTAATTTTATGTTGAATAGAAATTTCAAGAGGGTTAAATGTTAAAATTTGAACTAAGTATTTTGAGTATTATGTTTGAGTGCCATTTTAGTTCAACCACTGAAGTTAATACTTCAACGTCCCAAACTACTTGTGTGGTAATCAATGAGAATTAATTAGGAGAAAAGATGATGATCGTGTGTATTAAATCTTAGAATATTTACTGTTGGCTTTTATACACAACGAGTAGCAAGAAGTAAGTATCTTAGGAGCTAAGTAAATTGATAAGCAATGAGAATGGACTTCTTACCTACGTTTTACGATATCACGTTTTTATTAATGTAGACTTTTTATTACACTAAGTTAAAATAAACATATACCTCGACTCATAATAAACATGTTGTGTTTTTAACCCCCGACGCAAAATGAGGGGTGTTATAAGTTTGACATGTCTGTGTATCTGTCTGTGGCATCGTAGCTCTCAAACAGATGAACCGATTTAAGTGCGGGTTTATTTGTTTAAAAGGTGACTTGATCGAGAGTGTTCTTAGATATAATTCAAGAAAATCTGTTCAGCCGTTCGAAGATCATCAGCTCTTTCGTAATCGTAGAGAGGATTTTCGAGTCAGGGGTATTTAAAGTTTTAAATTTAATGATATACTAATATATCATAAATTATTACAGTATTATTCTTATATTTATTACGTACGTATAACCATCAGCACATTGATGCGGTACGCAAAGTACTTTATCGCTAAACACAATATATTCGAAGGCTCAAGGACACATTCTTTAATTTTTCTGACTTGCCAAAACACAGAAAATAATCGACTTTATTGTCATGTAAAGTAATTTATTTTTTACTACCTAAACATACATTTACAAAAATTACGCCATTTGCAGGTGAGAATAACATAGTGGACATTGTCGCGAGGTAGTGTGGTCAGAACCCGGTGGAGATTAGAGGCTTGATGTAATGACAATCGACAGCCGAACAGATAGCGTATCGTCATAACTAAAACAGAGATTGGTTAAGACCCAAGGCAATAAAAAATCAAACTGTCGAAAATTGGCCATTTCAACACCACTTCTCAGTTAAAAGTCGTATAATTCGCTAAAGCCGTCTGAAGTAGTTAAAGAAACTCATTAAAGATCTGAAACTGACATCCTTTTCCATAAGTTAGGTGAAAAGTTTTTACCTTTACTTTTTAATATTTCCTTTTTTCTTCATTATTTTTGCATTTGACAGAATGGCTTAAAATTTAACGTATTAGAAACTCTGTCATTAATAAACAAATAGCGACTCTCGCGTTCATGTAATTAAGTGCAGACTGGCTCGTGCTAAATAAAATCATCAATATTTTATCTCGAAGCTATTATGTGTCCAATATATACAAGACAGTGTATTTTATTCTGACGGCAATTCATACTAACACAGTACAGCAAGTGTGTGACAATCGGCTAATATAAGCTGGGTTGTATTTTTATAAGGTGTGTTTTGGTATATTTTTACAACTGAATTTATCAATCTATCCATCTATGTAAAGGAATCTTTTACGTAGTTTTTGGCATTACATCAAATGTTGTCTACAAATAGTTCATAGTTAGCTATTTATAAATGTAGAGTTATTATAAAAATATAGTAAAAAGCACTCCACACTTTTTGCTATCAATCAAACATTTCTACTTTTTAGTTGAGTTCGGTATTTTTTTCACTAACATTTATTCCTTAGAAACTTTCAGAATCATTGTTATGTTTCAAGTGTTTGTGCAGTGAATAGGTCTCTCTTTGATAGGCGTGTACTATCTTCGTCTTGATCGTCACCTTCCATCAGGTGAAATGGAAGACAAACGCCTATTCACTTTATAGGTTGAAAAATAAGTATGTAACTGTTACCAGAGAAAAAACGTACCTTAATAATCATATTTTAGAATATATAGAGGCTGTGCGGAAAGAGAACCGTCGTAAGATTTAAGGTCGCAGCAGTGCTAAATTACCTTTTTACACTGTTACGTCATTATTGTTTACTGTATTGTACAGTATTGTTTACTGTCGAACTATAATGACGTAACAGTGTTTTCAACATAACAATAAAGGTAATTTAGCACTGCTGCAACCTCAAATCCTACGACGGTTCTTTTTCCACACAAACTCTTTAAATTATGTTTAGTTTGGGTTTGTTATTTAAAATAGTATACAATCCTAAACAGCGGTAGCACATATAATGGCTACAGCGACGACTTTATGATCAACGGGTTTTAGTTATTTGTTTTAGTTAGTATTTTGTTTTGTTGAAAAGTGTAACAAAAATACTAGTGTGTGACTCATGGTACTAAAATATAGGCAGTGTTATTTGTATACAATTTAATTCATTATTACCGTTTTAGTCAAACCTCTTTTAACAAAACAATATTCGCAGGAAAAGCATACTTATGAAATAGGTAATAACTTGTACTTTTGACACTGGTCCATCACATCCCCTCACTTTAAAAAAGAACAGATTTAAATAAAGAACACACGATTGCTTATCACTACGTATTATAAAACAAAGTTTCCCACCGCGTCTGTGGGATGAATGGGACGAAATGACGAATGAAAATAATATTCATTTTGAAAATCGTCAACTCGTCCCAAGAGTTTGTTTTGGGACGAGATGACGAATGACTCGGATATTATAGGAATGTACGAATTTATTCAATATTTCTAGCATAAAAGAAACAAAAATTATTTAAATGTTAATAAAATTGATAATAATAAAAGCTAGTCACATATACATAAACAGCTTGAAAACAATTTATGTCATTTTGTTTTTAAGACTGAGACAAATAGAAAAAAATATTAAAAGTATGAATAGAGAAAAAACTATAACAACTATTAGTCTTTAATTATAATCACATGTTATCATTTTAACCCATAATTATAAAATACTTAAATCAATGTACAAAATTGAGTAAATTCTCATTCACAGCGCTTAGTCCCTCTATCCCCGAGCACTGATAACCGAGACAGCTATTACGAGACATTAACACGCTGTTTTATCTATGGCCCAGTCATAATTCAAAGCAATTGCCGTTTAGGGATCATTAGAGAAGTGTAAATGTTTATTACGTTTGGTTTATAACTACAACTTCGCGATTTTAAAATAAGAATTCCATTTCGAGTTTTCGGTTTAAAGCCCTTTATTTTCGTCCGCCAACTGTATTTGTTTAACCCCTGACACTAAAAGAACGTAGTTACCATCGTAGCTCCTAAACGGATGAACCGATTTGAGTGCGGTTTTTTGTTTGAAAGGTGACTTGATCGAGAGTCTTCTTAGCTATAATTCAAGAAAAATTGTTGAGCCGTTCAAAGATCACCAGCTCTTTTGTAATCGGTGAAGGGATTTTCGAGTCGGGAGTAATTTGAATTTTTTAATTTATGATTAAACTTATTACAGTAATTGGATTCGAGGAATTGCCACGTCTTAATATAACGTGGTTGAAGATTCAAGACGAAGATTATGTGTAACTTGCATGTTGTATCAACGCTGTTGAGGCAACTTCGCTCGAAGTTTACGACGAATATGTCTTAGGTATAGAACGAGTAGTTATAGAACTAAGTACTTCCAACTCCGGGAAAGAGATCGTCAAAGGATCTAACTTTTCAATTTTAATAATAAAATAAAAATAATTTATTCATTTACATGCAAAAGTCAGTAAATTTTATAGCGCTATAATTACTATTATACGACAAGAGAAAACAATATGTACCTTGTTATTTAAAACCTTCTTTAGGCGAATAATAAAACACTAATAATAATAATCAATACAAATAAGTAAAATGGAAGTGTCTGTTTGTAATGTCAAAATATGTAAGTCATGTTTCGTGGGAGAGCCATGCTTCGGCACGTATGGGCCCGGCTCGACTCCGACTCTATACCACGGCCTCACAGAAAACCGGCAGTGAAACAATTTTCGCATTGCTTTTCGCCGCGTGAGTGAGGTTACCGGAGGCCCTAACCCTTCGGGGTGCCGTCTAGAAAACCTCCACGTGGTGCACCCTGGAAACGTTGGCGATGACGCTGCCTTTTGTTCCTCAGTTTTTGAGGACTGCGTCATCGCCAACGGCTAATATTCTAGTATGAAGCGGAGGCCATCTTTCTTCGGCCATTTGGTTGAGGCTTGGCCCAACAGAGCACATCTCTCTGTTGGCTCTTCGCTCTTCGGAGCTATGAGGATGAAAACCTCGGTAAAAAATGATGAAGGAGGGACCCTTCCACGGGTCGGCGTTTCTTCTCTGATGTCTTCAGTGGAGAAGGAGGGCGGGCTCGGCGTGCACTTACACTGCCACCGAGCAGGCATGGGAAGATGTGCCACCGTCGGCACATCGTAATCCCGAAAGGAGTCGTGGTCATGTTTCGCGACTACGATCGGGGACGAGGGTCTTGGTTTAGCCGCCCGGACCGCGAGGAAGAAAATCTCTCTAAAAAATCACCCCGAATCCCGTCTTCTGGTGCGTGATGACCAGGGGACGCATGGCTGATGGGTAGTTCAGTCACAAGCGCACTCCCAGCCGACCAGCCAGACCCCTCGGTTGGGTATAAACCTTCGCTTGCCCGGGTATTGGGGATCTCTGCGCGGGTCGACCTTTAGTTCTCCCCTACTCGTGGGTTTAGTTATGGAATATCTAAATCAATTTAATGAACAAACAAATGAAGAAAAAAAGACGGAGAAAGTAGAAAGTAAGAAGGAGAAGAACGAAAAGAAGGCGAACACCTCGTCTATAAAAGGGGAGGTTTTACTGGAGACGCCTATATCGAAGGAGCTCGCAGCAGTCAACTCGACTCCTGGGAGCAGAAGTCATTCGGATCTGGAACGCAGACGGCGTTCCAGATCGGTTCTGTCATCTGATGGAAATTCCGGTGCCATGGCAGAGAGCCAAGAGTTGATTTAAGTGGAGGTCTGCCTCACTGACTGTCGTAAACGCGGACGCTCCTTAGATCAGGACAGCGACACGTCCCAGGAGATGCTTCCTCCCAAAGTGGCTAGTAGCCATAGAGGGAGGTCGCGCACGCCGGTCTCGACTCCGTCGGGCTCCGCCTTCTCTGGGAGGGAGGCCTATGTCCGAGTTAGAGCGGAGGGCGAGAATGTGGCGGAGGAGGAGATTGCAGATCTCCTGCTAAAAATTCAAGCGCCGGTGGTAGGGGGTTCTGACCCCGTAACACCATCGACCATGCAGGAGAGAGCGAACGCGGCGGTGGCCGTTATCCACAAAGTGGCCAACAAGTCCACAAACCTTAAGGGTTCCTTTGTTAGGGCCCTTAAGGACTCCTCTTCCGCCATCTCTGGGGTCGTCGAGACCCTCATTGGGGACGTGGCGCGCCTCCAGGCCGCAAACGATTTGTTGACGTTGCAGGTCACTGAGCTAAACGTTCAGTTCGCCCAATTTAGGGCACAGGCGAATTGCTCTGAGCAGCCAAACCCGGTTGTCCGGCAAATTGCCCCCTCCCCATCCCCCGTTTCGGATGCTCACCTGCGTCAAGTTATTGACGCAATGTGGTGCATGATGGACTGGCGCCTCGCGGGCCTGGAGGCAAGGCTGCCTCCAGCGCCTATCGTTCGGCCACCACTTGCCTCGACCAAGGCTAACGCTGCAACCGTCCCGACACCGCTTCCCGTCTCGGGTGGCTGCGTGACTGTGACGTATGCCGCGGTGACGTCAGCACCGGCGCCTGCAGATGCACCGAAGACTGGTTGACTGGTTAAGGCTGCATCAAGGGTGGCTGCAGGAAAGGCCCGGCAAGCGCCGAAGTCTACGGAAAAAGTGGCAGCAGAGTTCCTTCCGCTTCCCACTCCGGCACCGAGGGCAACGACTGTGGCTGCTTCTCCCTCTAGTGGGCCCGTGCCTGGTCCGTTTACATCGGCCCCCTCCACGTCCACCCCCACTAACGACGGGTGGCAAAAAGTCGAGGGAGGCGGGAAGCGGTCCCGCAACCGGAATAGGTAGGCTGCCGGAAGTGCGCCATATCCGCCGCAGGCGCCGTCCGTGGCAGTGGTTGCCACCGGGAAGCCCCGGAAACTGGTGACACCCAAAACAGCGGCTGTGGTGGTTTCCGTGTCACCAACGGCGACCGACAGCGGGCTATCCTACGCAGCCGTATTTAAGAAGGCCCGGGATAGTTTCGCCGGTGAATTCGGTGGAGTAGGTGTTAGGATGCGTCTCGCCCAGACGGGAGCTCGAGTCCTCGAGTTCCCTGGGGCTGAAGGCGCAAAGACGGCGGACACCGAAAAGATGCAGGAGATTTTCGCAGCCACGGATGGTGTGAAGATCGCCAGACCCATCAAATGCGCGGAGCTGCGCATTTCGGGCCTGGACGATTCAGTCACGGTCGAGGATGTCCGCGTTGCAATTCGGGAGAAGACAGTATGCAGCGCGGACAACATTAGGATCGGCACCATCCGCCCCGGTCCAAGGGGCCTTGGCGCGGTGTGGGCCAGTTGTCCCGTGGCGTCGGCCAAGACTTTAAGCGACGCCGGAAGAATCCTCATCGGTTTCGTGAACGCCAGAGTCACACTCCTGGCAGCAAGGCCGATGAGGTGTTTTAAATGCCTCGCCACGGGGCACACCCGCGTCAAGTGCGCCAGTTGTTTTGACTGAAGTGGACTCCTGAAGGAGGAAAACTCTGAAGCTGGTCATTAGCCGCGCCAAAGAGGAGAAGAGAAAGGAGATGCTGGAGGGTCTCGATCGTGACCCCTGGGGTCACCCATATCGCGCGGTGCAACAAAAGCTCCTGCAGGGAGTGGTTGAGGGTCTTTTTCCGCAACGGGCGGAACACATACCCCCGTCGATGGCCCTATTGGCAGGACGTGGAGGTTGAAAATGAGGACGTTCCGCCTGTCACAGAGGCGGAGGTAGGGGCGGCTGTTCTATGGATCCGTTCCAAGACAGGATCCCTGCCCAAGTGTTGACCCTGGCCCTCGACCACATGTCCGACCGCCTCGGGGAGGTGTTTGACGCTAGCTTGGCGTCCGGACGATTCCCTGACTGCTGGAAGAGCGTTGCTGGACGAGGCGGGTAAATTATTTGAAAGGGTCCTCTCTGCCCGCATCGTTCGGCACCTTGGCGAGGTCGGCCCCGATTTGTCGGACGCCCAATTCAGTTTTCGAGCGGGGCGTTTGACTGTCGGTGCTGTGTTGCGCCTGAGGGTCGTGATAGAAGAGGTAGTGAGCTGTGGCGGCGTGCTGTTGGCGGTGTCGTTAGACATCGCCAACGCGTTCAATAGTCTGCCATTCAGCTGCATCAGGGAAGCACTCCACTATCGCGGAGTGCCAGGGTACCTGAGGCGGCTAGTGGCAGACTATCTAGAGGAGCGTACCGTCATGTACGAGGACCGGTCTCTCTGGTGGTCGGGCGCATTGAGGCGCTGGGTTTGCGGGTGGCCCTGGATAAGACGGAGGCCCTTTTATTCCATGGGCCCCGTCATGGTCCACTCCCTGGCGCCTCTATCGTGGTTAACTCGGTCCTCGTACCGGTTCAGGCCCATATAAGATATTTGGGCATGATCCTCGACGGCAGGTGGCTCTTTGACGAGCACTTCCGACAGCTTGCTTCGAAGCTGGTCGGCGCTGCGTCTGCCCTTGGGCGAAACTATTTGAGCGCAGAACAAAGGGACTCCATTAATAAAAATCTTATGTTTCAAGACTACCCTCCGAATCTTTCTAATACTTTTAATGGGACATTGGACCAAGTATTTTAAGTGAAGCCTTTATTTATTATTTGTTTTGGTATTTTATTTTTCATTCGAGAAAAATATAATTTGATGTAGTGTAAATGAAGAAACTCGGAATATATTTTTCTTTTTTCACACTAAGGTACACCTGTTGGTTTGGTTTAAAAACAATATTTAGTTTAAAGTGCTTTATGTTCGTGTAACTGAACAAATATTAGTTTATTTGAACTATATATATTTACTATACCTAATAAATTTATTAAATGTCTTGGTGATTTTTTTATTAGAAATACATTCTGTACTAACGCAAGCAAAGCCGCGGGCAATTAGCTAGTTTACTAATAAAGCAAAAATTTTGTAAGAGAAAGGACTAATATGAATAATTCTATAGGTATTTAATATCAAGGATGTTGAGGAATGCCGGAATTTGTTTAAAATGTTTAGCATAAAAATACATACATTATTTGAATGTACGAGTACATGAAACATAATGGTAATAACTCCACACATCTCATACAAGGCCAACTGATCCCAAACTTGGCAGAGCCTGTACTATAGTAACCAGACTGCTGATAAACATACTTATATATTTCTAAATACACACATATTATAGATAAATTACACCCAGACACAGAACAAATGACCGTGCTCGTCACACAATTATTCGTCCTGGGTGAGAATCGAACAAACGACTTCTGGCTTAGCAGTCAGGGTCACTAACCAGTATACCAACAGGCCAGTCTATATTAATAAATTACTTATAAATGTGCACATTCACCTGAAATAATAAAAAAATTATAATTCTTTTCACAATTTTTTTGGCACGCATTACGGTAGATACTTATATATGATAAAAAAAATTACACTTTGTAGCACAGTTGGAACGTTACACGACTCCGATATTAAAGATATTGAGTTTCAAGGTGGTTTAATACAGAATAAATTCATGATCAACCCACGGCAGCCATTAAAAATCTCATTTAATTAACTCCTAAAGGTTTTACGAAACACCCTGGATCAATCATCCATTACAAATTAAGCGTAAAGTATTCTTAGAACTCTTGATAGATTCTTTACTTCAAGATCGTGTAACAAATCGAGAATTAAAAAGCTATGTAATAGGATCACGTAGCAGTAACTTCGTAGCGCCACGTAGAGCTCTGTTAAAATTCGTAGCGTGCTACAAAAGTTGTAGACGTCAGGCGCTTATAAAACATATCCTACTTCATATTATTATGATCATGTTTCAAGTGAAGGTGTTATGTGGTTATATTTTGTATTAACTACAGTATATTTTTATTTTATTTTCTCTTTAAGTTTAGTGAATACTGAAAATTAAATTCTTTATTTTTAGTTTGCCGTATGATTTTAATTTGCTTACTATTGTACCAGCCGTTATTAGAACGTCAGTAAGTTTGTACTGCCAATGGACCTTTAAGTGCTGCCAACCTTAAATCGCTAACGGCTCCCTCCCTTCTCTCCCCGATGGAGTTCTTAGAGTTGGTATGTATTAACACAAAAAGCTATCTACAACCACTACTATATCTATTAAGTTTAATGTGTGTGTTTCATTCAAGTGCTATTATTATTACAATTACTACAATCTACAGCGTGGAATTCAGTGACAAAAATATACAACCTTGCTTTTATGCGCAGTCGGATAAATACTAGAACAAAATTTAAACATGGCGAATCGAATTTATCAAAAAATATCAAAACTCAATGGATGCTACCACACCGATTCGATGACGGAGGGCGTACTGAGCCAGTGAGCTCGTGACCGCGACCAAACAACCTGGTCGAAACGTCTTGCAATTGAAAGGTCTAAGATATCTAGTAGGTACGTGATCGCGTTAATTCTTGTTAACATAATGAAATATCATGAAACACGAAACTTGGTAAGTACTACTGTATCTATAAACACTCGATAACAACCCTGTCCCTTCTTCATGGAACTGTTTCATCCCTACTCACTAACAACAAAACATCCTATATAATTACTCGTCTATTGCTAGTGTAGTCTGAGTGCGGTCTTATGCCGCGTTCCTATAATCAAGTAACGATTCGTTTTATTTACGGACGGTAAAATTTGGTGGAATTTTCAATCAACATTTTACCGTCCGTAAGCAAAACGAATCGTTTCTTGATTATAAGAACGCGGCATTATTTAGAGAGAAATCTATGGAAAACTAGTCATACTTATAGACGACTAGCCGTTCACAACAGTTTTACCTGCTTTAATGGTCACTGATCCGCTACTAAGAGGCGTAGCGTAATGTTACATAGCCTGTAACCTTCCTCAATGAATACTCTATCTAATACAAAAATAATTATTCAAATCTGAATCATAGTTCTACAGATAAGCGCAGTTAAACAAACAAACAAAAATTATTTAGCATTATTATATAAGTATAGATGAACACACTTGTCAGGGCATTAGTGTTTGCTATATTCCTATATGGTGCTTAGACGTGGACTTTAAGAGAAAGTTAGAAAAAGAAAATAGACTCTTAGAAATGTGGTGCTGAAGAAGAATGCTTGGCATAACCTGGCCACAGTTTTGAACCAACGTCTCAATCCTCCAAAAACTCGGTATCAAACAGCGTCTTTATTCCATCGTCCAATGTCGTATTCTCACTTTCCTTGGACATATCACACGTCGAGAAGACACATCTGTGGAATGACTTATAGTACAGGGAAAAGTAGAAGGTAGAGAGCGCGCGGCAGGTCACCAATGCGTTGGACAGACCAAGTCAGAACCACACTCAATGGTCCCTTCTACGAAAGTACAAGAAGAGCTACAGTGCGGGAGGAAAGGCGATGGATTGTTGTGAAGCTTGCCACCACCCCTGATGTGATGACTACGACCAGAGTGGTCGTGGTCATCAAGATCAAGAATGTGACGATGAAGAAGAAGATAGATGAACTTCTTAGAAAATTTAGTTCACAGTAAAACATCCAATACCAGTACTGTAATTATTGTTTTACGATTTAAAATTTCATGCCTTACCTTCACTTCGAAAGCACATTATTATTTATATGAAAAATGCATAAAACCCCAGTTACTTTTATAATGTTTGCATGAACTGTAATTAAAGAATAACGCTATTTATAACACAGCAGTATTCCACAAATCTTTTCATAGAAAATTCATGCAATATAAAATTGTTTTCTTCGGCCTCGTTTAATTTATAGTCTGTTTATATAACACACAGGATATTAGTAAAAATATACCTCGCGGATAGAATAAACCAAGGAAATTTTCTTTATTACTTAGCGTAATAAACGTAACAAGATTTTTAATTACTCTGTTACCGGAAAGGACTATAAACATTTTGATCTAACTCTGACAGGAGGCTGTAATTTAACTACGAATCATTTCATTATACATATGAGGCGAACGTTAATTAGACAATTTAATTAACAACGTAATGAATCCTACTAATATTATAAACGTGAAAGTTTGTGAGGATGTATGGATGTTCGGATGTATGGATGCATGGATGTGTGAATGTATGGATGTATGGATGTATGGATGTTTGTTACTCTTTCACGCCAAAACTACTGAACCGATTGCAATGAAACTTGGTATGTAAATAGCTGGAGACCTGGATTAACATATAGGCTACTTTTTATCCCGATATTTCCACGGGATCGGGATTTACGTGAGTGAAACCGCGGGGTGCTGCTAGTTATACATATTAATCTTGTACTACCGTGTACAAGACTATTAAAGGAAAAGGAACTCAATCAATATTGGTTTACAATTCTTATAATGTACTACCGCTACCACGAGTTTGTAGTAGGAATAATATTCATGAAAAGCAAAGTCTATGAATGTAGGATGCCATGAATAGTTATATTTCTATAATAGTTCTTCTTTTACATAAATATTACGTATTACATTCTGTGGCTGTAACTTCTAGGTGAAGCCTTTATTTTGTCACATTCAAGGGCTGATTTACGTTCTAGTTTTAATTTCACACGACTCGTTTTCTTGTGTATGTATGTAATATGGATCATGCCTTACTAGTATTCTTGTTAAACCCTCCAGCTAAGCGAAATGATTGTATTACGATTGGGTTTTAACCCCGCAAATACTTGATCGACAGTCCTACTCTTCAGTCTCAGTCCAACTATTACTATACAGCCTTTGAATTTGAATTCATATCCCAGCGAAGGATCTCCTTGTGTTTGTTTAAAGTTTAAATTCTATTTAATATACTATTATTTTCTGTTATATTTGTGCGAGGAGTTTTATTTATTTATTTTAGTATACCAACAGTATGAATACTATGTGCGTGGCATTCACAATTCACACAGAAATAAATAATACTATAAATATCTGGTATGCATGCCCATTACAGGTACACACAACATTTACCATGTATCAATGAATGTGTAAAATTTAAGTAATTAGATATACAAGAGTTGTTTAGATCAAATTTAAAATATATACATATTCTAAAGAGTAGACAACACCTCCCACTATTTCAACAACAATAGGTAACACATATATCCAAACAAGAATACATAGCACTAAAAATAATATTATATTTAAAAAAGCGCTCTTTAACCATAAAAAAATATTAAACATAAAGCCTCAAATGTATTCATTCCTTCACACAGGTAAAACACTAGCTCACTAAAAGTTTTTCCCCACTCAAGTATAATTTACGCGAAGACACCTGCCGTTGTTGTTCCCTATAATTTACGAGATGTTTTACTTTACTCCGTTGCGACAGCGATGATATATTGTCGGTCCGTCCATCCGTAGGAACTAAGTTTTAGTATGAATTTTTAACTAGAATAGTTTCTTTGTTAATATTTTTTACGTGCATGTCCTCGGAAAAATATTTTTCTTTTAAGGAAAATTGTAGGCACAAGTGAACACCCACATTTTGCTATATATAAATTGGTTCCACTCACTATTGGGGTGCAAGCCGATTGCTGCCAACCGATCACTTTGGGAATTAACGATTCGGAAGTCGAGAGTTTATTGAAAGGGAAATATAGGCAAGAAGATAGATTGGGGAGTGCAAGCAATAGCTTCAGTACCTTTCGGCCGCTACGGCAACTAAGTTTCGCAACAGGATTTTATCTTCTTCTTTGGCAACTGGTTGCGATAGTCATGGTTGCTAACTCGACTGGCTATTACCGGGAAGTTAGAGTCCTCTAACCAGATTTTCTAAATGTATTATAATTATGTACGCTTTAAAATCGTTTGGTTTGTTTTTCTTTCTTTTAATAACAACGATAAATATATTCTGGTGATTATACACTTATACAGTGCTATTATGAGCTTACCTAGACGTAGCTTCTACAGAACATTTACTTGCAAATACCAGACAAAAAAGTATTTCTACATTACACAGAAACAGGCTAAGAGGCATTGCTTCTTCTATCCTCTTTCTCCTGTCCTAGTTGTACCTAGACCAGACCTATAATAATAATAGTAATAACCTGAAACACCTCACACACGGGCGTCTGATCCTAAAGTGGGCAGAGCCCGTGCTATGGTTACCAGACTGCTGATAAAAAATTTCATATATTTCTAAATACTATAGATAAATAATGTTATGGACAAATAACACTCAGACACAGAAAAATGATCGTGCTCATCACAAAACTATTTGTCGTGGGTGGGAATCGACTTCTGGCTCAGCATCACTAACGACTAGACTAACACGCCAGTCACCTCAAAACTAGAGGAAAAGGATGTACGTTCAAACTTTATACTGTTGTCGCCACATCTAAAACTCTTATTTATTTAATTAAAAATAGGGCCAAACTATAATAGATGATAACACAGTTCACTATTTAATAAAAATAAGTTAATAGATATTATTTTGACTGGTTATACCGGTAACGCAATACTATTGGTCGATTGATAAATATTAACAAATTGTGGGTTTATAAAAGGAGAAATAAGATGGAAACTTGACTTGAGTGCAAACAGAGGTACGAACAACTTGGCAGTTGCTGTTAGTTAGTGATTTTCATAGTTTATGTCAATGGTTTTGAGACTGTTTCTAACAATACTATGGAAAGAATCAAAAGTAAACATGTAAAAAGCGACTTACAGAATATTACCTGCTATCCTAATACCTATCCGCATGTGCGCAAATATATAACTAGTTTAAGATTCTGTTTTCAAAGAATCAAAACAAAATGAATTTATATGAGACGAATTTCTTCTATATCATAATATGAATACCATGATGAGAAAAGTTTTACTTGTTTGGTGAGAATTCAAATAGGAACGGGTTGTACGTTAATAAGATTCCTTACTCGGTAAATCGATATAGGATAAATACGAGTATAACCACTGACTTCAAAGTTTCTTGTGGTCATCGGACGGGTTTGAATTATAATAGAATCTGAAAGTTTGATATATTAGTATTTTGATTTCTAAATTTAACCATTTTCAAGCAGATAAATGTAATTTAAAAGTGCTGACCAAATTTTGCAACATTTATTATTGAATGTGATATTTTTAGATCGTCTTGCTTGTGTCGCCACTAGATTTCCAACGACGTGTTTTTTAATATCTGATAGCAGCACCGTGGAAAATGCTAGGCCCTTGGTGTGAAACAGGCCTTATCAGTCTCGACAATAATCCAAGCATTCACAAAATCGCTCAAAAGACGCTGATATAGTAATTTCATCAGCGATTATATTGTTGAGGCCTTTGTCGTTGAGATGGGATCTAGGGACCAAGTGACTGCCTATCGGCAATAAAGAATACTTATTCATAACGGGGCGTGATCGATCGATGCGTAACTTGACTAGAAGCCTGTTTTTCCTTTCTCAAAGGATAGGCGTTATTAGTATTCAATGTGTCAATTTCAATGTTTCTAGTCTTGAGGGATTATTATCAGTTGATGTTGAAATGGACGAATTCTACATCAACTTAAATAATTTTATATGGATTTTGTAGCGAGTGATAATTCTATAATTGGCAATCAGAGATATAAAATATGATTGACAAATCTATTAATACTTGGTAAAATAAAAAGTTACGTTTTGTACAATTTCCATTGAAAGTTATTTAGATGAAGTTTTCAACTATAGAACTACGCGTGCATCCACACACACTTTGTCGGTTTTGTTATATTTGCAAAATATTAACAGCTCTGGTCGATGCAAAAACTTTTGATAAGTGATATACATATTAACTAAGTTTTCACATTATTATTTGGCACATCGATTTCTAAAACCTAAAAAAATATAGTGGGAAATGCTTAGGCAGTCAACCAAGAATAATTTTCTCATTTAGCATTTTAATGTTAGTAACATTAACACGGGTGGCAAATGCGCCTTGTTTAAGAATATGTTTCCCGTTTTGAGTATACGTTTTGAGTATATCATTTTCTGATCTAAAATATACCATATTTTCTAACCTAAAAAGACAAAATAGAGGCATTTTTCAAGATGGACGAATAGACGTCCATTTTTTTTTATATTTTTGTTTTTTTTTTTAACTAGGAAGATTTAAAACTTGACATAGACATAAATAAATATTTAATGAAGATATACGAAGCAATAATTGTGTGTGTGCCTTAAAGTCCAGATAATACAGAGTTCATGGGTCTCTGGAAAGTACATGCGGGATAGATTTAAAGACAAAATATTTTTGGACAGTTTAAACACTAAATAAAATAAATATTAAATGAATATCATAATGAGAATGTTCATAGTTCTAATCCTAAATAAAATAAATAAACTTTAAGTAAAAAAAAGCTACAAAACCTGTACGAAACTAAAAAAGATTGGTCTATGTATGTATTAGGTATCTCTCGAGGTCAGGATGGCTACTAATCGTTATTCTTTTAAAGTGAAAGTAAAGGAGCTCTTACTCAAAGAGTTAGCAGATTCAACTCTTCAATA
The DNA here is from genome assembly GCA_949752705.1 of Callimorpha dominula. Taxonomy (NCBI): domain Eukaryota; kingdom Metazoa; phylum Arthropoda; class Insecta; order Lepidoptera; family Erebidae; genus Callimorpha; species Callimorpha dominula. Next base: position 3,596,037 of record OX457004.1, on the reverse strand, counting down.
GTTAACCATTGAATATTGCTAAAACTTATACTTATTCGTGGATATATACTTAGGTATGTGATAGGAATTATATGGTGATCATGTCTGTATTTATGCATGTATGTATGTATTTGATATGTATTTATAATATATATATATATATATATATATATATATATATATATATATATATATATATATATTGGGCTACAAGTTGCGTATTATTTACTGTACAATTATTTAACATAATTTTTATTTGCACCTGCTTCTTTTCTCTGCATCACCCAATGGTTGGCTGGTAGAGAATGCCTTAGGCATTAAGTCCGCCAATGTACCAAATGTTCATAAAGTTTAAAACAAATAAATAATAAAAAAAAATATATATACAGATAATTTTTTTTGCCTTAAGTTTGCATATAGGTAGGTAGCCCAAACTATGGATGACAGACTATCCAGGTATTATTTTTCCACATTGTTTGCTTTCACTCTTACTTTATATACATCTTGTAAATATAACAAATTTTTAACAGGCCAATAAATAATTAAGACGTAATGAATCAGTTAACACATTATTCGTGGGAGAGCCATGCTTTGTCACGTATAGACCGGCTCGACCGGAGGTAGTGAAACAATGCTTACATTGCTTTTCGCCGAGTAAGTGAGGTTACCGGAGGCCCTAAGCCTTCCCTCTCCCTCTTCCACCTTCCCCTACCACCTGAAAGGCCAGCAACAAACTTGTGACTCTTGAGCTGCAGGTGCCCATGAGTGATGGTAGTCATTCACCATCAGGCATTGAAGGTCGTAGAACAGTGGTGCGAAAAACACAACCTAACAGTGAATCCGACAAAGATGGAGATGATTATGTTCACAAACAAACAAAGTTTGGGAGAGCTGAGACTACCTAAACTATTTTACACCCGTCTAGCGATTACCAAGGAGATCAAGTATCTAGGAGTGATACTGGACAGTAAACTCCTATGGAACAGGCACCTGGATGCAAAATTAAATAAGGCCTGCATTATTTTCTGCCAATGCAAGCGACTCCTCGGCAGAAGCTTGGTGCTATCACCGAAAATCACAATATAGTTGTACAAAACGGTTATACGGCCAATCATCCCATACGGTGCTATTGCCTGGTGGCAGAGAACGGAGCTAAGCACTGTCAGAAACAAACTGCAGCAATTCCAGAGACTAGCATGTACTGCCGTCACTAGTTGCATGCGCACAACTCCCACAACTGCCCTTCAGGTGGCTCTTGATCTAGCCCCTCTAGACCTTTATATACAACAGGAGGCAGCTGTGGCAGCCATCAGACTTAAACTTTTAGGTCTGTGGTATAACCGAGAGGGTCCCCATATCAAACTATGGAATCAAGTAGTGGAATATCAGCTACTAATCGATGCCCCATGCGACAGGATCCCGAAAAAACACATCTTCGAGAGGAAGTATCAAATACAACTACTTGAAAATGACCGAGATCAATCTGGCATACATGAAGTGCGAATCTACACGGATAGTTCCAAGATGGGGTCAGGGACTGGAGCCGGAGTTTTCTCACAAGTTTTAAATAAAAAAATATCACTGGCGCTTGGTCAACACAGTTCCATATTTCAATGCGAGTGTGTTGCAATAACCTACGGCGTGACTGGACTGGTCATCTCAAAAGGTATAAAGGAGTACAACATCCGTATACTGTCAGACAGTAAGGCCGTTTTAAGGGCCCTGGGGGGCAACACCATGAACTCCGGTCTCATTTATGAATGCCACCAGACGTTAGAGCATTTAGCCTCTGCCAATGGGGTAATTCTGCGATGGATCAAAGGGCATAGTAATTCATTAGGGAACGACGCCACCGATTAGCTGGCGAGGAAGGTATCTGCAATGTCAGTGGCAGCTTCAACTATACTACTTCCCTTTAATCAACTTCGCTCACGGGTAAAGCAACGGACTCGTGGAGCGCAGAACGGCCGTTGGGCCGACACACCGGGCTGTAGGCAGTCTAAACTGGCTGACGGAGATCTCACCACGTTTAACTTGCAGACTGCTCAGTCTTAACCGACTCGACATCAGAATAGTTGTAGGAACCATTACGGGCCACTTAGCCCTAAACCGGCACCTATTCACCATCAGTGCAACAGACAGTCCTCTATGCAGAGGATGTCTCAACGCGGAGGAAACGGCCGCCCACGTTACCCTGGAGTGGGAGGGAGTGGCCACACAACGGGCAAGTATCCTCGCGGGTGCGAAATCGCACCTAGAAGCCTGCGAACGCCCCAGGAGGCTTCTGTGCTTCTGGAAGGAGCTAGGCTGGCTCAACTAGTCAGCCTATCTGAACGCATAATGGACCATCTCTGAGTCTAAATGCGGAAACAGAGCCCTACACCAATACCAATACCAATCACCATCAGGTGACCCGTCTACTCGTGTGCCCCCTATAACATAATAAAAAAAAACATAAAAATTCTAAAATTTTAAGTTTTTAATCCATTTAATGTTCCAATCATTATTTATGTCTGTTGTGTCAAGACATAGCAATCTTTGAATATAATATCTTTTTGACGACCACCGCTAAGTAAACGTAGTAAACACTTATATTTAAGAAATGAAAAATATATTTTTAACGACCTACTTAAGTTCAAAGTGGTTGAATTAAATTCACAAGAAATTTCTATGGATAAAATGCATATTTATTTTAGAAATGGCCTCTTAATAGTAATTTGTTTGCTTATCACGCATGCAGCATTAGGTATATGTATTATTTTAATGGGCAAATAATTTATATAAAACATAAAAGGTTTAAAAACTTGCTCTACTGAGAAAAATCTTTGTTGATAATACACACTGAAGCTTTTTGCATATACTGTTTACTAAGTCAATATAAACAGCTTTCATCACTCAAGCGACAATATGTCTATACAAACTGATACCGCTACACTTCTCCCCTTCAAAAATCACAACTCTTTGATTAAAAATAACAAGCGACAAAATTTATTCAACAAAGACCAAACCAAATTTAGTTAAACAAACCCATGAGAAGAACTCTGACAACAATGAATCTTTTGTTACATTTTCATAAGTGTTTCTTACATATTGCGGAGATCGGCCTGGCCTATTAACACAGGATATTATGTTAAACAAGGAACCTAAGTCAGCCAAGACAGGCATTGTTTGGGTTTTATGAAACATATTTGATGTTGTATTGAGGTCTCGTAAGGTATAACTTTGGGGCAAACCTTGAATACATCAGTCTTACTAAATCCTTAGGTACAAAATTGGATAGAATATTGTGGGCTTGTTATACTCGTACAAGGTTACAAATAAAACATGTATTGGATCATTTTTTTGGTAAAAGAAACTGTCACATGTGCGGCTTTTCAATAAAGTTGAGAATTGTTAGCAAAGGCGTACGAAGATCATATTTTATGGAAGGTATTACTCACCTTTACAATGGTGAAAATCAAAAGCTATCTCAATTTAGTATCGGGTTTTACATCGAAATAGCTAGAAGCTAGAAAAAAGAACTCCTTATCATAAACTCAACATTACTCTATTTCAACCAGCTAGATGTACGAATACAGTGTAACATCAAGTTCTATAGGTACAGTCAATCATTTATCATTTATTAACTTACTATATAATCATAAATTAAATAAAAAAAGCTATTCCAGAGCAGTGGAGAAATTGTGACGAGAGGATCCATCGTATTTAGACTCGTTGCAGCGATGGAAACGACCTGGTATTAGTATTTTGGTATTAAATGTGGTTTGGTTTCATCCCTTTAAAGACGTAGCCAAGAATGGAGCTCTAACTAAGAGAAAAAAGACGCAATCCTATCCAAGAATGGACAGGAACCAACTTATAAATTAATTTCCCTGTCTTATCACTGCCTCTGAATTAATTTGGAAGTGGATGACACGGTTTGGCACAGATATCTCACTTATAGCTATAAAAAATAATAAATAGCTAGATAAACAGATGAATCCATAATAACCAATAAAATATGAAAGAATAGAAATTGGTTACTTGGACAATAGTATACACATTTGAATATCTTACTGAGTTTATAATTTCTATACTAAACGTGTCATTCATTTGCAGGTCACATTTTTAGAAGCGTATCTATCGTACAAATTTTCTAACACAGGACAAACTCTTTCCTTTATATCCTCGATATAAATAGGTGTAATCATGTCTCTCTCTATTGCCCATGCTACCTGTGTGTTATAAACGAACATGTTTATAAAGAGACACAGGTAGTCAGATTAAAAACATAAATAAACTTACTTCGCAATTTACTATAAGTGCACCATTACACCTATTCAACCCTCCTCACGCTACGGTTAGTTCTCACGTTGCTAAGAGCAGGTATTATGTTAAACTGTCAAAGTCACGAAGGAAAGACATCGAAACCTTGATTTTATTGGACGTGTTTCAAGTTGTAGGATGTGAAACTTTAGTATGTATTTTGAAGGTACAAGTTGAAGGGTTAACATGTTAATTTATTATCGTAGTAATTCGTGAGAGGATTAAGACATGATGCCTATTAGTGAGTCGGCTGTGAGAAACAACCAAAAGTTGATCTATGCATTCAAAGGGCTACATTTAACTTGAAAATCAAAAGTTACCAAGACGTAACTTTTTAGTTCCCTTTTAGGTTTTTTGTATTTTTTTTTTGTTGTCTGTGGTTTCATCGAAATTTATATTCTGAATCTTTTCTGCCTAGGAGTTGACTTTTATATACTTTGTAAACGAACGGAAAATTAATGGTCTAGAAATGTAAAATAAATAACATAAATTCCAAAAATGGTTTCAGTTGGTTGTCCTATAACACTCCTACAATTTTTTTGAACATATTTTTGGTGTAGCACAACAAATACAGCAACAGCAACACAAACGCAATCTCTACAGATTTATTACTATTATACATAATTATGTAGATTGTATTAGTTTCTATTAAATTATAATGATAATTGCACTACAAATACCTACTTAAAAGTATAATGTATATGTTTATATTACAAATGAAGCAATGGTCTAAGTGGGCACCTCGCCACTGCGCCGCGCCGAATATTGTGGTTTCAAATCCCACACAGAACAAAAAAGTTGTCCCGAGTCTGGATGTTCCTTGTTTCTGTTGTTTAAATGTTTTTGAAGCGGTGAGACAGGAATATGCCTAATGCGTATGTTCTCTGCTAATTATAAATATCTAAAAAAATAAGTTAAGTTAGTATTACTTGGGAACAACAGATGTCGTTACGTGTTGTGTAATTTTTTCTTGAAAACTTATTTATTTATTATTTTTTTTCTATGGATATGGAACCGATTGTAATAAATGAGATGTGATCACAAACTCCATGTCTAAAGATTTATTATATATATAGATTTAGAAGAAAGAAGATTACGTGTAAATTTTTTAAATACCTCCTTTCCAATAAAAAAGAATGATTGCAATCGGTTAATGAAGTACACATTTTGGCATTCATCCCTCCTCTCGACGAGAACGTTCTGAATTTCGGGATAAAAAGTATCACATGTCCTACCTCGTAGTATGTACTCAATGTGCGCGGCCATGATACAGACAGACAGACAGACAGACAAAAATTAGAAAAATGTAATGTTCGCTTCAGAATCGATTATGGTGCACCCCAAAAAAACTTTTAACTGTCAGAGACTACCTAAAAAGTTTTCTTTATTGCAACATATTCAAATACTAAACATAATTATAACTGTCAAACTAAATATGTTTTTGTCTGTATGTTGATGCAACAATCTAACCTCATTTTGAGACTTGTATTTCCTTCGTTTTGACCCTACTCCAACTCACCCTAAAGCTCACATTTAATGTTATAACTTCACATCCTCGTATAATTCGCACCTATAAACACGTAAGCATCATTATGGGATATATAATAAGCGTGAGCTACCGGATATGAGTTCAGTAAACCTTTGGCCCACGTACAGGCGTTAAATTTACTCCCTGATAGTGTATAATATGTTGTTTAGTTTATATTGTTTATTTAGGGTTAGCTTAAGTAAAGTGTAACAAAACAAGATAACATTAAGCTTGAATTAAAAAACAACCAATAGAAAGAATGTGTTGACTATAAAACATGAAAGACACTCCGTGCTAACTTTTGAGCGTGCCTGATATTATTTTGCTTTTACATTAATTCTCCACGTAAAAACCTCATTTGAATGTAATCTCAGAGAAGCATTATGGCGAGGAAAATCCACCTACTCACTATGTTTTCAACTAAAAAACGCTGTATATAATTAGGTAATATGAATATAAAAAATATTATAAAAGAGGCCATAATTATTATAACTAAATTAAAGTGACAATGGTGTTACTTCTAATGTATAATAAAGTGGTGGTGTTCCTGTTTTTCAAATTGGAGACTTTTGCGCTATAGGTAAAAATTTATTTAACAGGTAAAAACTTCTTACGTACAAAATTTACTTGATTCCTTGCTAGTTATCTTTGTTAACCTCCTCAGTGGTCTTCATAGCTGTACATGGAGGACATGGAGGTATTCCATCAAGCGACTTAAGATCCTGAACCAAGATTAATCGCCACTTTAATCAAAATATACATAATTAAACGAAAACATTTTGGTTATTTTACATAATATGATAATTTTTTTATGATACTGAGAACAACATTTCGCAGACTGATACTTTTTCAGTATCACCGATAAAGCTTTGGGTTTATCGAATCACAATCAAATGCTAAATCATCAAGAGCCATTGCATCTCTTCGCATAAACAAATACGAAAATCTATCTGTAGTTACGCCTTATTTAATTTATCCTATCAATCCACTATCATATATCAGAAAAGTCGAGACCGATTGTTCTCATATAGAGAAATTGAACACAAACGAATCGGGAAAAGGAATCCGATATTTCGATTGTGAATCGACTTTTACTCGAACCGAGTGCTCGCCAATATCTATTTGTGTTAAACGACTTGTATTATGAAATCGGATAAATCTAGCCTCTTGGCCGCGCTATGTGTAGTAGAAAATAACTAATAAAAATCAATGGGGCCTAGTCTGAATTTTATTTGATTATTTACTCATTACGCTTGAGTTGATTCTCGAATATTTCTTCCTCGATTGAACGTTGCGATGTTATTCAGTCAGCAGAAAATTTGAAAAAAAAGTAATGGCAGTCCCTTTCAAGATATTCGATTCTGGGTTTACTGGGCTTCTGGCTTTTTGGATGATTACTAATATTTATTTGAACTGTGTTTGAACATTTGTGACTTTATCTAAGAAATTCAGATTTTATATATAAAGCATAGTATATTTACTAAAGTTTAAAGGAGCTAAAAAGTAAATTACAAATTTATCAAATGCGATATTGTGCTCTTTTTATTGTGCTGGTGCGCTATAAATGCGCTTTTAAAATAAATGTTAAGTGAATGTTAAAGATTAAAAAAACGTAAACAAAAATTTCAGTAATTGTTTTGGTTCTTTAATAAAACTTTGTTAGTATTTTTTGTTATTTAATAAAAATTTAATAAGAACAAAACAATGAATATTTGGAACGACCGATTGTAGGATCTAACTAGAATTCAACTACGAGTTTTTGCGCTTCTAAATATAAAACTTCAGTGGATTTGTTTCAATGTCCCGTATACACTATGCTTCTAGTGTACACTAACACTATGAGAGTCGTTGAACGTTTTATAGAAAACCGATATCTGCCTACTATAACATAGAACAAAACATTGAATGAGTCTGTCATTAAAGTCTAGAGCTAAGTGAATAGAGGGTACACAACAACCTTGTCCTTGTGGAGTACCTACTTGTTCATTGAAGTAAGAATTTATTTTATACTGATCTGTAAATAAAGGCTAAGTTTTAGTGAGGTATGAGGCTAGAAGAAGTAGCTGAACACTTATTAGGGGATAAGATTACACTATTAAGTTCGAATAAATTGAAGTAAGTTCGACTTTATTAAGGGATCTTATCATATGGATTATTGGATATTGATAAAATTGTTTTCTATGCATAAGAGTTTTATGCATAACTAGTATAGTTTCTTCCGTGTAAAATAACATTTTAATATTATTTTTTATTACATTAATGTTTCCCACTTTTATATACTCATGTCACTTATGTCTTTACCAAAAAGTCTGACGGGCCTGTGGTCTAAAGGTTAATGATCCTGACTGCTGAGCCAGAGGTCATGGGATCGATTTCCACCCAGGACATATAATTATCACTCATTCGGTGAAATACAACGAAGCGTTGCTATGAGGCCGGTTTTCTGTGGTATCACAAACATATTGTTTCTTAGACTACAAAGGAGCTATAAAATTCTAACTAAACTAATTCATTTACATGATGATAGTAGAAAGAGGACAATACTAAAACGGGATGGATTTGAAGAGTTTCGTTTTTATTGCTTGTTTATTGTCAAGCTTTGAATAAAATGGACGGGGATAGGCATCTTAGGGTTCTGATGTCATATAGAAACAAGTATTTATTTTGCCATATGAATATCGGGATATAAAGTACCGTATATATTAATCCAGGTCTCCAGCTATCTAAATACCAAGTTTTATCGCAATCGGTTCAGTAGTTTTGGCGTGAAAGAGTAACAAACATCTATCCATCCATCCAAACTTTCACATTTATAATACTAGCAGTGCCACGCGGTTTCACCTGCGTAAGTCCCGATCCCGTGAGAGTATCGGGATATAAAGTACTGTATATGTTAACCCAGGTCTCCAGCTATCTACATACCAAGTTTCATCGCAATCGGTTCAGTAGTTTTGGCGTGAAAGAGTAACAAACATCTATCAATCCATCCAAACTTTCACATTTATAATATTAGTGGGATAGTGGGATTGAGAAGCAACAAAGCGTGGCAAACGGGATAAACTATCAACGGTGTGGCAGCTTTGCAAGTTGTTGAATAGAACTAAAATGGTCACTATCATGTATCTATGTACTTTCAAAGTGTACTTACTATGTAAACAAATCTTGAAAGTAAATTTTAACCTGCTATAATAACATGGGAGAGCCATGCTTCGACACGTATGGGCCTGCTCGACTCCGCTCGATACCACGGCCTCACAGAAAACCGGCAGTGAAACAATGCTTTAATTGCTTTTTGTCGCGTGAGTGAGGTTACGGGAGGCCCTAACCCTTCCCTATCCCCTATTTCCGTTCCGTTCCCTCTCCCCCCTTTCCTCCCTCTAATCCCCCTCTCCCCACTCTTCCCCCCCTCCCCCTCTACCCCTACTCCCACTTTAAAGGGCGGCAACGCACTTGTGACTCTTGAGTTACAGGTGCTCATGGGCGGCGGTAGTCATTTACCATCAGGTGACCCGTCTGTTAATTTGCCCCCTAAACCATAAAAAAAAAAATTCTAATTGTCTTATCGATATCAAACTTTGTATTTGGATGACAATACTATAATGTTGTATGTTAGAGCTGATCTGATGATAGATCCAATAAGTGGATAGTGAAACTCTTCATTGGCAGTACTAGTAAGTAAGCCCTTCGAGTTTACTTTTGTTTAGTAGTTTAGTAGTTCATATGATTCGTTTTGACGAACCCAATGGATTGAGCTTGGTAAAAATGGTCTGATGATGTAGTCAGAAGATGGATTCAGGATTTTTTACACGCTTTATATTAGCTTCACTTGTATGTTTGTTTGTATTTTATTGTGGGTACTTTTGAGTGCAACACAAAATAAATTTTGCTCCCAGTATTAATTAAATAAATCATATTTTTTTACATTTAATTAATAGCTAATGCAATAATATAACTTATCATAACACACTACCTGCCAGTGAAAGGTATTCCTTGTGACTTTCCACTGTATAACACATATATTCACAACATAGCACCTGATAATGGAATCACTACTAAACACTGTGGAAGATTTAAGCAATATGTTCCATAATCGGATGAACAAATTTGAAGCTGAGCTGCAAAATAATACAAGTCCACCAACAAACATTGCTGGCCTTGCTGGTGAGTTTGCCTCATTCCGGGGTTTTATACTTGATGTCATCAAAGGCTTACAGCAACAGGTTCAATCATTGATACACAGCATGGATCACTTAGAGATGCAAGGGCGAAGAAAAATACTCTTATTACATGGTGTTGCTGAAGAAAAAAATGAAGATCTAGCACAAGTGGTGTCTAATGTGGTTAAATTTCAACTTCAAATTGGTAACTTTACAGCTAGTGATATAAAACGATGCCACCGCATGGGTAGGCCTCTTGCTCCACACAAGCATCGTCCTATTCTGATCAAGCTGCTACTAGTATCTGTCCGCGACACGGTGTGGTTTTCAGAAACTAAATTGAAAAGATCAGGTATCACAATTTCGGAATTCCTCACTAAATATCGTCATAATCTGTTCCTGGCTGCTCGAGAAACGTTTGGTATTTCCAAATGTTGGACCAGGGACGGCACTATATTTGTACATGGGGCAAATGGCGAACGGCATAAAGTGAACTCTCGAGATGATTTCTTAAAATTAGCTCCAGCAGTGTCCGAAGGTTCTACACGAGAGGAGCCCACTGTACGGAAGGCCGAGTCATCAAAGGTCAGAAGAACGGGTTCCAAGAAGTGAATATGTTTGTCCCTGTCTGTTTTTGTTACACATATAATGTGTTCGAAATCCTCCAGGTGGGTAGCGCGAAAGTCTACACAATGTACTCCATATTACCCACTCATTTGTTGATACCATACTGAGAACTTTTACTACTTTTTTTTAGAAAGTAATTATGTAGCTATCAACTTTACTTTGAAATTCTTTACTTGTCAATGTCATGTCAAACCGATATTCTCGTTCGTCGTCAGTGACAAGTGACAAGTCCAATGATAATATAATATTTTACAGATGTTTTTATCTTTTATTTATTGATAATTGTATTGTAAAGTAGTATCTGTAAACTCCTCCCCACTAGTTTTCTGTTTTTTTAGTCAAAAATAGTGCATAATTTAGTTACATATTATTATATTAACACATAGCTGACTTGATCGAAGACGATTCTTGTAACGTGTTACGTGTTTTTTTTTGTTTGTTTTTTTACTTTTATATATAAATCAGCTACCTTACCTGGATTTTCATCATACTTTGGACTTTTAACAGTGATTCTAAATTAATAATTATGTGAACACCTCTCAACTGGCAGGTGGACTATACTGCTAGTTGCTGTATAAAATCATATTAGTGAATCTTACTTTTATATAAAGGTATAATAAACATATATAATATCTTTTATATATATATACATCTGTCACATATATACACTGAATATAATTTTATTTTCTTATTCAAATTAATCTTATGGCTTTCATTAGTGACGATGAAGAATTTTATTCCCTCAGTAGTGATGATGATGATAGCTTTGTTAGTGTTCCATCCTTGGCTGACACACTGCAAATGCATTTTGTCGATGTTCCAAGAAACTTTAATGTCGTTCATATAAATGCGCAGAGTATTCCCGCCCACCTCCCCGATATGCTGGCGAACCTTGACTGTAAGGATATTCACGCCATCCTCGTTTCAGAATCATGGCTTAAGCCTTGTCTTCCCTCAACTTCTTACTCTATGCCTGGCTTCACACTCATTAGGAATGACCGATCGGTTGGCGGTGGTGGTGGTGTAGCCATTTATCTCCGTAATTACATTTCACACTCTGTGGTTTGTGTATCTTCACAGCCGCCTCCACCAAACACTTGTTTGTGGAAGTCGAGATGCATCATTTAAAAATTCTTTTAGGGGTTTATTATTGTCCCGCGTTACGTGTGAATTTCTTTACGTCCTTTGAGAATATCCTGCAAACTCTTTCTCCTTCCTATAGTCATACCATTATAATGGGTGATTTTAATACATGCCTATTGAAAAAAGATTTCCGCTCGTCTTCTCTTCTTTCCATAGTAGAATCTATCAATCTCTCCATTCTCTCTCTAAATGCAACCCATCATTTTCCCAACTGTACGGGTGTACAGTTGGGAAAATGATGGGTTGCATTGCAATGCAATGCTTTCAACACTGTGGACTTCGACGTTCTCCTTGCCATACTTAATTCTCTCAACATATCTCTAACTATTGACTGGTTACGTAGTTACCTGTTCGGCCACCGGCAGCGCATCCGACTGGATGATAACTACTCTACCTGGTCCAACACAGCTGCTGGTGTGCCACAGGGTGGCGTTTTATATCCTTTACTTTTTTAATATTTATTAATTCAATCTCGAATGAACTTCTCTCTTCCTACCACCTTTACGCAGATGATTTGCAAATATACAGTCAAGCAAATCTTAATGAACTGTCTCAATGTATTAACACTATCAATAAAGATCTGGCTAGTATAGGTAAATGGACCACTATGTATGGACTTAGGGTTAACCCTAGCAAGACGCAAGCTATAATTGTCGGTAGCTCCCGACTTATTGCTAAAATTGACTGTTCAGCACTTCCACAAGTGTCTTTCGAAGGGGATACTATTCCTATAAGCAATAATGTTAAGAACCTAGGGATACATATGGACACAACCCTTGCATGGAATGTCCAGTTAAAAAATGTCAGTCGCAAGATATTTGCGATTGACATTCTGCGGCTTCTCTAAGAAGATTACGTAATTTCCTTCCAACTTCTACTAAAATTGAACTCGCGCAATCGATTCTTCTCCCGTTTCTTGACTATGCCAACGTCAGCTATCTCGATCTCAATGAGGACCAACTTGATAAACTTGAGAGGCTTCAAAATTTCTGTATAAGATTCATTTTTGGCTTACGCAAATATGATCATATCTCTTAATTCCGTACTAAACTCAAGTGGCTTCCGATTCGTCTTCGCCGGAATACTCATATCCTCTCTTTACTGTATAATATCCTGTTTAACCCTACTACCCCTGTCTATTTAAAAAAGCGTTTCGCATTTATGTACAACACACACAATAGATATTTGAGATCATCAGAAAATTTAACGTTGGAAATTCCAACTCATACCACAACATTTTCTGACAAATAATTTGCAGTGCAAGCCGCACGCCTGTGGAATGCATTGCCAGAAGTTATCCGACGAGCACAGTCACAAGTTGTTTTCAGAAACTCATCAAGGATTATATGTATGTGTAGTGTACGAATATATGTGTGTATGTATATTTCTTTATGTATATGTATGTATGTGTATTATTTAGATAATAATAAAAAATTAGTAGACTTAAATAGACTGATATTTATAAATTGTATATTTTTCTTACTATTTTGAACTGTTGTGCACCGCGAGTTACCTACTTCCATACTGTATAGTCCATTCTAAGGTTGTCTGTAAGAGATCGCAGACTGCGATAAGACCGCCCATTGTACTGATACTTTATATTCAATTTCTAGTTTGTATAATACATTTTTGGTGTGCAATAAAGAGTACCTATCTATCTATGTTTGTTTGTAATCGACTGTTTAGAGCGTGATTTTGACCCACTTTAAAAGGCCAGATTTCATTCAAATTTTGCACACCTGTCGAAGACCGATGACAATGCAATAATTCGATTTAAAAAAATAATAGTCAAAAAAAAAACACGCTTTATAGAAAATCTATAAAGCGTGTTGTTTTTTTAGTTTTTTTGAAACTATTATTTGTTTAAATTTTTAATTCAGTGTGCCATTAAAGCATTTTTTTTTAGTTTTAGTAAACTATGATTATTGAGAAAAGAACTGAATAAGCAAACTTCAACTAAGTTTTATCAAAAGACCAACTATATACTTTATATTTACTCATTTTCGAAATCAACTGCCTCACACGGCATGAATTGTTACAGAAAAGAGTAGCTGTAGCTGTAGTTGCTGCTTATATCTGCTACATGATGATGCATCTAAAGAAGAGAGACAATAGTAAACCTAGCAGCAAAATTGACAGGTTTGTAGGTCATACGTAGTCATAACTTTATGGAAGAATAGATTTTATTTATGTGACAATTTACCGCAATGCGGTATATGCAAACACGGGCTTGTATACAAAATATATGGTAAAGCTTTTTGTTTAATTTACGTCAAACTAGAAAAATATGCCAATATCTCAACAAAATATATTTAACTATCAAAAGCTTTTTACTATTCTATTTAGAAACATATATTTATACATCTAAATTAATATATTATGTACTGTATATAATTTACACAAGAACGAGGCCATGGTTCGTCTACATAATTCACCGAGCACTTGTTAAATTCTGGGAATGTACTCAAATCATTCACACGAATTAACTTGCTTTGCATACTTACATACATAGGTATACTTATACATAATTTATAGATTTAGATTATTCTTCTTTTTTGGTGTAAATCTACAAACAAATTACTAATAGAATAGTGAAGTCATAGATTACCAAAATAATCGAAATTTAAATAAAACATTCTTCCACTTTGAAATCGTTTACCCCGTCTAACCTTTAAACTTTTGTTCTATACTATCTTAATCACCAAAAAACTTAGTACGAAAATTTATCACGAAATTCTTACAGAAAACGGCCATTGTTTAAAACAATGGCATTGCTGCTATCTGATCTGGGAAAGATACTTCATTATCTCGCTGACAAACAAAGGGGACTTACTGAAATAATGAGTCGATAGTGGTGAAGAATTTCAACGGAGAGTCAGTGCGATATGGTGGCCCCGAGGGCTTTGAGGTGCATTTTAAATGTGTAGTCATGATGACGCAGAGTACGTTCGAGTCCTAATGTACATAGTTTTTGTAGTAGTTGTAGTATTTAAATATTTTATGATAAATTGCATTTTTCGTAAAATGGGGTGAGAAGACATAATTTATGTGTTAAATGTTTCTTTAGACGGAGTTGATGTCACAATTTTGATTCTATTCATCCCGTTTTACGGTAGTATTTAAAAACACGTCATGATTGTATTACAAATATACGGGTTGACTTGAGACCCTCCTCTAGTTTTTCGTCGGGTAAAAATTAATAAACATAATTGACGTTCGATTTTTAACCTTTTTTAGGTTATCATTATTATCTGGTACATTTTTATTGAATGCCAACTTAAAGTTCCTATAAATCTTAGTTTATTCGCATTATTTTCTTATTTCATTGTATTTAAATAAAATGTTTTAACCTCCTAAGTTCCTATTTCCTCATAATGATAGAGCATATAAAATTTTTAAAAATAAAAATAATTAGTATACTTGTAGGTAAATACTTGTATCATCATCCGCCCGTTAAATGGATCCGTCGTATGGTATTAGAAATGGATAATAAATCAAATTGCAATTAATAAATATTCATCGCCAATTAGTCATCATTCACTGTCGGACATAGGCCTCTCCCTATATGCACTATAGCCCCCGGTCCTCTGCCTTCGACCGTTTGAATAGTTTGTTTTGCTTCACCGACCAGTACAGCTTGAACTGTCACTGCATAGACGTTTGTTCTATGACAGGACATAATATATACTGGAACCCTATAGCTTTATGTAGCCGTTATCACATAATTTTTAACTGTTTGTCACATTTTGCTTAAAATTTTTAGCTTACTGCACTCCTACGTGTAAGCTTTAAGTATTTCATGATAAAATTATGTACTTAGGTACACGGGAATTAACGCGATCGCGAAATAGGTATTACATACCTCTGAATTGCCTGACTATTCGACCAGGTTGCACTGGCCGTGGTCACAGGCTGACTTAGCCTGGAACCAGCCAGCATGGAACGCGATAGTTTAAAAGTTAGTTGAAGTATTTCAAATTTCACATTCCTGTGCGCGTTTGCTCAAAAAATGCGTACAAAGAAATCTCCTCATGTATGAATATATAGATAATTCTATTCGCTGGGTATAAAGTATACCACCGCGACGGTAACACTTATAGTTCCTATAGTAACGTTTTAATCAGCTTGACCTACATAATTACCCGGGTGTTCGTGCTTCTATATCAATTACCCTTTATTATCTAATACAGATACGAGATGAATTGAATTTGTAAAATAATTAAATAAAACATTGTATTTACAATGAATGTGCACAATGCAGTTCCGCGTTTTCAATTAGCCATTGTAATACGAGCATGATCTAAATACTGAGCACGCATTTTGTTAAATAACGTCAAAACCGATATTTACATAAACTGAATGTGTGTTACTGATTTTGATACCATGACCAAATACGTTATAAATAAGTGCTGTGGGTTTAAGTTATCTATCAAGTTATCAGAAGATATAGATGAAAGTGTTTTAACGACTGATAGTTATAATTAAAACAAGGAACTTTTTTTATGGACGAAGGACCAAACTACTATTGGAACAGGCAACTAGCTTCACGACTGACTTAGTCTGACTGACTACTACTCCTGACAATTCAAAAATACCTATATTGGGTTAAATTGAAATAAATGATTTTGATTGATTGATTTGATTGATTGACTAGGTATTGGACTCCATTGTAACTACGTCAAAAGTAATGACATCATTTCGTACTAAACAGTTAAGATTAAACGGTTGACAATAACTACTACTAAATATTTTACAGAACAAGCTCCCTACTTGTGGAATGCACTACCAGACGCTGTCAGACGAGCGCAGTCTTTAACCATTCAGCAGAAACTCGTTAAGGATTACTACTTATGTCTGTAATAATTGTAGGGAAGTTATATATATATATATGGATTATTATTATTGCTTTATTCAATAATCTTAATATATGTATGTTTATAGTATGCAAGTTCTATGCTTCTCTTTTAATTTTTAGCTGTTAAGTAAAGTACAAAAAAAAAGTGCATCACAAATTACCTATTCCTATAGAGTATATTTCCATAGGCTGTCCGTAAGAGATGGCAGACTGTGATAAGACCGCCTTGTGTCCTTCTGTTATTAAATATTATATTCCTTGTGTTTTTCCTTTTTTTGGTGTGCAAAGACTATCTATGTAACTACCTTTCTGTCTACGGTGACGTCTGAATTGCTTAAACCAGATAGTGATATGTGGTTACTTATCAAAGATCGTATCTCAAAGTCAGTACTGAACGTTAAGTGTCACTTGTGGGTACAAGTTCATGAGAAATGGTCCATATTAATTCATGCTTAGTTGTAATTATATAGAAATTAACCCGTCTAGTTGCAGCCAAAGGGTCCTAAACTTTGTTACTGATGGGAGGGACTTGGGGCGATAGCGAACTATGTAACTATGAAATGTTGAAGTTGGAAGATTGCTCTTAATTGGTTATATTATTTAACCATACGATATAAAAACTTCTGTTAGTAAGCACTCCTAGTGAATTGCTGTATTCCTGATAGTGATTATGGTTGGCAGAATAATGAAGGGATAGGATTGCCTTCACTAAGAACGATTGAAGTTTTGATAATTTATGAGCACATAAAACTAAATACTATGTTAGGAGTGAGGTGACATCAGTAGTGCACTAGGTTGGGATCAAACCAGCAACCACAACCAGCACAGCAAGTCTGACGCTTTACCTATTATGCTACCGCCGCTTATTTACCTTTTAGATTACTATCACTAGCAGCGCCCCGCGGTTTCACACGCGTATGTCCGGATCCCGTGGGAATATTGGGATAAAAATTCCTACGTGTTAATCCAGGTCTCCAACTATCTACATACCAAGTTTCGTCGCAATCGGTTCAGTGGCTTTTGCGTGAAAGAGTAACAAACATCCATCCATCCCTCCATCCATCCATCTAAACTTTCACATTTATAATACTAGCAGTGCCCCGCGGTTTCACACGCGTAAGTCCCGATCCCGTGGGAATATCGAGATAAAAAGTAGCCTACGTGTTAATCCAGGTCTCCAGCTATCTACATACCAAGTTTTATTGCAATCGGTTTAGTGGTTTTTGCGTGAAAGAGTAACAAACATCCATCTATCCATCCAAACTTTCACATTTATAATATTAAGTGGATTAGTGGGATTATAGTCATGCGATAAAGATATATTTATTTCTTTGTTATAGACTACTCGTACACCGTTGTTTAGTAACCAACAAAATCAATAACCCAGCACACGACGTTACATCGACATTGGCACCACTATATCGCAAAAACGTGCCATCCGCTCACGATACGACTTATCCGACTAACCGTATCCATTTGGCAGCAACCAAGTCATTACTAGCACTCACAGATGTCATTTTAGTCACGCCCCAAATAACTTTAATTAGGAATAGAAATTCTCTACGCAAATTTCAGTATTGGAATGTTATCTTCCTTTTCAGTTTAGATACAAAATTACCGAAACATGGTAGATTCAATTTGATATTACTGTTTATATAAATTTGCAGGATTAGTTTTTTGGTGTATACGGACAAATGTTTTCTGTGTGTGATTTTTGTGATAACACGATTTAAACTAACTAACACTTCACATGACATATAAGATAACAATGAATTAAAGTTACTGAGTAGACTACGACATCCATACTAATATATTATAATGACTGGCCTGTTGGTCTAGTGGTTAGTGACCCTGACTGCTAAGCCAGAGGTTGTGGGTTCGATTCCCACCCAGAACAAATAATTGTGTGATGGGCACGATAATTTTTTCTGTGTCTGTGTGTAATTTATCTATAATATGTATGTATTTAGAAATAAATAAGTATATTTATCAGCAGTCTGGTTACCATAGTACAGGCTCTGCCTAGTTTGGGATCAGACGGCCGTGTGTGAGATGTGTGAAGTTATTATTATTAATAAGCTGCGGAGTATGTTTCTTTGGTTGAAAACGCTATCTCTTAAACGATCAGTCGAATTTGAAAAAATATTTATTAGAAGCGGAGCAGCTACCATTAACTGAGGTACTGCTAGTCTTTCAAGTAATACTTTAATAAGTCCACGGATCGCCTATGTGATCCCCGCCTCAATTGTCACAACACTAACTGTCATATTCGATCTAAGACGGAAAAAATTTTGGGTCGTAAACAGGTTTTGCCACCACATGGTCAATTTTCTCTTGAGAGAGTTATATGTTATCCATCACCACTATTGTTAAACCGCTTAAGTATTTTAGTAAGCCTCAAATAGTTCTTACAGATTTTTTCTTAAAATATTAAAGACATCCTAACAATTTTATGAGCAGACGCCTATTTCTACCAAGCAATATTGGACCCTCGTTCAGTGCAGTCGTGAGACACTTTTGTTTTACTGTTATTGGGTTTTTTATTCTATATTTATTTAGATTGTTAGTTTTATTTTTATAGCGCCAGATAACAGACTTTAATACATTCTCTTTTTTAGTTTCAAGGTTCTGAAATTCGGCCATAAAATCGATCGTCAAAAATTCTCTGAAATAAATTAGGTGAGTTTATACTTACTATAGGTATAAGTACATGCACAGGATTTATTTCAGATAAATTTAGAAGACAGACAGGAAACATAATATATTTTTATTGAATTTGTGGTGCTGGATAAGTACCTTTAACCAACAAAGGCGTTAACCGCAGCAATTCTGCTGATAAAAACTGGCGTTGCTGGTGTTCATATATATCTGCTTACCATCGATTGGATCTTGTATTTGCGGTGAACCAGCATAACTCTTTTATTTTTTGTAGTGAACTAAAGGACTACGATGTTTCATACTCTACTCGCGTAGCTAAACTTAACAGTAACAGCAAGCGCCCAAGGTCAATTATAGTGCAGTTTGCCTTCCCAAAAATCCGGGATCAGGTACTAGCTGCTGTTCTTACATACAATAAAAAGAATCCCGAGAAGAAACTTAGTACCACAGATTTGGGAATGGCAGGAAATAAAACTCCGGTATATGTTGTGGAACACTTATTACCAGCAAACAAAGAACTCCATGCAATGGCGAGACTAAGGGCAAAGGAGAAGGGGTATAAGTACACTTGGGTGCGTAGTGGTAGGATTTTTGTTAAAAAGCACGATAACTCTGATGTTCTACTGATAAACGAGAGTATCAATAAGATTCTATAATGCGGAACTTTACATAGAAAACATAATTATTGTTATATTTTTGCATGGTTTGTAACTTTATTATTCGAAATTCAACACTTTACAAATTTATTACCAAAATAGTGGTGGCTTACGAACAAAAACCCATACATTCTATCGCAATATTTGTTGTAGCAATTATGACATCATAATTATAACCGAGACTTGGCTAAATGATTCTGTACTTAGTAGCGAGTTATTTGATGATCGTTATACTGTATACAGAAGGGATAGGGAAACGTCTAGTTTACAGTGTCATAAAAAAGATGGTGGGGGAGTCCTGTTTGCAATAAAAAAAAGTATAAAGTCTAAACGCATTATAAACTGGGAATGTAGCAGCGAAGATATTTGGGTTGCCATCGACATACCTGGTACACGTACAAACACAGTCCATAAGATAATTTTTTGTGCAGTTTATTTACCCCCACCTGTAAGGCGGAACATATTAGAAGATTTTATAGATAATTGTAATGCCGTGTTCGAACAAGTCACTAGTTGTGAAATATGTATTGTAGGAGACTTTAACCGACGTGATATAGACTGGCAATCAACAACACAATCCAGAAACAACTGTAATTTGTCTAGCATAAGTGAAACCTTACTGGATTTCATGCACATTAATAAATTAAATCAATTTAATTTAGTTAAAAACTCAGATGGCCATATACTTGACCTTGTAATAACTTCTAGCCCATCATGTTACGTCGGTTCTAGTTTAAATCCTATAAGTAACGCTTATCGTCTGCACCCACCATTAGATATTGTTATTACCTTGCAAACCGAAGCTAGATTATTGTATAATAATGCTCATGAAAGACCAAATTTTCATAAAGGAGATTATATATCGCTAACTAATTATTTAAGTGAAGTGGATTGGGACGTATTGTTTTCAGGACACGGTGATGTGAACGGGATGCTTGAGACCTTCTATGACATTCTCAATACTGCTATTAAAAAATATGTACCGTTGCACATACCTAAAACTAATAGATACCCACCGTGATTTAGTCGTTATTTAATTAAACTATTAAATATTAAAAATAAACTCAGGAAACGGTATAAAAAATATGGAAACCCATTAGATGCACTGGAATTTAGTTATATTGGGAAGCGTTGTGACCGTATGGCACTTGAGTGTTATAATAATTACACTAAGTTCATGGAAGATGAAATAAAAAAAAATCCTAAACTCTTCTGGACTTACGTGAAAGCTAAACGAGGAGGATCTAGTGCATACCCCAAGTCTATGACAGACGGATCGACGACCACAACAAATGGAACGGAGATATGCCAACTATTTGCTAATTACTTTTCATCAGTATACACCCCAGACCAAAACCCAAATGATGACTGCAAAACAGAGCATATACAGTCACTGCAA
This sequence comes from Callimorpha dominula, assembly GCA_949752705.1. Taxonomy (NCBI): domain Eukaryota; kingdom Metazoa; phylum Arthropoda; class Insecta; order Lepidoptera; family Erebidae; genus Callimorpha; species Callimorpha dominula. Next base: position 3,574,730 of record OX457004.1, on the reverse strand, counting down.
AAACACAGCCTGTCTCTATGTAGTCCTTTTATTAACCACGACGATTTACTAAAAATACTGCAAAGCTTAGATGTTACTAAGGGAACTGGACCTGATGGAATTTCACCCATTTTAATTGTAGCCTGTTCCAATGTGTTGGTTCGTCCACTTATGCTGATTTATAACAACTCTATGTTTAGCGGTATATTCCCCTCAAAATGGAAAATTGCAAAAGTGGTCCCAATACACAAATCAAATGACGTTGAAGTAATATCTAATTACAGACCAATCTCGATTTTATCGTCATTTGCAAAAAATTTTGAAGTCTTAATATGCCCATATTTGCAGAATCATCTTAAGCTATATTTAAGCATTAGTCAGCATGGATTTGTAGGAAAACGATCCACGAGCACTAATTTGGTACCATTCACTGAAGCCTTGATTGAAGCCATAGATTCAGGTCATCAAGCTGATGTTATTTACACCGATTTCAGCAAAGCTTTCGATAAAGTATCCCATAGAATATTAACTTCCAAACTACAAGCTTACGGCATATGTGGATCTTTGCTCGAATGGCTGACATCGTACTTGTTGGGCAGGTTATTTTTTGTAGTAGTTAATGGCTATCAATCTAATGTAGAACATATTTTATCCGGTGTGCAACAGGGCTCCCATTTGGGGCCAGTCTTGTTTAATTTCTTTATTAATGACGTCCCACACTGTTTCTTGCACTCCAAAGTTTTTTTATATGCAGATGATCTTAAGTTTTCAAGACTAATCAAATCTGAGGAAGATGCTAGGTATCTTCAAAGTGACCTCAATAGACCAGTTGAATGGTGTGAACATAATAAAATGCAGTTAAATACCGATAAATGTAAGCATGTAAAATTTACTAGGAACCGAATTCCCATTAGCTTTGAGTACCACATATATAATATCAATATTAGCGAAGTGGATACTATGAGAGACCTCGATGTTATATTTGATAGGAAACTTACTTATAGGCCTCACCTGGATCACATTATAAGAAGGGCTTCCAAAATGCTAGGTTTTGTTGTAAGAACCTGTAAAAGCTTTCGTAGCGACAAAACTAAAATATTGCTTTATAATAATCTTATTCGGAGCATATTAGAATATTGCAGTGTTGTCTGGCGGCCACACTACACAACCCACTCCTTGCGTCTGGAGCGTGTGCAAAAGCGTTTTCTCTGGCATCTTGCATTTTGCAATGGCATATCCAAAAAAATTCGCTCCTATCAAGGCAGACTAAAATATTTTAAAATTAAATCCCTTGCCAGTCGATTGGAATCTAATGACGAAATATTTGCTAGTAAGATTGTCAATAACAAAATTGATTGTTCCCCATTGTTGGCCCTTGTTAAATTTCGAGTGCCTTCAAGGCTTCCGCGCAGACCCGTTACACCACTGTGTCCACCACTAAGGAGAACTGTTCTAGGTGCAAATTCACCGTGTGCTAGGTTGTGCAAGGTGGTAAATAGCTGCAGTGATTTAGTTGATATCCACTTTAACTCATTTAACAAGTATAAATTAATGTTTAACTCTTTGCCAGACCATGTTTAACTTACTAGATTAATACTGAAAATAAGCTGTTTAAGATTAATTCAATTGTGCCACAAATACTGATTACCTGTCAACAGTTACTGTGATGGAAAGTTAGCTTAATCTATTTTTTATTATACTATTGCATGCTGTGTCTGCCTTTAAGTAATTGTTACATTACGTTCGAAATTATTGAATGTGTAATATTTAAGTATAAATGTAAACAATTGTTGGTGGACCTAAATAAATAAATAAATAAAAAAAAAAAATAGTGAGCAGAGTTGCCGTACTCCATGGAGACTAAGATAGAACACAACTCCTGTAGTTGTCTATAGACACCATAGAAGTCCGTGTGATTGTTATCTATCTTAGTTTTATAAAAACATGTCAATAATTTGGGATGCCTGTGTTTTCCGACTCATTTTTACAGTCAATTAATGGATAAGCAGTATACACATTACTTCCACAGTCAAAAGTATTGATCAGAAATCTACCTCTAATTATGTATATATACGGAAATTAACCCGATCACGAAATAGGTATTACATACCTGTTCAGTCTTTGCTCATTATTGGTGGGTAAGCATAAATTTATGTGACACCGCCCTTTCTTGATACAGACGTATTGTGAATGCGTCGGGGCACTCTGTCTCTTACGCCGCGCGTGTATGGAGCGGACTAGTTCTATATCTCGCTAAATTTGTGGCTGTGGACGTTCCACAAGGACAATTCACCTTTTGCCTTCTACTCAATCGGGTTGAGAGCCATAAACTGTTATAAGGAACATCAAACACCTTGTATAGTGCCGAATAGTGGTTTTCTCAACCATACCATACCTCTGAATTGCCTGACGTTTCGACCAGGTTGCACTGGCCGTGGTCGTGTTTCGTGATCGCGTCAATTCTCGTAAATATACATAAGTATATCATGGAACTCGATAGTTTATAAGTTAGTATAGAAATCTACCACTTTATCAGAGACTTTATTTCCCGATTTCTACATTCTAAGAGACTTATAACACGAGTAGTATCGTGTTCCCTCTGTTAGACCGTTATATAACATCATAGAGATAATAGTATAAGTTTATACCCTAACAACTACATCGAATGTGGCAGATATGAATTGGAAATAACATAATATATTTAGGATATTAAGAAATAGTATAATATAATATATTTTGTACACAATTTAAACAATAAACATTATATGATAAAAAGAAATGTCTCGATTAATCTTAGACAAAGACGTTGAAGAGCCCCAAGCTACTGGTCTTTGAACAGATTTTCTAAATTCATCATAGTTAAGAATATTCTCAGTCAAGTCATATTTTAAACAAAAAAAAATTTTATTGAGCTGTCTGGGAGCTACGATGCCACATACATATACACAGATACAAAAACAGCACACGCAAATACACCGTAAACTTATATCAACCATACGTTTGGGTTGGGGGTTAAAACCGTGCATATCACTCTAGTAGCCGTTGTTTGGTTAACTTGTGACACTTTCGCGTACATAAATTGACGCAGAAATAATCAGATCTTATCTGTTAAATCAACCCGTGAACAATGTGGTCGCTCTGTAAATATGCAAACATATTCATATAACATAAACCCTACGAGACAACCTTTCCGGGAACGCCACTAATGCCATCTATTGTTCTGAAACTTATCTTTTGACACGGTACTAAATTTGGAACAAGGTTGTTTATTGTGTGTTCTAAATATAGTTTTTCGAATTTATTTGAAGTGTGAGCGTAGATAGAAATTCATTGTATTCCAGCGCGGGCAAAAACTAATTTTCTATAAGACATGATACTTCGACACCTTTTCACCTTTGGAGTAGACTTTTTTAGAGCGATTTAGAAGTAAATACACAACCCCTTAATATTTCGTCCTTTTATTCACCTGTTTGGCAATAAATTATGTGAATCGTGGGAGAACTATGCTTCGACACGTATGGGCCAGCTCGACCGGAGTGATACCACGGCCTCACAAAAAACCGGCAGTGTACAATGCTTGCATTGCTTTTCGCCGAGTGAGTGAGGTTACCGGAGGCCCTAACCCTTCTTTTCCCCCTCTCCCCATCTTCCACCATTCCCCTACTCCTACCTATAGGCCGGCAACGCACTTGTGACTCTTGCCCATGGGCGGCGGTAGTCATTTACCGTCAGGTGGGTCACCTCTCTCTGCTCGTTTGCCCCCTATACAAAAAAAAAAAGAATTAGGCCCGTTTATGCACAACACGTCACTTTGGGATGTTACTTAGACGTGATGAGTATTTTTTTACTGAATTTGGTTAAACAATCATATACACTTCAAGTAAAATCTGAATAATAATCTAAATTAACACCCTGAATATAATCCAAATTAAACCAATTAAAATTTAAAAAAATACTTGTAAATTTCTATAGTCTAAATGATGTCAATCATTAAAACAATAGGCATTCATGAGGCCGCCAGAAGTGAAAGCTTAAACTTTATAAAAATAACTGTCTGTGACGTTACATTAGCACGTCGGTGACGCGAATAAGTTTTGCTCCTACCTAAAATCGGTCAACGCGGCCAAAGAAGTTTTCACTTCAAAAATTATATGAAATGTATCTGAAACTATAAAATACCTGAAATACCTGAATGCATGCGTTGTAAAATGTATGTTTCATAATTATATTTAACAAGTACTCAAAAACCAACCATGTACTCGTAATGAGTGAAGTGCAGTCTCATATTATGAAACTGATTCGCAATATTTTGGTCAAAGGTTTATTGTAACCTGAATATTTCATTAAAGTACTTGTGCATCAGTCTGAGATTGATATTTCATACTAGATTTTCCATTGCTTGTAGATATTGTCAATCCATTATGGTATCCCCGGGATATTGTTTTTTTTTCGCGATATCCATGACGACGTGTACATTTTTAAAATTTCATTATGACCTGTTGAATAGTTAGATAGGGTGTAAAACCGTAACAAACTTACTTTCTCATTTAATAATATTAATAAAGATAATTGACTGTATTGTACTCAGTGGTACGTATCAATCAAAGTTTGCAAAAAAATAATAATGTTACCGTTATTAGTAAGCATTTTGAATATTCTTACCACTTTCTTACAAATGTCAAAAGAACTTGGTTTAAAGTAATGGGTTAAACATTAATTCATTGTTGAAACCTAAAACTTTTGTTCACCTTTCAAAGGTTGAAAGGTTGGAGAATATGAGTCATTCTATTCAGCTGAGAATAAGCGGTAACATTATTCTTTCAGTATATCCGTAACCATGGTTTTCTTAGCTGTAACTGGAGACTTATCCCTTACAGTCCTTAATCCGAACCTTTATAGTAAAAATCTTCACTGATTAAAGGAGCGCTCCTTCTTCGTACTGGTGGCCTGGTTTACGTAGAATGTAAACAAGGCCAATTAAATTCTTTGAATGTGCCTAGTGCCTAGTCAATCGTACATCAAACATTCAGATAAGAATATATTTATTTTTAATATAATAGGGGTAATTGAATGTCTTTAACAGGCCTCTGACTTTTGTTTTTGGGTACAAAAAGAGTTTTTAATAATTATCTTAGGCCCATTTTTATCTTCTCGTTTATTTACTAATAGCTCAAGGTTAGGGTCGCGTACCTCGAACTGGTTATTACCGGGAAGTCGGAGCTCTCTAGATAAGAAAATTAAATATCAATTTATTTACTAACTAGCGGAAGGGTCCCATCAGATTCGAAACTAGTCGCACACCTATAATAAAAATGAAATACACCAATAATAAAGAAAATTTGCATTAAGATATTCATTGCTCTCACATGCAACGAACAAAGATCATTATCTCAATTACAAAATAATACATAATATATACTGAAGAAGAAAGTCTTGACTGATAATAATCTTCCTCACTCAGAATTAGTTTAAGCAGAGATTAGTTGCGGGTTACCTTCTATTGCAATGAACCTTATTAATCTTGTCATGGTTTAAAATTATTTGGTACAGATATAGCGAAATATAGTTTAAAGAGAATAAACTTTGAAAGAGTTTGTGTAGTTTTTCATAGTAGTGTATTATTTTATCTTTTTGATATACCAAAATAAAACTTTATTATACCTTTAAATACAATGTGTAAGTTTTGAAAAACTTACAATCACCTCTTTCTGTTTATACTTAAAACAATACAAAGGTCAGGTCATCATAAAAATGCGAGATTAGGGATTTATAGTCATTAGCTTCTTTTGGAGCTACGCAATGTACACGCAACAGGCGTAGGTATTCTTTTTGTGCGGTACGGTGAATTACTTCAACGTACGGCGCTGTCAAGACCCAGCTGATTGCATAAAATGTTTAAATGTTGTTTGATTGATTATATTGCTGTTTTTGGTCGTATGTGGTGTTTATTAAATTTTTTCGGTAAAATGTTTTGTTTACTCATTGTGATATCACTTTTGAGCAAAAAAAATGTAAATAAAAAAAATTATGAATTTTCCTGCAGAAAATTCCAAAGATTTTCGATTCAGAAAAATAGTCTGAATACACTATTTCAGGATTTGGGACGGTATCGCTTACACCCTGTAGTACATACTTTAGATATAACACAAAAAATACTTCAAGTTAATTAAAATTCATGTTACTTTTTGTGTTGGTGGATTGTCGTTGTACCCAAGTAATTATATTTTTATTATTATAATAGACGTCAATATAAAAGAATTACAGGTGTATTGCTTTTTTTATGATTAGTATTAAAACGTAATGAAGCTGTGAAATGATGTGAGCGTTTCTACCAGAGATGTGCGAGGCCGCTGAGCGGTGCGAGGATGCGTAGCGACGCTTGGAAACGGTGCGCAAATGGGGGCCAAAAATGTATAAAATACACACTGACCTCTAACAAACACCGTCTAGCACACATCCCTCGCACACATCTCTCGCAAACATCCCTCACTTGTTTTGTACGTACAAAAACCTCGCTCTGCTAAGCCGTTTCCACAGGAGCTGCTTGCTGCCGTGAGAATCGTTTCATTTACCTAGCCGCGCTCAGGCTAGGTAAATGAAGATATTCTATTGGTTCATAACAAACACATCTCTCGCTACGCATCCTCGCACATCTCTGGTGGAAACGCAGCCTAATACTTGATAACTTGCATAGTACAGTAGATGAATACATAATTTGGTTGTTCATTTCTGAATTTAATTCTGCCAATCACTATCTTCTCTTATCATGTCTACTACACTAACCAAAAGCAATGAATACATGCAAACCAAAAAACCCTTCTCTCCTTGCTCTGCTATATATAACTAACACCAAAGCCTCCTCGAATATAAACACATCGTCAATATAAGCCGTGGCTCTGCTTCAACAACAAAATTAATAGTCATATCCGAGTCCTATCCGATGAACACGGAATGTGAGAATTCCCAAGTTTATTCACGTAACTTTGTAAACCCTTTGTGTAAGTACACTCCATACAACCAGCGGAAATACATCAGTCGCAGCTATTGTTTCCTTGTCCCGAATGTCATTTGACTATAGGATTGATGAGACGAAACCATTAGTTCATTCTGTCTCTGTTATGGCTTTTCACGTTACCGGATGAATAAAAGTGGAGGCATTAGTAGATATTAATGGTACTGTAATGATGTTTTATGTTTCTTGGCTATGGAAAGAGCCATTCATTTCGCGGGTGTCGCACAAAACGACGTAATCTTAAACAGAAAACATCTGTGTATCTTACTTGTTTTATTATTTTGTCTATTTCTTGATTCAAAGTTTAAAATATGTTTTCGCTTTTATTTTTACTGTACGAGGTTAATCAAATTACCGTCCGAGGCTTGAGTTAAGCACTATTTACTAGCCATAAAAACATAACTATAATTTACTTAGAGGCTTATAACATATCACTCTAGAATTTTTACGACTGGACTATTTCTTTCACGTTATGTAGTTTTCAATACTTCCTTAGTTCTTGTGGTTAATTGAGGGTGGAATTTGTACCTATTACATCTATCACTAACAATAACCATAAATTGACAAAAAATATTTTTGGAAAGGTTGTCGTATGCTCTCACTATCCTCAAATCTCTCTATAAGTTTACCATGGCCACTGTGAGCAAGTGCATTCAGAGATAAATGACGCTAATCATAGATTTAAAAACCTCTTACAGGGGATACAACTTATGACTACATTACACACCATGAGAAAATGAAACATAAAATGACTGACTTCATCAAATTGAAAATAAACATCAATATTGATTACTAATTGATACTTTGCTCGCATTAATGTAGTTTATATCGGTCAATTTATGTCTCGGGAACAGTATCTCCTTTTTTTCTGGATGAGACACCCTATGTTCTTTTCTGTTACCCTGAAAACGTGCTAAATTGCATGAGGGTTGAATAGTTACAGCGTGACATCGTAACAAACAAACTTACTTTTACATTTATAATATTAATAAAAAAATTATCTATCAGGCATATTATTTCTGGTTATTCTCGTCTTACCAACGGTAAATATTTGCACAAACACAGCTCAAAGGCCAGGGTTGCACAGCAACATTCCAGACCAAGTTCCAAAAAATGGTCGAACTGCATTGTATTACGATCGATCCATCATCACTGACAGAACTATAATTGATAAGAAACCTGATATAGTGATGATAGACCAATTAGAGTGCCACGCAATTATTGTCGATATCTCGGTTCCTTATGACGACAACCTCGTGAAAGTTGAAAAAGATAAACAAATAAAATATTTGGATTTGTCTCACGAGATTGTCGATATGTGGAATTTCTATTTGATGATCATTGTTCCGTATCACACACTATCGTATCTGCTCATAGATTAAAACCCAAGAGCCTTGATCAACGCTTTAAGAGGCTAGCGTTGGACGGCTGGATCAAGGGACTGATGTAGAAGGTAGTTCTTGTCGACGAGGCTCGTATAGTGAGGAAGTTTCTGTCTTTCGTACCTATATACCATATATTTACTACGCACATATTTAAAAAAATAATTTCTATAGTTTTAAGATGAATAAAGATAATAATAGTAAGATTTAAAAAAAAAACGAAAATGTACATACGTATATTAAGTAAATTGTTAGTAGTTTAAAAAACCTAATGATTTATATCTAAAAAACTCGAAATATAATCAGCTACTTTGCACTAAAACGCTTCAACCTGGTACTACTACATCCAACCGCGACTATCAGGACATCCGGACGGAAATCCCACACATCATTAATGGAGACGTGTCCGGGCTCTCCGAGGTTTGGTGACAGCCCTAATTCTAGCGGACAGACTAACCCACGTCACTGTTTCCGCACAACATGAACGGTTTAATCTTGCTTTTATTACGTCACTAAACATGTCCGCGGTTAGCGAACAACATGAAGTTTTTTGAGAACACTTTCTCAGCCTAAACAACTATTTATATACCTTGTTCAGGATTAATACAGCCTTAGACACAAAATGTTCGTGCAAATTCGTATCGTGGCGAATAATAATATATTCTGGCCGCTATAAACGAAATTTCGTATTTACAGGCACAAATTTGTTACAATTTCAAGCAAAGGAAATTATTGTTTTCCTCTTGTACATATAGTTAACATATGGTTATATGAGGTAAATCAATAATTAAAAAAAAGGTTTAATGAAAAAGATCAAAGCTTGCTTGAATTTTATTAGAGTTTTGTCAAGAAATCTTTAAAATCCTTAAGATCTTCTTTCGTGGGAGAACCATGCTTGGGCACGTTGGGCCGGCTTGACCGGAGTAACACAACGGCCTCACAGCAAACCGGCAGTGAAGCGATGATTGCATTGCTTCTTGCCGAGTGAGTGAGGTTACCGGTAACCCTTCCCTCTCCCCCTCTCTCGCACATGTGACTTCAGTGCAGGTTCCCATGGGTGGCGGTAGTCATTTACCATCAGATAACCAGTCTGCTCGTTTGCCCCCTATACCATAAAAAAAACATACTTCTAATTATAGTGTCGAAATGAAACTTTGCATGTGCCTAGAGTTTGGACTACAATACTATACACGAGTCCAATAGTTTGGGTTCTTGGTGTCTGACGATGAGGCCAGAATATGGATAATAGAACTCTTTTTTCTTTTTAATCCGGTTAGTCATTAAAGCGTGTTTTTTAGTTTTTCTTAATTATAATTACTAGAGAACACGTGGTGGTCGAATTTCGACCATGGTTTTTTCATTGGTCAGTAGCTTGATCTGTCATTGTATAGACTTACTTATCGTGACAGGTCAACGCATATACTGGACGCGTGTAATTTCATTAAGCTGTTTTCACGTTATTTTTAAAGTTGTAAGGCATATTGTTTGAAAATTTTAGCTTTCTGCACTTCTTCTAAATATAAAGTGTAAATATTCCAAAATTCTAGTTACTGTGTTTACGAAATTTTCTTAAAAAGGGGTACGAAGAATTCTCTTCACGTATTAATATAATGATTTATTTTTGATTGAATTTCTTATCTTTATACAACATCATTAACATTGCGGCATCGCGGCAGCGGTATAGCAATGGCTAAGGCTCTCAGGGACTTCTTTTTTAGGTTATACCCAAACCACAGCAATAGACCTAATTGTAACGGATCACCTTGTGAAGGCAACTTGCAAAACTTCTAATATTTAATAGTTTCTAGAAGAAAAATGAGGTTAGCCTAAAATCTATATTACATTTCGAGAGCACTCTATTATTTGATTGACGCTTCTTGAGTGATTGTGATACTTAGATTCGACTCACAAACAAGTTTTTTTGTAGCCCCAAGTTTGAGGTCATGTCATTCACCTTGTTTTTTTGGTAAAGAAAATTTGACCTAACTAAGTGGTAAAGTTTCAAGCACTTTACTTAAGGCTACTTATTGACGAACTTATATTTTACCGAGTACCTACTTTACTAAGTGTCATCAGGGTGGAAGATCCACTGGATACTAGCTCTTAAGTTCTTGCAACTGTGTGAAAACGTTAAAAGGCTACCAGATTTTCTAACATTTTATTGTTGTTTGTTGATAAAGTTAAGAATACCTTGTCAAGTACCTACACTTTACAGGATATCCTTTTTAGACAGCACTCCTAGCTTAGTGCTATGCTGGTGGTTGGTTGGTTGCTATGTTAAAGGTTGATTGGTAGAGAATGCCTTAGGCATTAATTCTGCTGGTTCCTGGAGTCTTCCTTCTTAGGGTATCGAGGGTCTCTTGCAATAGACCCACTTGTGATGTGTGGGTGTCGACACCGTGTGGTTTTATGCCGCGTTCCAATAAACAATAAACGATTCGTTTTGCTTACGGACGGTAAAATTTTCGTTGAAAATTCAACGAAATTTTACCGTCCGTAAGCAAAACGAATCGTTTCTTGTTTATTGGATAGCGGCATTAGTCGGTTCGATTCCGACATACCACTTCACCGTTAGCTCCGGTGAGGTAATGACCCGTGGGGGTTTCCACACGAAAAAAAAGAAAAAAAAAGGTATTCATTCTGCTACCAAATACATAAAGTTTAAAGTAAAATAAAAAAAAACCTCCTCCTCTATTAGACTCAGTAGAGGAGGATGGGGTTGACAACTAGTGACAGGTGTTGATAGGCGTTTGTAACCACTCACTATCTCGCAGGCTCTTGTTTGTCAACTTAGTTTTATATCAACCGTTAAAATAGAGGTTAAAGTTGATTTTGGAGTTGGCATTGGAAGTATGTCTTTTATTAATTACTTAGTTTATTTTATAGTCGCAAAATTCAATAACACCCTTATAAACAAAACATACCACCTCTATTCACGTTCAACATTCAGCATAGATTATAAAAACACACCATAAAATATTATATTATGAATCATTCTCCGCTCACAAATAGATCCGATCAAATGAATTTGGCATCATACTGGTATACGCTTCTCAATTGATATCTGATTAAACAATAATTGGATCCAAATGCCTCCATTGACATTCTCTTGATTCCTTAAATATTCTTCTAATTTTTTGGCGTATCCTCCATATATTGACATACTACGTAATCTCACATGTCACTTTCTTTGTCTGTTCGGCTTAAGTAACGAATTTAAGTCCCTAGGGTTTGGGCCTTTGTCTTTGTGCCCACATCGCGAAATCAAAACAAAAGCGTAGGAAGTAGTTACCTATTCCTTTTGTGAATACTGCTACGTTCCCGTATAAATGTTTTGTTAACCTTTTAAGTGTAACCAAAAAGGGTATGGCGATAAAAATGTTCTCAGTATTTTATTTGATATTTTCTTAAATGTAAATCTACTTTAAGAATCGGTTTCAAATATGTACTACGTGTATATTCAATACACGTAGTACAACATGAATAAACATGTTTCATTGATTTTAGTTTTTAAGTGTGCTGTTTAACAAGTACGACCTAGCGATTGACATACCGTCCATACCTTCTGGGGAAACAATGGTACTTAATTAATTCAAATTAAATTATATAAATAAAATATATCTGTAGGTGATAATATACGGAGACAGATGTACACTTGTACATAGCAGAAGTAAATTCACAACATTAATTAATGTTTTGTAAACACAAGTTTACAAGAAACACACATAATTATACCCACAACTTCAACTATTTGAAGAGGATAACCAAATTGTAACAGTCAACAAGAGGAAACCTTTTGTGGAGGTTTTAGACATTGTGGTTAAATTACGACAACTGTTATAATTACATACATACATGCATGTCTGATTAAAACTCATATATCTGTTTTTATAATATGTATGTAGTAGCGTTGCATAAATGTAATTTGTAAACTTGAAACCACATTTCGTATTCAGTACATGTTGTGGTATTGTTAACTTTCCCAACAATTCATATGAACTGCTTAATACTAACAAGAACACAATCTGCATACTTCACCAAGTACTACTTGAACGTAATAATTTTTGCATAATCCCGGATTTCTTGTGAGAGCTTAACAACCTTGCAGTATATGGCCACTAAACTAAATTTATGCTGCCAAACAATGTTCAGCTACGTATATTATGGGAACACATGAAAAAGTTTACCACAATGTCATTTTGAAAGTACTCGTGATCAAACCGAAGGAACCGTGGAAAATTTATTTGATGTTCAACAGATATTTAGATATTCAACAATATGGTAATTACGTAATATATTTTGTCACATAACATGAAATGTTGTGATGTTTAAAACCGCAGTCTTATTTTACAATCGTTACATATGGGTTTGTATTATATACAAATGTTATAAATACTTACTTAGTAAAATTGTTTTGAAATCAGTAAGAGATTTTAATTTATTATATCATATTCCTTCCTCTTTTCCGAGAGTGTTCCCATTTGCGTATGTCAATTTCAAGATAGTTGAACGTGAACATACTCATTTTTATTACTTATAATTTTAATCATGTTCGCTTTCTTACCTACGAAATATTGTTTCATCGATAAATTATTAAGTCAATAATAATCTTATTCCCAAAAAGTTGTTGCTAAAGCAGAAATCACGCTTTAGGTATTCTTTAAGTGCTTTACCTTGTATATTTATACTTTAATAAATCAATAAAACAATTGAAAGTTTTTATTTTATTGATAAAGAAATATAATGGTTGTTGGTACTTTTTCAGAATCGTCGATCTTGATCGAATATATGTAAATAATATTGCACTGATCACATCGTACACAATAGAGGCCCACTTAATTGTTTTACTACTTTTATCATAGTTGAATGCTTAGATTATTATAATTTATATGTCAGTAATTCTAGGAAGAATTTGACCTTACCTACGAACAAAGAATACTACTCTCTAGGTATTTACGTATCCCTGTTTACGTACCAAGCCATCCTAGCCTAGAGTACAGCTATAAAAAGTTATTTTAATTACTTGCAGCCTTGTAGTTTATGTTTCTCAAAAGGGCCTAAGTAGTAAAGTTCCATGGACATGTTTTGTTGGCCGTATAAATCCACTAAAAATAAAACAACCCGACCTCTACGTAAACGTGGGCGTCCTTCAACTTGACTAAGCAATTTTCCAGAAAAGGCTTGCTGTGTTCACCTGTGTGATTTTCTGATTGATCCCTTGGCACTGACCAGATACATGTTTTTTTTTTATATGTTTATACCTATTTTGGTAGTTATCAAAGTTTAAGTTTTTAATATTAGAATATAAACGGATAGAGACATCAACAAAAAAAAACACTGTTTTAAAAACATTGGTGAGCTTACAATTTTACGGATTCATATTATTATCAACATGCCTTAACTGGAAATTGAATTCCATTCCATATATTTTGATGTTTCTGTTGTTGACATTTACGAAAAATATGAAGCATCTGAAGCACTAAATGTAAATCGATGCATTAGACCGAAGGGCATGTAAAATTGACGAAGTTCTTAGTTGAATTCCTGAAGTAACTACTAAAGTGCTGAAACTAATACTCGAAGTAGCGTAGTATTTGGTAAATTCACTAGAATTGTTTTGCACGCTTTGGCTCACAGGTTTGTCGATTACGTGGGAGAGCCTTGCTTCGGCACGTATGGGCTGGCTCGACTCCGCTCGACACCACGGCACACAGAACAGTGTACTTTACATTTATTTCTTTGATAAAGAAATGTAACGGTTGTTCAGAATCGTCAATCTTGACCGAAGATGGGTCTTACGTGGGAGAGCCATGCTTCGGCACGTATGGGCTGTTTCAACTCCGCTCGATACCACGGCCTCACAGAAAACCGGCAGTGAAACAACGATTGCATTGCTTTTCGCCGCGTGAGTGAGGTTACCGGAGACCCTTACCCTTCCCTCTCCCCTATTCTCGTCTTCCCGCTCTTCCCCCCTCTTCCCCTCTTCCCGTATTCCCACCTTAAAGGGCGGCAACGCACTTGTGACTCTTGAGTTACAGGTGCCCATGGGCGGCGTAAGTCATTTACCATCAGGTGACCCGTCTGCTCGTTTGCTCCGTATACCATATAAAAAAAGATTATTTAATATTAGGTACATGTTAATTAACAGCTCAGACAAACAGCTAAATTGAGTTTGCATATAAAATGTATATTGCTACAATCAAAGCTCTCAGATTAGAACACATTTATACAGTAAAATAATTTCTAACTACGAATTACTATCACCAGATTCACTAGTCTCAGGTAAGTTAATAATTTAATTAGTTGTTGTCCTTATAAAAATATACCAGATTTCACAAGTATACCCGCGAAAATTCAAGGATTAACAAACATAGGGTGTTAGTAGTTATAGCATAGCAGTTTTATTGTATTTATCCGCAGTTCCAGCAAAACATCATTATATGCTTATTTATACAGGATAAAGCTTCCAAAAATAACTATAAGTTTATTTGTAGTCTTTATTTTTATCGTTTGTATGTAGTTTCAGAATAATCATTTAATTCACTTCTCAAAAAAGTGATTTTAATTAAATCTTCATTTTTACATAGACAAACCAAAACATGCATTTCAACACAATTGAATAAACTTCCCCCCTCTAAAGCTCTCGTCCCGACAATCTTCTACAAGTACTTATGATATTATATTATGTAAATAATGCAACATACTTTTGACATGTTAACTTTAGTCCAGAGCTGGCCTTTACATATTTATAAGTTTTTGCTCGTAGCTCAGTCCTTAATGTGACCTACAGACTTGACTTTGTGCGCAATAATGTTATGTAGACCTCCGAATTTTTAACCTAGGAGTTATAACGTATCTCACGTATGTATTATCTTATATGAAAATATTATTTCAAGTTAAATTAATTTCCAGACAAATTTGTACGATCCACGGATTGATCTAACTAGAAAACAATTGACTATAATTTATAACAAGTCATGTTAAATGTAGTGGCAAAAATCTTTGAGTTTGATCAAAGTCTTAAACTTTGTTGAGAGTCAATGTTTTTATAGAAAATCCATAGATACTAATATTATAAATGCGAAACTATCTTTGTTTGTTAGTTTGCTTGTTACCTTTTCACGAATAAAGGGCTGAACGGGTCGTAATGAAATTTAGCAAGGAAATAAAAGATCTTATCCCGGAAAATGTACGGTTGAGTTCAGTTAAGTGTTATATAAATCATCAAATTGACCGGCAGCTACGCTCATCATTCCTGCTTGATAGGAGTCTATGAAATAGTAGAGGAAATCAATGCTATATTTCACCAGCGTACTATAGTGATAGTAATACATAACTTCTTCATTTATTTTTACAGCTACAAGAAACAAATGCAGAATTACAAGAAAATTAAAAATTCTTCACAATAAATCATATTATTATTAAAATTTTCAAGACTGAACTAAACATTAAAATACCTAAATACGTCTTTTTTTTTTTAAAGAATACTAGCAACGATCGATCACACATTACTAGTATTCCTGTTAACCCCTCCAGCTAAGCTAAAATGCTTATGTTAGGAGTGGGTTCACGTTTTAATAGAAGTTGCAAGCAAAGACCGATGATAGTCTACATTAAACTAAAAAGGCTATTTCAGGTTTCTATATTTTATTATTAGAAACCTGTTTAGCTTTTAAAGGAAATGCGAATATTCCTTTGAGCAGCAATCTATCTAAGTGTGGTTTCACCCGCGTAAGTCCCGATCCCGTTTGAATATCGGGATAAAAAATAGGATATATGGTAATCCAGGTCTCTAGCTATCTACATACCAAGTTTCATCGCAATCGGTACAGTAGTTTTGGCGTGAAAGAGTAACAAACATCCATCCATCCATCCAAACTTTCACATTTATAATATTAGTGGGTGGGATTAGTGGGACAAGTACGTATCTTTTATCCAAGATCATGGTATTAGATACTTCTTGAAATAAATAATACACTACATAAAGTATACATTTTTATATGACGATTTGTAAAGAAGGATTTCTAGACAAACCAAAACCTATGCTTGTAACTTGGTTGCACTAAAATCTAAGACTAGGCAGGGGAAGTAAAAATGCCTCTTTTATCGTTCTTAAGGCGAGACTTACCGATTCTGACAGAATAGAAAGTTTAGTTTTTAGAAATTAACTCGTGAGTAGAACTTGCTCACCTTATAGACTTACTTTCTCTAATAATTCATCAATATCAGTTTACAAAATAAATGATAAATCGATGACAAGAGGGAATAACTCCCTCTCGTTACATATATCACGTTAGAATATTTAATAGAACATTGAGTAAGCCTTGTTATTTTGTAAGTAAGCACTTTGAGTCACTCAATATCAAATTTTAGTATTTATTAATAATTTGATTTAGTTAGGGTAGTTAAAAATAAAAAATAAAGTTATTGTATGATTCCTTTTTGACATTTATAAAACAATTGTTTGTTTGAAAAATACTTTTTCTTAATTTTCTATCACAAAATTCTGTTAGTAATTAATACTTCTAACTTGAATTTGAAGCATAGAACAATCAACTTTATCATAACATATTCTCAAAACAATTGTAAAATCATTAGTCTAGACTGCAGATGGCTTAATTAATTTATTTGTAAACGAATGTTAGAGGCAAGGTTGTCTTTTAGTACCTTTTGTACATATACCCCAGTCGGGGAATTCGAATGGTTTTAATCTTAGGTATGAGAATTATTATGTTTCCATATTTCTTTGTCAAGATCTTGTTAGTATTTATTACTCTAGTCTATTGTAAATTAATACAATAGACAAACTAATTCATCTTAAACCCCATCAGCTAGGTATGTGCTATTGATTCTAGAAATACTCACAATACATATATTAACAGCGCTCCACTCATTATCGTCCAATATAGCAGATCAAGATTCAAAAATATCTTTTGTATGAGTAACAAACACCTTATTTTAAACAGTCTAATGAAACTAATTTAATATTTTGGTGAAAATAATCCGCACGTAACTCCCAAACTACATTACCACCAAACTTCACACTACCTTCGAATAAGTGCATAAAATATATTCCACGATCTCCAACTTACCCCAGAATCTATTACAAAGAGCAAACTAGAATATAACTTACACAAATATCGATCTGGGAGTCATAAGACGCTTTAGCTAAGTGCCCCATCCGGTTTCATTTTCTTTAACTCAAAACAAAGTTTATGTACGCTCGAGGCACACCCGCAGTGAAAGCTTACAACTGTGTAAGTTCACAAATTGTTTACTGCCTTCAAAACTGGCTAGGAACTGTCGTTTGTCGTACAATGTACCTACACCGTGTTACTTGAAGGAAATAAAATGTGGCTGTTGTTCTAAAGACTTTTGTTAAGCCGTCAATGGTTATTTTGCGACGTGACTCAGATATAAAGTTGGGCAGCTTTGTTTGTTAATGGATATGTTTAATGTTATCTTTAAATTGGTTGGTTTGTTGTTTTGTAGAAAATAGCTGAAAATCATTGTTTATGTTGGTTCCGGTAGGTATATGGTATGATGTTTACCATATTTTTTTGTTTTATTTAACACAGCATAAATACAGCAATAACCGACGTTTGACGCTTGATTTTAGTCAGCGTAATTAACAGAAAATAAGTTAGCTGGAATGGATAGGATGCCAAAGGCGGCGGAACAAGTTCTTCAGTAGGCAGCAGTCAGATTGTTTTATCTATATAAACACAATTTTTAATGTTAATTTTTTTTCCTTAGCAGTGTTAGCGGTTATTCGACAATCTCCAAGTAAAGTTATTTATAAGCTATTCAGAAGTTAACTACTATCGAATTCACACATTTTGTTTGCATTTCAAGATTAATGAAGGTATTTTGAACCATACACTGGGTGAAGAATAATTGCTTTAAAAACTTTACTTGGCGATTGCGAAAAAAGCCTCACTTATAGTTTACCTAATGAAGACAATGGTGCCGATTCTATTGCTCACTCACTAAACTAAAACCTGACTTAATTTTAATCGACACCTACGAAGACGCTTACTAAAAACACAGAGCAAAAGAGATAGCATTCAACGGATAGCGGCTCTCGCTACGTTTATTTAAGCCTGTCAGACTATAGTCGACAAATAAATTGCTTATTTCGATAGCGACATATATTACCTGTATAAATTTGCAATAAGACCTTGTTTCGAAGTGTACAAGGTTTACATCTTATATGAAGAATATTTAGTGAGAATATAGTTTAGAGAGTGATGTAACAGAATCGGCACCAAAATAAATCAGATTACCTACTTAGTCGCTAAAGAACCAATTTTATAGAGGTAACAAATTACATGTAATGTCAAATAGAAGTTTTATTAGATACATACTACTAAAAAGTTATAGTTGACGTGCTTTTATTACAGCCAATATCAAAAGTAATACTCAATGGTGTTGTCTAAAATAGTTACCGTTTCCAACTGAGCAATAGTATTGAATAACATGATGGGCGTAATGCTCTTCTTATTCACTATTTTCCACTATTTTTGTTTCCCGTAGAGTCACCTGCGTTTATGGTCACTGATCCGTTCCTAATGGTTGTAGAGTGATACTCGTATTTCATAGCTTATAACATTCCTCAGTGAATACTCTATCCAATACAAAAAAAATGATTAAAACGACTAACAGTTCCAGATATTAGTGCATTTAACCAAACAATCAAACAAAAAACTCTTCAGCTTTATTACTAGTCACTACATATTATAAAAAAGTCCCCGCCGCGTCTGTCTGTCTGTCTGTCTATTCGCAATAAACTGAAAAAGTACTGAATGGATTTTCATGCGGTTTTTACTAATAGACAGAGTGATTCACGATGAAGGTTTAAGTATATAATTTGTACCCGTGCGAAGTCGGGGCGGGTTGCTAGTATAGAATATAATCGCGTTACTAATAATAAGTGCTAGAAATCAACTCATTTAACAAAACTTATTAAAAAAATATAAAAATCTCTTGTTTGCTTTAAGGTAACTCTCAAAGTTATACACTTTCTCTATTAAATGCTTAATTCAAAGGTTGTTATAGTTGCTTACATAATTATGTACATAACAAAATAGTTGCAAACAATTGACTGGGGTTCAAGTTTGTAGAACCGTAACTGGACCTTATTCCAAACAATTTTGTTTAGCCATGGACGATCATCGGCCACTAGTGACTCAGCTTGAAAGTTAAGGGATTAGCGTTCAATCAGTAACTTTGACGTCACTACGACGTACTAACGACATGTATTATAATATATAATATATTATAATACATAATATGGTTAGTTGAATGAATATATTAGGTACTTTATAAGTATGTCTTATTCAATCAGTAAAAAAAGTACATAATTATTAACACAAGTGCTTAAAGATGAAGAGGTCTCCTATTAGAATTTTTCATTTCAAAACCTTTTTTGTGTAACTGCCGTAAAAATAATAATTCATGACTTCTAACTGCTATTGTTTTACTAGTAATTCTATTGTCTTAATTTATTATTATAAGTTTCTTGGTATGGCAGTAACTGTACATACGAAAAGCAATTTTATTCAATCGTACGAGAATGATCACAAATAAAAGAATACAAAGATCATTTCGAAAGTATGTTGTTTTACATTAGGATTGCAGGTGTCCATGGGGATAGTCACTTACCATCGGGTGACCCGTCTGCTCGTTTGCCCCCTATAATGTATATAAAAAAAAATACTTTTGCAATATACATAAGCAGGTATATATTTCTCCAAGAATCAGATAACACTTCCACGTTAAGACCGTACCTACTTCTGGATTTCCTGCTCTTGAGGAGGGTCAAGAGCTCAATGGAAGGCGGATAGGTTTAGTAACTCATAAGTGACTCAACTACTGTTGAGAGTATTTATAGGCATTTCGACCGCCCACCATCAAGAGGGCCATGTTCTTCTCATATACAGGAGTATTTGACAGTGGAACACTTACTTAAATCAGTGAAAAGCAGGTGGAATGTGTAAACTTAAAGATTTATAATCATACTTTTTTTTTTATTTTGGAATTTTTCATTCCGCTATTAGAAAAATTCATAAAAACAAACGGTCATAACTTGAAACGGATAAGTTTTTTTACATTATTTTTGTAACTACATGCTAGGGTCATGTGCCTTCAGTTATTTAAGTAAGCATTCTATTGTTATATACAGCCTGTATAAACATACTTTTAATTTTTTTAAAGACAATAATCTGACTACTGAAACAAAATAAAACACTTTGAATAGGCTTGTCATGTCCTCAGTCTATTGCCGTCCAATGCTGGACGAAGGCCTCCACCAAGGAGCGCCAACTATCCTGTTCTTGGGCAATCCGCATCCATCCGCTGCCAGCCATGTTCTTCAGGACGTCGGTGCATCATGCCGCAGGGCGCCCTACACTACGTTTTCCTAATCGCGGTCTCCACTCTAGCACGTGTCGGCTAGAAGTGCTTAATTCAACACATTTCTGTTAATCTGTGAACAGGTATCTGTCTGCTTAGCTGCGAAGTAAGTGGATTGCAGATAGTTTTAGTAAATTAGTACTCAAGTGTAATTAATTATTTTGATTCAGAATTTCACATCGAGGCTTGCGGTTGAATAGATGCTTTATGGAGATTAATGTGTGAAACTGTAATGTTACAGAGGTTTCAGTTAGCTCGAATATACGTAATGGGATTTAAACTAAGACCCAATCATATAACATGTTACCGAAAGGCGTATAATCATAAAAGTGTCATTTATAGTTGCAAAATAATCAAGTAACTCATAAAATTACTTCTTTAAGATATTTCATTTAAAACAAAATTTTCATAAATTACCTGCTCAGCACATTTATTTTAATTTGTATTTGTTAGTTATTGCGGATATTTTGGCAAAACCGGACAGTCCGACACACCTAGTTTCACACCCTGTCTCTTACGAAATATTGAGTTTATCGGTAAATTTGATATTAATTATGTAGAATGTAAAATATAAATTGTCACAATATCATGCCGGATAGTGAAAAGAGCATCGCAACAACAATTTATGTCCTTCAAGAAAATAATAAACAACTTCAAAGCACCTAAAACGTTTCACTTCAGTGTATTATGAATATTTATGAATATTTATGAATATTTATGAATATTTATGAATTACATTTTTTTAATAACGAACTTTCACCTATATAGATTTAAGTTCCCTTATGACATTATGTAATTAGACTTGGAATAAATACTACGAACATTAAGCTTGTAAAGGAGATTTTCTTAACTGAAAGAAATAAAACATTATTTATACATATATTAGTAACGGTTATATGTATGTCCGGGTATTTATTTATTCTTACGTATATAATATATCTAAAATATGTACTATAAAGTGCACATCAAATCATACCACGCATTGGTTGACATGTTTAATATACTACGAGCGCACTATAAGAAAATAGGTATAAACTTTTTCTATTTAAAATTTCATCCAAACCCGTCCAGCCGTATCAAATCCGCGGCCCCCGGTGGGGCAGACGAATGCACTACGCACAAAGGTCTTAATGAAATACTATTTTTTATATTGTGTATTTAAAAACAGACAAACTCCCATGATACATTGGATAAGAGAAGGGAAGTTAATAAAAGGTCTAATCTAAAATTTGTGTAGAAAATAACGTTGAAATAAAAAAAAAAGTCTTTAAAATTATTAGTACCTATATAATAATAAGGTAAATGTATCACTGACTTTAATGAGCCTAAACCATCATAAATTATTATAAGCTGTATTTTTATTCCCTTATATTACAGGCTAGAGGTGGATTTTTTTTGAAAGAAAGACCAACCATAAGTCCTCCTCCTCAGTCGTTCACTCTTGACAGAGTGGTCGTGGTTTTGTGATGATGCTCTGGTTTGGATAATGCATCTCTCTATGAACTAAAACAACCAATTAAATAACAAAAATAATCATTGAAGTTGGTTTATAAATGGAGAAGATATCGCGTCACATACACATAAATAAAAAAAACATCCGAATTGAGAATCTTCTCCTTTTTTAAGTCTGTTAAAAACCGTTTTTGTACAAATAAGGTTAGGTAATTACTACGCATTACGTAAGCTGTTACCATTACCACTAAAAAGGCGATTACCAATAGTCCTTTATATAAAGCTAGCTTCTAGCGAAAATATACTGCGCCATATCTTATTAAATATATATAGTACCTAACTACCTACCATTCAGTCCAGTGGTTCCAATTAGAGCGGAATTTTATTGTGCCTCACTTCATTCTATACGTACAATTTTATTATTTCACCTCCCCACTTTACCAATATGGTATCAGGAGAGAATATTTCCAATATTCTTAAATAGCTCAAGACTTGTGTATTTAATACTATCATATTTTGCCAACAAACTACTCGCCAAGGAAGGTTACAATTAAAGTGTTCTAAAATTAAAAAAAAAATATTAAAATATACAGAAAGGGGAACTCATACATTATTAATATTACATAAGATAACTTTAATTTGTGTTATGTGTGTTGAATATAACATGAGCCTCTCGTAATGGCGGCGCAATGCGGTACTTTTTTATGCTCTTGTGCTAATAAGTACCAGGTGCGCGTTTTTCATAATTGTGGGGAAGTTGGTAACTGTAATATTAAGTTGGTAGGCGTGAGGGACAGGGAATTGACTGTGAATTTGGGTCGGATATTTTTAGTTCGATAACTTTATTTCAAGGTAATAAGTTTTTAACTCGAAATCCTTTCGCACAGAAATTGTTATCACAAAATGATGTTTGATTTTGAGCATTGGTGTTTTTTTTATAAATATATTTTGACAGAAATATTCAAACAATTTAACAGTGATTTCGAGGCCTGTCTGCAGTATAGACTCTTATGGTTCAGATAAATATGCCTATGCACTTTAATGAAATTCTAAAATATGTTGTAATATAACATATTTCGTACACGGACATACTAACGTAAGAAAGAGAAATGAAGGCGTACTTTTATATAAAAACAGAAAGAGATAGAAGTTGCTTTATACTAGTAGCAAAGACAAAAATTTCAGTCAGTTTTCACCACTTAGGCTATTCAGAGTAAGAAGAACTTTATAGAATAGGAATGTATTTCGCCACACATTTAGGAAACACAGTGATAAATACTTTATCAAGAGAAGTATTCATTTGGTTATATTCATAATTTAGTCACTCTTAGGCGACAGAAGATGTAGAAATAATGCTGCTGAAGAATAATAATAACGGACCTCCTATAAAAAAATATTTGTATACTACCAATATAACAAGCATGCGGTCAGCGATATAATAAGAGGTAGTAATAATAGTGGACGTAATCGATAAAGGCAAATACTTTGAACACCAGCAGCGCTGTACCGAGTACGCAATCACTATTTCTAGGGGCCAGTATTACGGTTTAGGCACACAAAATGATCTTAGTACTTGTCAGATTAGTTACAGAACCAACAGTACAAAATCTAAATATTTTTTAGGGCCGTTTTTACATTTAACGTTGAGTTTATTTTACAAATATACTCTGATAACATAATTTAATTCGTAAGGAACCCATAAACGCGAAAAAGAACCTAATTATACGCCTCAGAATGATTCAAATTTCATAAAGTAACAAGAAAAGAAATATATTCGAACAATGGGAAGGGAAAAATGTATTGAGGACGAACGATAACAATGGTGAACACGTCAATGGCTCCTATGCGATCTATTGTACGTACTGATAAAGAAATAAAATAAATTCCAAATGTAGTAGATAATAGATATTTATGCTCTAGAAAAACACTTCCTTAAAGAAAAGTTATATTCAAATCAGTAAAATATTATTCCAATCACAAGTCAAAACCACATTCTTATTGCGTCTCTAACACAAAACATGGACTAAAAATAATTAGGCGAAAACCATTTAGTACATACTTGATTAATTGTAAATAAAAATCTTCGACATTCTTGAACATTGTTACAGGAATAGTATTTGTGTAAAGGTGTATTAATTGGCGTTTAAAAAGGTTTGTAAAGATCTGTTAAAAAAAAATGTTCTTATTCTCATAACTCCCATACAACAATTATTTTTTGCGTTCATCATTCAAGTTACAATTCCACAAAAAATAAAACAAAAAAATGTTTCCAGAGTTAAATTAAATTACAAAATCATGAAATACCTTTGGACTTGGTCGAATATCGAAATAATCCTGTTATTTCTTTAAACAACTCGAAACTTCAATACTAGTGACACGAAACAAAAAGTAAATTAAAACACACCACAACAGTTGACCCATTTTCCGCCATTACGCGATACATGTCACTCGTATTTTGTACGTTATATGTAACAAATTAACGCTCCATTTGTTCTACACCCTTTCTGAGAGGGAAAACATGTTTTGAAGGTTCCTAGGGTATACCTACAAAAACATTACTGCCTTCAAGTTTCCTTCTCATTACTCCATCCTAAAATAATATGTTTTAGCAATGTTACATTAATTTCTTCATATTTACCTAGACTAAATTTGGTTCATTATATTGCTTTTGTACTTCATACCTAATATTTTGAACCTATCTCTTGAAGTATGTGTTGATACCTAATATATCTATAGATAACTAATAAAATATTTTGATATTTTTTTAGTAATTGTCTATTCTAAGGCTGCCTCCTCTTGCTTTCGTATGCTAACGTGGTACGTAAACATAGGTACGAAAGCTTAGTTGAGGGTGACGATGCCATGAATGCTAACAAACCAGAGGCAGAAAATTGACCGTATTCAATAAATTATTAGTAACAATGTAGCTCCATCGTACGTAAGGAAAGAAAAAAAAACTGTATCCTAACAATTGTATCGAAAACACTTAAGCTCTCAGCTTAACCACTCAAAAAGATTGAGAGAATAGAAGAAAACTCATTGACGAACTGAGAAGAAAAAGGTACTGGACTGTCTTGTATTTACCTATTTATATTTACTACCTATTCCCTGTCGCGGCGCCGTGCTTCGCTATAATAAGATCCAAATCAATAGTTTTTTGCTTACTACTCTGCAGGCCTAGACAAGTGGCTCTTCATTTTCTATAACGACAGTAGAATAGAAAAGTAAATGAATGAAAATATAATTGACATAAGCTGAAGACACATCACGTGACTAAGCGTAAATAACTTTGAAACGGTAGACAAGTGATACTTTTGACAAACGCTTTTGGTACTAAGCGTTCGCTACCGAGCGACTATCAACGAAACAAAATTAAGATTTTTATAATCAGCTGATGATTGATGTAGTGAGTGCACTCGTTGCTTTGTTTTGTAGGCTGACCCTAACGCGGAAATATACTTACAATAACCTTAAAAAACTAGGTACGTAAACTCACCTTTCTATATTTGAAAATTAAAAGGGGGCTTACATTAATTACGAGAGGCCATGTTGGCAATTTTTCGACCTCCCTTTAATGAGATGTCGAATGTGTAGTTTAGCTCGACTTCCTCCTTCCCTCTTACTAACCTCACGTGAGGTTTTTAAACTGCGTATTTTTGCTGTAAATAAGTAATATGTGTTTCATTGTATTGGGTTTATAAAGGAATATATGAAAATTAATAATAACTCCACACATCTCACACACGGCCGTCTGATCCCAAACTAGGCAGAGCATGTACTATGGTAACCAGACTGCTGATAAACATACTTATATATTTCTAAATACATACATATTATAGATTAATTGCTTAATTAGTTTTATTTAAGACCACTGAACACTAGTATTCAGACATAACGTAGTCTAGAATCACAGTAATGTAATCGAACAGTAAAATAAATAAATACTAAAAACATACTTATTATAATCTACAGGGAGTCATGAGGGGTTTTTAGTGACTTTATACAGTTTCTGGCGAAAATATATTATGTGATTATACGGTTTACTGAGATTTGGACCCTTTCTCTCTCTAAATTCTTCAGTAATTAATGGACCTTAAATAATACGCGCTAAAACCATAGACAACGAAATATAGAATCTATTTATCGTTTTCGTAAGGGTGTCCACATTTTTAGAAATAGAAACTCTAAGAAACGTTTGACACTATATAATTTGCTTTAACTTGCTGTATACCTACCAATATTCTTAGTTAATGATAAAATAAATTCATATCATGCTGAGTTGTTACGTTAAGTATAAAATAGTGAAGTTTGCATGTTCTAACTTTGTATGAAAGTGTGGTTACACACTCCGGTTAGCGAGTATGACCTTAAAGAGCTTTGGAGAAGAATAACAAAACGTTACTTTAACTGCACTTTTCCTTAACGGTAAGCTATATCTAAAACAAAACCTTGAGGGGCTTGAAGTTTCTACCGTGTAGCACGTTAGTTGATGCTAGGCTTTCCTGTTTTATATATATTATCAAGCAATATAAAGGTCTAGTAAAGTCAAGGAAGTGATTTAAAAAATCTAAAATATACATATACATACGCACACACATCTGGATATATTATTATGTATCTGAGCGTGATGGTTACGTGAGTTCAGTGCTTTTTTTCCGTACTAAAAGCGCCTATCTTACTCATAACCAAGAATGGTTATGAGTAAGGCTAGAGTTTCGTAAAGTACACAAAGGTACATTATGAGTATTTTTAGGTACCGGCTTATAAGTAGATTTCTTATTAATGGCAATTAGTGATATTTTGCGGGTGGCTACCTTGACTAAAGACACAATTCTAGCCGCACCATGACAATAAGCAATAACTTCTCTCAAACCTAAGATAAATGAAATTAGACAACTTTTGAATGTAATGGACACAAGTTTATGACTTGAGTGAATAAAGATTTTTCATTTCGTTGTTAAGACAAGTCCCCCATTCAAATCTATCAGTAAAGGGACATGAAGCTTTAGTGCGTTCCCACCCAGAAAAAAACATCCATCAAATCACAAAATAATGGTTTAGGTTCACACTGTATAACCAAAAACATTTCCTCGTGCGAAATCCTAAAGCTGAAACATTATCATAAATGATATACTCGACTCAATTCCCTCCCAACTACCCTTCTTGTCTTATTCATGAATTTTGACAGAGACGGGTTATAGAAATACAAAACGGGTGCTTTTTCATTCCAAATTCTTTTGTCGCCTTTTATTTAATGCAGAATTTTAAGCAGCAACTTATACAGTTTGAATGTCTTTGTCTGTTATAAGTTCCAATATAACTTTGTTTGGTATGTAAAAAAGGAATACTTAGACGTTGTACTGTGAAGTTGAAATAAGTAAAATATTGAGTTAAAACAGTAATTTGAGAGAACTGTGTTTGTAAATATTTGAGGCTGTGGCTTGTGGCTGTTTTGAAAACTGTAACATAACAACAGGCAGTTTAAATATCTTGCTGAATTATTGACTTACACAGTTATTGCTATTACATAGATATTAACATATATGTACATATATATTAAGCCTCAATGAAATGAAAAAGGGATTTTTGGCCGTTTTTTGAAAGGCAAACTTAACTATGCAGTTCTATAAATACTCTAACAAATTAGGCTTTTGGATTTTTTCTTTACTTGTCTTTCTTTATGGCATAGTTGCCAAACGAGCAGCCGGGTCACCTGATATTAAGTGACACCTGCAACTCAAGAGTGATAAGATAAGTACATGGCCGGCCTTTGAGGTGGGAGTACGCTCTTTTCTTGAAGGTTCAAAGATCGTATCGATCCCTAAATAACACAAGCGACATTTTATTCCACAGATAGACTGTGTAAGGCGCAACGCTACGCTGGTACAAGTTTGAACAGTTCTTCCGAACACTTTTCCTCATAATATAAGCAATAGAGAATGCACAGTGAAGCTACATATATGCGCAATGCCAAGTGGTCAAGCCGATCTGAAATATCCTGGCAAAAGAATCGAATTGTCTTGCTACTTGCTATATTTCATAATTTCAGGTCAATGGGAAGTATTCTAAAGGATTGGATTTTTCTGTGAAATGTTTAAATTTGTTAAAATCTAAGCCTTAAGCTTGGTTTTTTTACAGCTTATAGGGTCATATCACCGCAGTGATTAATATTTGATGTTAATTTCGAATACACACCACCACGCGTCCCTGAGTAAAAAGGTCTTGACAGACAGCGAGCCAGATCGACAGACAGACCAAAAGACAGATGGACAACCAAAATGCATTTTGTTCCGTTTGAGAAAAAGGACCCTAAAAAGTCCGAAAAAGAAGAAAGAAAAAGAGTCATTCAGTAATCGAAGGTAAGGAAATGAATTACTTGCAGCGTAAAATGATTTCATAATTTTTTGGTAAAAGTGTTAAGTGTATAGCACACACTCAAAAATAGTTTTTTGCTCAAAATCTTGCAGGTGAAAAGAATAGTGTTATAGCTCACTCCTGTTTCTTTTTTCAAGACAGCTTTCCCTGTAACTCGGAAATTATATAGCTCACTGTCTCTGGAGTCGTTTGCAGGGAGTGGATACTGACAAAACTACTTGTTGTGTACACTTAACAAGGAAAAAATAATGAATATTTTTTGCCAAATGTACAATTTTGTTTGCTTATACCTGCATCAAAGATAAAATCGTGTTTTTCCTAATGACAACTGGTCGTCCAGATGTCGAAAATCTTAATTAATTAAATATTGAAAACAACTAAGCTCGATCGAAGGTAGAGTAAAAACTGTTCCTATTTTTTGTCGATATCACTAAACCTCGACAAACACAGGACGATAATTTATCTTTACAGAGGTCGCAATGAAATAATATTTCTTATATTGTAAATTTAAAAACAGACAAGGACCGCGATACATTGGATAATGGAAGGTAAGTTAATAAAACAATGAAAGTAGGTCTAATCTTAGATTTATGTTGGGAATAACTTTGTCATAAAAACTGTCTTTTCAAAATTATTAGTATTAAAAATAACAATTAAGCAAAATGCACCACCGACTTCAATGTGTCTAAATCAAGTTAAATTGCAATAAGGGGACTCACCGTAGGTGGTCAAATTGTCGTATCGATAAGTTTCATCATAAAATTTCTTCAATTATTTACAAAATTCAGACCGTTACTACAGTGTTAGATGGCAATATTTCTCACGTTTTCATAGCAATATATTTGCTTTAAAAGTAAACGGAGTACATTCGAGTAACATTTAGAAATGCTTTTGAGATTTTTACTCTGAAGCTTTAAGATAAGAACACCATTACTTTATCGGCACAAAGAAAGCTTCGCTTATTCATCTGGACTATCGACTCGCTTTACACAAAAATAACAGTTCTAGTAGCTAGACCGGCTAGTTTCATGCTAATATCGTAACAAATCCTTATCGACCGCCTAGCTATCTTGTACTTGAATTTATTGAATATCGCTGAACAACAAAGAACTAGCGTAATTCATTTTATACGTTTTACGATGTTTCCACTTACAAATAAAGCGAAGGAGTAATACAAGAGTACTTCTGCTATGTTAACTTTTAAAAGCATTTATTGTAATTTAAACATTAATTGTGTTTTACAAGTATTTTATTCAACTTAAGATACAAAAATCGTGTTTATTTAAAAATAATCGGTTATATTCCTATATTTAGGGGATGCGTGACTATTTTTGGGTTAGACAGGGACCCTTAATCAAGCGTTGAAGTGACCTGCCTCTTCTGTGCCTGGCACCACACTCTAAAAGTCATGTGTTCAACCCGCAAGGAGACACAATAAGAAAGTATGACTAACATAAATTATCGAATCAATTAAAACAAAAAATATATATGTGTTAAGAAAATTTATCCCAATTGACAGGGTGAGGTGAGGGTGAGGTAATTGGGATAAATTTTCTTAACACTAGATTATGTACCTACTTAATATTAAATAAAAATAATTGTATATATTTTTAATTCTTACCATCTAGTAAGCATCCAATTGTTTTACAGGTATCCGGTTGTGGTCATTGTTTACCTGTTGAACAAAAATATTTATGTAAAAATCAATGTTTTCTCAAAGTCCTTCTGAATAACTGTAATAAGACACCGACTCTTTCTGTAAGTTTAGATTAAGTACCTATAGCACAGGTGAATTAGCTTCAAACAGTAAGTATAAAGCACCAAATAATATTCGATCTTCAATAGCAATATTTCACTCTATTCGATTCTCTTCTTTAGTCGATTGCATCAAAAAATAAAGTGACT
The DNA here is from genome assembly GCA_949752705.1 of Callimorpha dominula. NCBI lineage: Eukaryota > Metazoa > Arthropoda > Insecta > Lepidoptera > Erebidae > Callimorpha > Callimorpha dominula. The sequence goes on along the minus strand of OX457004.1, from coordinate 3,544,211 downwards.
GGATTTTTTCATCTTTATGTAAACATTAAATAGGCTTTAAATAAGTTTGATATTCTAATGTATATGGCGGTTCCATGGATTTTAGAATTCATGATGTGTCTGACCATTTCATAACATGATTATATTTTATAATATAGCTAGCTAAAACCGGCCGTATCGCTTAAAGGTCAAAGTTTGAATACATGTCAATCCACGTTTGGCTATATCATTAATATAGGGCCCCCATGATTTATGTAAAAGGATAAATAAAAAATATAAATGAAGAAGGAACTTATGTATTGCTCTTTTAAATTGTCGTACATCGTACTTATTATTGTCCTCCGCAATAACGCATCACAAAAACAAAACGATATCAGCCTCTAACTCTAATTAATGTAACTATTAGAAAAACTACATTGAAACACACACATACACACACACATACACATACACACACACACTATTTAATGTAATCTAGTATTTAAAATTATATACCTATGTACCTTTTCTTAATTTTGTGGAACTCAGTAAAGGATTGTTCTTAATACAGGCTATTTGAGTAGCCTAGCTAGAACGTCTGTGACCATAATGTAAAGGTTGTATTTTTATGAAATAAATTTATTATTATTATTTTACGATATGATTACTAATTGTTAACTATATCATGAAGTAGTCATACGTTTAGCTATTCATATCGTCAAACGCTGATTATTCATTGATCTGGCCAGACCATAATTATCATATTGTGACCGACTATTTCATGAAATAGTGATGAATTTTAAGATCTGACCACGACAAAGGTGGCAAATAAGAATTAACAATATCTGGTTGTAGATCACTAAAGTAGTCATAACAGTTAAATAAAGAAAGGGGATTTGCTTTATCAATCCCACTAAAACCATACAGTTGAAGGATTCTTTGCCCTGCACAGGTAGCGCGATATATATAGTCACGTGTTTATAAGCTGAGTAGCACAAAGCCTTAGAGTTATTGGGACCGTACTCATCTCCGAACACACAAAGTTTACTTTGCTGTCACATGTCGGACAACTCTATCTCTTCTTACAGACGTGGTAATAGTAAAAATGGGGAAGAAATGCAAATAAAGCAAGAAAAAAAGACAGCTGCCTAAAAAAAGAATAAAAAAGTATTTGCACTCGGAAGCATACATTTATCAGCAGGCAACAAGTAAAATAAGAGACTGACAGTCAGAGGTCTATCTATAATTAGCTATTTATCTTATGATATCGAATGTTTTATTTTGTTCCCACGTTATCTTATTTCGACGTTTTTATTGTTTTGCTGTAAGGAGCTTTTTCTTTAATTTACTATTAATTATGACTTTTTAGTTGCACAAAACATTCAGCTTTTGTAATTTGCAAACATTGGTTATTGCTTTTAAATATTTGTGATAATTTATTTTGGTTTCAAAAGACCTATTCAGTATCTACTCAATTCTACTCATACGTATTATTTTTATTAAGTACCTCCTTGTATTAAGACCGTCTTGTATTAAGAATCATTGAAATGTTTCGACAGTTTAAGGAACACCTGATTCATACCCAGAAGCTCGTGGAAGCGTACTATTTTTAGCAGTCCCGTAAATGAAATTAGGGTTATTAAAAAAAAGAGCAGAAATCTGACAAGATTTGTGACAGGCTCAAGCCATCACAGGCTTTCATACCTACAAAAAAAAACATCACGTAAATATGCCAATCAAGTCTTTGATATTATGTAGCCGCAGCAGTTACAGTATGTATTAAAGTGAGTTTGTTTTGTCTCTTTTTTGTTTGTTATCTTTGGATATTGCTGCGAATACTTTTGAAGTTGCATTTAAAAGTTACACTGAACTAGAGCTAATTAGTTACTAAGGTAACTATTTACCTAACCGTAGTTAACTCAAACTGCAATAGTGGATCACTTTGATGTGTGTTAGTGGAAAAAATCATGTCAATACTATCAGTACTCATTTCCCTTGATAACCTCATTATGTACTCAGTAGACTATATTATTATGTTTTTTTGAGAAATAAAGCTTCTTAAACCTTAACTGAAAAGAACTGCTGTTGTACTTGATGCTGAACGAAATACAAAGTTTAAGCTGTCTAAATGTATACATACGTCGTACACCTGTTAACTGCCCTATACATAACTCCATTGCATCTGTCCATCTAAAGGTTGTCTGTAAGAAATCGCAACTAGCGATAAGACCGCCGTTTGTACCATTTTTTTTTGTCTTTGTAAATATTTTGAAATGTTCCTCATGGTGTACAATAAAGAGTATTGTATTGTATTGTACTCTAGTAATTTAGTCCCTTTCATTTCTACACATGAAAATTGCACTTTCGATAAAAAAGTGATAACCATGTTGACACTAACTTTTAGCCGGTATCGGGAGGCTGCTTCGATGATTCTACCTTCATTTTTATTGGAAAATGGAATTAGTATTTGCAACAAAATAATGTAAACATAACTTGCCATAACAGGAGTGACGTCCCTAGACATTGATTGGTGTACTAAAAATACTAAAAAACACGCTTTTATAGAAAATCCAACTAAAAAATAGAAAATTGGATTTTCTATAAAAAACGAGTTTTTTTTTAGTTTTTTAAACTATTATTTTTTTTTATTTTTTTTTTAATCGAATTATTGCATTGTCATCGGTCTTTGACAGGTGTGCAAAATTTGAATGAAATCTGGCCGTTTAAAGTGGGTCAAAATCGCGCCCTGAGGAGTCGGTTACAAACAAACATACAAGTGAAGCTAATATAAAGCGTGTAATTAATTTTAAGTAGAATAAAAACGTTGCAGTGACCCTTCTTTTATATTTTTTGTAACAATTTGATGGCAAAACTTTCATAAATATCGGCTCATGCCAATTGATAAAATCAAAAGCATAATCTTATCATTATTATTATATCGAAATTTATTGCATGTGTGTTCCTCGTTCCTCATTCCTCAAGCTCATAATTGCCTTAGAAATACGATGTTAAATTTGAATGATTGTTTTTTTTACTTTCGTACGTATTCCAGCAGGTCCTGATTTAATGACGTTATTTATTCTCACAAACTATAACACAATGATCATTTACAAAGCTAGTAGAATACATATATCAAGGATTGTACAATACAGATCATTTACTAAGCCAAGACTATACCTAGACTTCACCTCAGACAAGCTATGTACACGTAGCTTACCTTCAGCTTACGGAGAACCAATACATACATCCTTGGAAATACATGAGCGCATTTCAGCGTCAGTGAGCAGCAAAACTATTGCATGTTACACATCAATGAATAGACAATGTTATCTCAAATCTACTGCACTTATATTACGAAAACGTTATGTAGCGTGTATCATACTAACGTGAATATAAATGACGTGTACACCAGTCCGTAGATAATATGCCTTTAACATGAGTCAGTCTGACTAAAAATCCTACTAATATTATGAACGTGAAAGTTTGTGAGGATGTATGGATGTTTGTTACTCTTTCACGCTAAACCTAATGAACCGATTGCGATGAAACTTGATAAGTAGATAGCTAGAGATCCGGATTAACACATAGGCTACTTTTTATCCCGATATTCCGATGGCACCGAGACTTACGCGGGTGAAACCTGTCATCTGTAGTCCCATTCGGGTGGTTTTAATCCGAGGAGATAACACTGTACCCTCCCTCGTACGTACATATTATGCTTTATCGTCATTCGTTTTTAATTTATGCGGAATATGTCTTCATTGTGTTAGGACAAGTACTCACCTACATCATCCAAATGAATTGCTGAATAAATTATTCACGACCTTATTTTAGGACAAGCTTTAATTTTATATATTATTTACTTAAACATAATGTTACCTTTCTAAATAGGCTTTGATGTCTTTCAAAGTTTAAAAACTATATTTTTTTAATAAAATCAGAAATGTTTAACTATTCAAATCAATTAAGTCTTTTCAAAGAAATTTGTAAATGTAAACAAGAAAACATACGGGTTAAATACATTACTATAAAAATAAAATGATAAGAAAAAGTCATGTTTTTGAAGACGAACGGTTATTAGCACATTCAACGTAGGTAGCTAATGTTTAGAAATACATCAGCCCATTCCATTGTACAATGTTACTTATAACCTCCTTTTTGGGCCTCTCCCAACGTTCCTACGTCCCAACCTTCCTTCCTTTTTGGGCCTCTCCCAATGTAGGACGTTGGGAGAGGCCCATAAAGGAAGGAAGGAGCCCAAAAAGAAAGATAATGAAAGGTAACCTACGTTCTTTTCTATACTCTTAACAAAATTTCATGACATCAGACTAGTTTAGGCGTGAAATACGCTTTCACTAAGAAACTCACTTTCTCATTTATAATATTAATTTTTTTTTATGGTAAAGGGGGCAAACGAGCAGACGGTGACCCGGTGATGGTAAATGACTACCGTTATCCATGGGCACTTGCAACTCAAGAGTCATAAATGCGTTGCCGGCCTTTAAGGTGGGAGTAAGGGAATGGTGGGAGAGGGGGAGAGGGGGAAGGGTTAGGGCCTCCGATAACGTCACTCACTCGGCGAAAGCACTTCACTGCTGGTTTTCTGTGAGGCCGTGGTATCACTCCTGTCGAGCCGTCCCATACGTGCCGAAACATATCTCTCCCACGAGGATTACTTTTAATTTTAGCTTGGTTCTTGGAAGCTGGTATTTTTAAAAACCTCTTCTACTTCTCCGTTCCGACTTAGCCACTTGTCCATTTGTCCCAGTGAGGTTTATCTGTGATGGTTTCCGGCAAGCATAAAGTTTTTTTCAATCTCCGAGTATATATTGCTATAGGTGAGCATAAATAAATATAATAAAAACCAAACTGTTAGTCTCAACGTTGGCTACATTCTCATACCTTCCTATAAATATGGTTATGCTCACTAAAGGATACTAAATTAGTTCTTTCTCGTCTTTCTTCTTTTGTTTTTTAACCTTTTGCAATACAATTTCAAAAGCTAACTCAATGTAAATATACAGTTTAACTTATTATAATCTGCACTCTTAGATAATATTCAGATAAACCGACTTTTTCAATTTATTCAGGTTTATACAGATTTTCTGGCTTATTCTTTTAAGTTACTCTAGAGAATAAAGATTCAATAATGTATCTTTTCAAAGTATTGCATGTATTTTTTTGGTTTGATTGACACTGACATTGACACACATTTGGCAATTCATTTTTATTTATATAGATGTCGTTTGTATATAAAAGTGTTGTTTTTACTATTTTCCTCCCAATTTTTACGTTTTTCTCTTGTTAAGAACCTTCCTTGTGCTTTAATGATAATATGAAAAACAAAATTAGCCGATTTGGTCAAGCCGTTCTCGAGTTTTGCGCTTAGCAACACATTTAGCGATTTATTTTTATTTATATAGGTAGATAAACTGTGCATTGTTTTTTATTTATTTAATATGAGCAATTGAACAGTAGGTATAGAGTGCTTTATCATTCTCGTGCATTACTAGAGTCGAATCATAAGAATTTTCAACAAATAGTAGTAAAAAAATTGTTCGTAGAGCGAAGAGTGCACATCATTTAATATTTCTTCATTCGTCATAATTTTTCGTAAGGATTGCAAAAAAAACTAATAAAAATAATATATTCTTAATTCAAATAAGAGGCAACGGAAAGTATTTAGTGAAGCTTCTATACCTGAAATCAATGTTTTCTTGACATATGTCAGGTGAAAAATTTCCTTTTTTGTAAGTTTTGAATGAAAGAAGAGTAAAATATTTTATAGGGAATCCTTATTTTAAATAAAATAATAACTAAAATATCATACGTATCTAATATTGTCTTACATTTACCTGACGCATATAATTTAGATATGTCTGAGAAACGATTATGTATTCAATTTTCTTATTCATGAAGCGAAAACGTGCTTGCTTTACTATTCACATTAAGTCATATCAAACTGATGTCTCTTTGATACTCTTTTCTTAGATATAATTATATGTGTAAGCAAAAATATTGTGTGATTTGCCTGTTGAATCACAATTTTCCGAGAAACCATTTGCCATATGTTTTTATTAATATGTTTTTAATGGCACATGCCAGTATTTTGATTAGCTAATAAACAATTTTAGTCAGGATCCTGATAGCTGAGCCAGAGGTCGTGTGTCCGGTTCCCATCCAGGAAAAAAAATGGTGTAATGAACATGATCATTTCTTCTATATCTAGGTGTAATTTATCTATAGTATGTATTTATTGAGTAATATATAAGTATGTTGATGAACAGTCTGGTTACCATAGTACAGGCTCTGCCCAGTTGCGATCAGAGGTGAGGTGTCTCAAGTTATTATATAGTCAATATTATGTGATGCATATTTCGTTTAAGTTATCACTTTGTGGTCTGAATATAGTACGTTAATAGCCGTAGACAAAGGGAAACTGATATGATCATACAATAATTAAATAATTGAAAATGGCTGAGAGTTTGAATGTCCTTTTTAATGTATTGTGTATATATATATATGTTTATGGTTCGTGGTAAGTGATAAGTCTGGACTTGTTAAGTCGTAATCTTAGGTTTTACCTTAGGAGCGAAATTAAACACAAGCGTACCCTTGAGAGTATAATGCCTAGAGAACATTGAGGGTAGCGTAATGACCCGGCTATATTAAAATAGAATTACTATTACCGTCATAACATATATCTCACCCCTTAACCTACATTAGTTATACTAGTGACTTATAGTTAGACACCCTATATTTTGCATACGTTTGCCTCGTGCTGAGTCGTGCTTGTTCGCCAAATTGGTTTTACGAAAAAATACAGCGAAATATTTATTCTTTCTGAATTAAAGATGTCCTAATTGCACTATTTTTAGATCGCTTAGCGTAATAAAGAACCTATTCTTAGGAAGATTTAATAAAACTCAGGGAGACGAATCGGACATTTAATATGGCGTGTTTCGCTAACATTTATATAAACTTCCCTAGTTCTCTCGACCAGACACTATACAACATATCACAGAAATATACTGTTCTATTCTACGATCATTATGTATAGACGTTAAATAGTTGAATCAGTCTGAAGAAAATGGAAAATAGGATTCTTTGGGAAATGATTTTTTTCGTATAACTGCACATTTTGATGTGGGAGAGCCATGCTTCGGCACGTATGGGCCGGTTTGACTCCGCTCGATACCACGACCTTGCAGAAAACCGGCAGTGAAACAATGATTGCATTGCTTTTCGCCGCGTAAGTGAGGTTACCAGAGGCCCTAACCCTTCCCTCTCCCCTATTCCCGTCCTTTCCTTCTCCTCCCCTATAATCCCTTTCTCCCGTCTTCCCCCCTCTCCCCCTCTTTCCCTACTCCCACCTTAAAGGGCGGCAACGCACTTGTGACTCTTGAGTTACAGGTGCCCATGGGCGGTGGTAGTCATTTACCATCAGATGACCCGTCTGCTCGTTTGCCCCCTATACCATAAAAAAAAAACACTGTGTCTAAATTGAACCCGGTTGCCACGGTTTGTCCAACTCCAAGTTGGGCCTGCATTAGGAGTGGGTGAGGTAACGACTCCTACCACCTTCGGGTAACGTGTTAAGGCGACGTCACCCCTTTGCAGCCTGTCACTATGGTGCGTGGAGAGGAAACCGTTCCATCCACACGCTGCCACACTCAGGGCAGCATGAGACGCTGAAAGGCGCGTCTCTGCCGTCCGGTTCACCGACAGCGAATAGGGCTCAAGTGGAGATTTTCCTCCCGGTTCCCGTTCCGCCGCCTCCTTCTACGAGATGGCACGATTCTAAACTACTACCTACTCTAAATTTTCTGTAGTACGTTGTATAAGTACGCGTAATTGTTTCGTATACAAACATCCCCTACTGCTTTATACAGAGTTGCACTTACTGTTTTATCTCTGCAATTTCAAAGATTAAATTAATAAAGGAGTCCCGCTTTGATTATTTGATTTCAAAGTCTTGGATGGAATTAATCTCACGACATTGGTGTGAGGCTAAGAACATTATGAAACAGCACAAAATACACCTTTATTATATTAAATGTGCCAAGGAAATTGCCTGCAAAATGAGAATTATTTTTAAGACTGTTAATATTGATTTAAAACGTTAGCCTTTTTTAACGCATGCCATTAATTGTAATTGCGTTAATATTCGTATAATATACCTAATACAATTGAATCATATGTGTGTTACAATTTGACTGTTCGCTCACTGCGGCAAGGTGGTGGTCAGGTAAGGTAAAGTGGTCGCCTTGTCACCAAGTCGTGGGTTTGATACCCCGAAGAGACAAAAAATTATGTGATCCACTAATAATTGTACGAGTATGGGCGTTCTTTGTGCTCGTTATTTCAATGTCTATGAAATTCCTCGCGACACAGAAATAATTTCTAGTGCGGGAATTGTCTTTTCATAAAAATATATTTCTGAAAGACATCGCTATTAGTGATAAGACTACCCATTGCACTTGCCGCTTAGTATAAACTGTTACTATGTTTAATTTCTGTTCAACTGTGGTGTACAATAAAGAGTGTTCTATCTATCAATCTATCTACTTTTTTTTTTGGAAAGTTTCTTGCAAAAAATAGTTATAGGAACACCAATAAAAACGATAATAAAATATTTCTATTTATTAAATACTGAATTTCTTTATACGCACTTATTGTAAACAAGTATTTGGCCAAGAGAGGTCACCATAGTCTCTATACATTTGCAATGCTGTGAGTGAGATTTACGTGGTGCTGATCTCATAAAATTCTTTTCATAATTTTTGAAGAACCTCACATTGTGTACTCCTAAGAAAACGATTTCGGAAGTTATTCTCTAACTTGATGGACTCTCAGCCGTTCTAATTGTAGTGCAGCTTTGTGTCACTGGCGAATGGTTTAAATATTAGAAAAAACCGTAGATATAATCTGATAACACGAGGAAATACGTCTTGTACAGTTGAATCGTTAAACTGGATGAAGTTTAAGATAAGAGACTCGATACTTTGATACTATAAGGTTTTCATAAAACGAATATATTTAAAAATATAATTTCATACACCCTCAAGCGAACAACAGAACTCGTGTAACAATCTAACATCTCGATGCATTATTCGATACATGTCTAATGAAGGCATCGGAAGGAGATAGGTAGGATATACTCACGATTCACGATAGATGTGTTAATTTAATTAATACGTTGAATATGCTTTTACACAGCCATTACACAATTGTATATTAACATTAATTACCTACTAAATTTAATAAATTATCCCTGAAGGCTCTCGTCGTTGCTCAATTCATAAAAAAAAAAATCGTGGCAAGGATTCGAGTTATTGTGCTAGTTGTGGGCTCTAAAACTTTTTTAAACATTTTTAAATTTTGATAGTTAAAACAATGTTTAAAATTTTTTGCAATTAATCTTGGTCATTTAGTATTTTATTACATTGTCATATTGCCATGCGACGTCGACGCTATAACGCTTGATTCTGAGTGCTACAAAAAAGCAGCTCGGCACAAAAAGTTACTTTAAAATTGCCTTCGTGCAAAAGATTCAGCTTTTAAATTGAACAAGAAGATATTATGGTAGTTGGCTATGGTTATTTGACAGTCCTCATTAAATTGAAATATAAAATTTAAAAAGTTTCGTTATCATTTTCAAGTTTGTTATTATTATTAAGTGTTAAACCAAACATTCAAATTTAATTCTTTGATAAAACAAGTTTGACGTCATAGGATGCAGTCTCGTGCAAGTTTGTACAAAATAGTTTAAACGTTTAATAAAGTGATTCTGATTTCGCTTGACAGTTAACTACTGTTCTGACTGTACCTCTTCTGATGTCTGCTTATTGTAAGAACGATATATCTGCTGAAATTTACTTAGCATTATTATAGACAAACGCCATAAGTTTTTTTCACTTCAAACCGCCTGATGGAAAGCTAGAATCAGGTCCAAATACTGAATACCACCATGACAGAGACGGTTGATACTAAAATGGTTAAGTGCAACTATATACATATTATTCATTTGCCGTATCAAGTTTTACGCGTAACAAAGCTCGTATATTTCATTCACAAAGTTTAACATTAATCCAGACCACCACGTCACGTTTCACGTAGCCTATATACACATACACTTATAATAAAGTGTGGCAATTTTTATATCAATATTTTAAAATTTTACTAATTGGTGTTTGTCAATATATTTGTACACGTTTTATACACATTTGTGTGACAATCAATGTACACCAATATTTATGCATTATCTACCTTATTGATTTTAACAATGGCATATTCATGGAGCTCTAGTAACTTACTATAAAACTCGTATATAGAAAAAGAAGATAAAAGTAATAAAAATGATTAATGTTCATAAGTTATGGATATAAAAACGTGTCTGATGACACAGCCAAGTCTTTTTAAGTCAGACAAATGAATCTTAAAAGCAAGACCTAACAAACTTCCAATTGATGATAAAGCGGTGTGAGTAATTATATGAACCTTAACCTTAACAAATTCCTTTTTAATATTCTCAAAATCGCTTGGTGGTTGAATATCGACCATAATTTATTTTTGGTTTATTTCATTTGCCAATATAACTTGAACTGTCATTGTAATAACTTACGTACGTGCCTATATATATTGGACGCGTGTAGCTTTAAGTAATTTTTAATTTTGTGACACATGCTGTTTAAAAAATTTTAGCTTTCTGCACTTCTTCTGTATATAAGTTTTAAGTTTTCGAAATTTCAAATTCCTGCGTTAGCAAAATTTTCTTAAACTTGCATGCAAAGAATTCTCCTCGCGTATACATATATAGATACTGATGAAAAAAGAACAATATGTTTCTTTCGAGATGCTTCTCAAGTGAGCTCTATAGCTGTACTAGAACATTTTTGAACTTAATTTAAATAAATAACTTAACTTCTCTTATTTATTACGACTCTTTATTATTTACGATTTCATACGACATATGTCGAAAACGCACGCAATATTAAGTAGACGCAACACTAAAAAAAAAACACTAAAAGTAGAAAGAAACTGTCTCTATCCTGCTATCGCATTTTAAAACCAAAATTCTGTTGAATTTCCAGGATTAAACACTCTCTAAGAATAATAAAACTTACAAGCATTGCACGAATTCTTGAGCTTTCCACAAGCTTTGCAGCAGGAAGCCGTATTTCTACAAGGAAAGTAAAACTGAGTTCAAAAATTTCACTTGCATAATAATTCATTTCTGTAAGAATAAAATTCTACCCATGTGAAATGTCTTCAGAAAGTATGCACACTGTGCCCGACATTACTTTTATTACTCTTTTTAACGTAGCATTTTGTAAATGTGAAGTATTATTCCGTGCGTGATACAGACTTTCCCCTGTTCTCTGTAAATGTACCTGCTTTTTTATGTTTAATTTTAAGTTGATCACATATACACATATTGACTTTTTAATTTTATTTTTCATCACATACAATAGAATTTTAACTATATTAAACAATAGGCACTCCTCGTTAGATTTGTATAGTAATGTGTTTTTCAAATTACGCGCTGAAAATAATTTAATTGCTGAAATTAATTAAAAACTTTGGAGTACTCTAATTTTTGATACCCAGTTTTTTGAGCAGCGTATTGTTACAACAACAATAAAATATATTTAAAAAAATACAAGGCACTTTAATACATCTCAATTAAGCCTATGACCATGAAAGGTTGTTATTTTTCCTTTTGATACCTTTCTGCGGATAACCTATGCTATCCTCCTTTTTCAAGTTTTTATAAATGTACTTAGCAAAGCGTACAAAACCACTTCTAATACTTATTAAATCTATAAAAAGAAAGCGAGAGTTTAACCGCCTAACAGCGGGCTTTCCATTTATATCTTAGATGAATTGTAAGTTTAATATTGGCTCACCGACTTCCATAACTTAAGTTTGCGGTAAAAATATATAATTTATCTAATACTAGATGAATTTGATCATTTATTTTCAAAATATAAACGTAAAACATTTCAGCAGAGGCCTTTGGGAGAGGAGATATACTATACAAGGCTTGTCCTTATGTAAAATAGCTACTAGCTACTTTACTGTAGTTAAATCTTTTTGAGCACATTATTGATAGGACAAAGGTCCATATTATCTACGGAATTCATTAAATAGAACTAGAGAATTAGTCTTGCCCTAAATTTTACCTAAGTCGAAAATATCGACAAAATCCATCACTATTCTATTCTTCCCCAAGGCGCTTTTAAATGGCCTACGTAAGTTATTTGTCGTGGCTCGCTGCCTTAAGCACTTACCTTACCTGCTCATGATTCTAAGGTACAGGGAAAATCTTTTAAATTCAGACCCTTGGTACTGAGATGTATAAACATTTACCATGCTATGGATAAGACATCTTGAAATGTGTAAAAATAATTATTATGTAATCTTTATAGTAATTATGTGATCTTTGTGAATATGCCATGTGTATATTTTCCATACATTGTTAAGACGAGAAATATTATTAATACTTAAATATATTTCTAGAAGGTTATTTAAGATTATTACAATTTAATCTATATTGATATAAGTTATAGTACTTATATATATAAGTTGGCAGTACTGTACTTAATTACGGCGCGAACTTTGAGCGCTACCTGTCACTTAGTGTAATTACAGTTACTGTTTTTGATTTCATTGTTTTAAGTGCTCTGCGATTTAACTACGGAAATATTTGTTAAACAAAGAGTTTACCTTTAGTCTTCTGTGCCGAATCTCTAAAGCTGTTGCAGAAGACTTATGGTGATTTATGTATCTCAAAAATACACGCAATTGAATAGTATAAAGTATTTAAAAAAGGCCGACAAAAAGGCTGACTTACCTCGGCGAACCCCAACCGCTGCGAATGATGAAAACATTAATCTAATCAAGAAGCTGGTTCTTGATGATCGTCGTATGTGTCTTTAGCTTTAAAGGTGTACGTATTTTTAGTCCGTTCATAATATTCTGGGCAGGAAAGGTCGCCGTGCGATTAGTCGCAAAAGTCCACCTTCATGAAACGCATATTAACTGGCAACGAGACATGGTTTTACGGGTACAACATGCATACAAAGGCTCGTCTTCACAATGAAAACGAGCCGATGTCCAAAAAACCGCGTCAAAAATTAAAGTTATGCTGATAGTTTTCTTTGATTACCGTGGTTGTGGCACTACAAACTGTTCCAAAGGGACAAATTTATTAAGGTGTCATGAGGGGTTTGCCAGAGAATAACTCTGCAACGGCTGCAACTCTAGCCTCTTAATCCAGTCACGAATTAGTTTTAACAATAGATTTTGCAACTGAATGAAGGTAGATGTGCACCTTGAATGATTTCTATGTTTAATAGGTTCAAACCTTCAACGGTATCACTGAGTGATTTTTATTTTTTAGTACGTTAGCTTTTGGAGCATTTCAATAAAATGAAATTCAGGTGGCATCAGCTTGCATCCTGTTTACCTCTCGTGTAACACAAACACTATTGTACCTGAAGATCTGACTTTTAAAAAGAGTGGCCATGAGTTTCTTTGCCAGTATTCTTCTCATAAGGCCTTACGCATTTTGGAAACTGGAAGTTATAGATCGACACAAACAGGCAGTAGATTTTGGTGTTTTTCACCTAATTTACCTTGACAATCCAGTACATGCTGTGGCGTCTGTTTGTGCCGATCTATGATTTTAACTCTAGCTTCAATTTAACTTTCATAAATGTCACTTAGTGTCTTAATTGAATAAATGATTTTGAATTTCAATTGAATTTGAAAATAAGCGCCGAAAACAGCCAGCTTTGTTAAATGTTAGTTCATGGATTGGACACCATGATAATGTACCTTCGCCCAAAGCCATTATTGTGCAAATCTTTTTAGGCAAAAACTCGAATGTCATTGACCAAGCACCATACATACCTGATATGGCTGCGTCTGACTTTTTTCTGCTCCCGGAGGCTAAAACTACCACTTCGAAGTCTTCTTCGAAGTGGTAATTTTAGCCTCGTTTTTTACGTTTTAAGTTGAGTGAAGCTATAAAAGAATTCGCTGAAGGAGTTGAGCACCATACCTCAATCAGCTTATAAAAAATATATGGACGACTGGGTCAAGCGCCTGCGTAGCTGAATTGGAAGCAAAAAGATCTAATTTGAAGGCGACAAAATAAATTTTGATTACTTTTTGGTTTATTAAATAAATCGCGTAAGTTAATTTTTAAACAGAAATTTCTTAGAAGTGCGCCCTCAATTGTTCTAAAATTTACATATTACTAATCTATTGGAAATCAAAGGAAAGAGAAACATATAAGTAGTTAAAACATAAGAGCTCTATCCTCGCCGGGATAATAATTTGTACCAAGCAGGTCATTTATACATAAATATAATATATGTATATGAGTTTTATAGACAGGTATTTCTGAAAGTGATTAAATTTTGATAGGAGGAGATTTTAAAGGGCATGTCGGAACAGGAAATGATGATTATGAAAGAGTTCATGGAGGAAGGGGATTCGGAAATAGAAATAATGATGGTGAGGCCCTACTCCAGTTTTCCTCTTCGTTTGACTTAGCGGTAGTTAACACGTGGTTCCAAAAGAGCGACGAACACTCTATCACATATAAAAGTGGTAACTACGCGACACAGATCGACTACTTTCTTATCAGAAGAGATAAATTGGTCTGTGCTAAAAACTGCAAGGTACTACCCGGGGAACCTTTAGTGCCGCAACATAGGTTGCTAGTAATGGAGGTCAAAAGAAAAGTTCGGTATACGAATAGGAGGAATCGGCCCCCTCCAAGGATCAGGTGGCGAATGTTAGAGAAAGAACAGTATGCAAATACATTTAGGGAAAAAATTGTGGATAGAATGATAGAAATGGATGGAATGCATGATAAGTCAGTGGATGACTGTTGGAATAAAATGGCAAATTATATAAGAGAGATAACGCTGGAAGTATTCGGAGAAACGAAAGGGATAAGTACTATTAATAGAGATACTTGGTGGTGGACTGAAGAGGTACAGAAAGCTCTAAAAGATAAGAAGGATGCATTTAAAGCATGGAAAAATGAGAATGGGAGTGAAATAATCAAGGAAGTTAGAAAATGTGAATACAAAGAGTGGAAGAAGAAAGCAAACAAAGCGGTAGCAGTGGCCAAAGTTCAAGCTCAAAACAATATGTATAGGCATCTACGAAAACCTAGAGGACAAAAAGAACTCTACCGCATTAGAAAGATCAGGGAAGAGAGGGCAAAAGACATCAAGCATGTGAGATGTATGAAAGATGAAGAGGGTAGGGTGTTGATAAAAGATAAAGATATAAAAGACTGATGGAAGACTTATTTTGAAAAGCTTATGAATGAGGAGAATGATTGGAGCGACGTGTTAAACGATGTGCATGTGAATATCGGATTAGTGAATGAGATTAGTATGAACGAAGTTAGAATGGCAGTACAAAATATGAAAAATGGTAAAGCAGTTGGGCCCGACGGTATACCAGTTGAAGTTTGGATGTTATTGAAAGAGGACGGATATCAGTGGCTGACTTTATTCTTCAATAAGTTGTTGCATGAAGAAGTAATCCCTGATGACATTGTGTTGGTCGGAGAAGACGGGTGCAAGATCCAGAGCAGACTGGAGAAATGGCAACATAGACTGGAGAATGTCGGCTTGAAAATCAGCAAAACCAAAACTGAATACATGTTCTGCGGTTTCGGCGGTCTCTCCGGTCCTGAAACCATTTCGCTGGATGGAACAGCGATCCCAGTGTGCTCCAAATTTGAAATACTTCGGTTCTCTTCTTCAAAACGATGCCTAAATAGACCGCACTGTGCAGCATCGAATCAATACAGGGTGGATGAAGTGGCGGCGAACCATTTGTGATCCCAAGTTTCCAGTTAAGTTGAAAGGACAGGTGTATAAAACTATGATCAGACCTGCCGTCTTGTACGTTTCTGAAAGTTGGCCCACAAAGAGACAAAGAGAGAACGGATGAGAGACGCCTGCACATGGATGTGTGGTGTGACTAGGATGGACAAGGTGAGAAATTAAGATATTAGAGGGAGCCTGAAAGGAGCACCAGTGGAGGAAAAGCTGAGAAGCAATAGGTTATCGTGGTATGGACATGTGATGCGGAGGGATGAGCAAAATGTGGTGAAAAGAGTTTTATGTTTGGATGTTGACGGATACAAGAGAAGAGGACGACCAAAGAAAAGATGGATGGACTGTGTAAGAGAAGATATGGCTAGAAATGGAGTAAGCACTGAAATGACGAACGATATAGTAGAATGGAAGAATAAAACATATTGCACCGGCCCCAAAAAAAATTGTTACAAGGGTAGGCAGATGATGATGTATATGAGATTTACTTAATGAACGAATATCTGTTTGAAATTTCAGGTGTAGTTATTATATTACACTAGCAGCACCTCGCGGTTGCACTCGCGTAAGTCCCGATCCCGTGTTAATATTGGAATAAAAAGTAGCCTATATGTTAATCTAGGTCTCCAGCTATCTACATACCAAGTTTCATCTCAATCGGGTCAGTAGTTTTGGCATGAAAAAGTAACAAACATTCATACATACCAACTTTCACGCTTATAATATTAGTAGGATAAACATAATATTTCGCCCTCACAATCTTGATAAGAACATGGAAGAAAAAGAATATATATAATACATAAAATAAATTATAGATTAGAAAAACTAAAACAAAACGAATGAAAAAGTTAAAAAACAGTGCTAGTATCTACCTCCTCGCTCCATCATCCATCGTGGTAACGAGCTATAGCCCAATTTATTTGGCTCGCCAAAACGAATCATATGAGCAAAGCTAGAAGGGTTTACTTGTTACATGTAGAGTTCCTCCACTCCTGGCTCCATCGCCAGATCAACTCCAATATGCCAAATTATAGTATTGTCATGCAAACTACATATATGTAATAATAATAATATTAATAATTACTCCACACATCTCACACACGGCCGTCTGATCCCAAACTAGGCAGAGCCTGTACTATGGTAACCAGACTGCTGATAAACATACTTATATATTTCTAAATACATACATATTATATATATAAATTACACCCAGACACAGAAAAAATTATCGTGCTCATCACACAATTATTTGTCCTGGGTGGGAATCGAACCCACGACCTCTGGCTTAGCAGTCAGGGTTACTAACCACTAGACCAACAGGCCAGTCGAACAAAGAACATACAAAGTTTCATTACGATAGGACAATTTATTAGAAGTATGTTAAAATTTACTTCTAAGATTTGTTTACATAGTTAGTTACTTACAAGTAAAGCTAATAAAAGTCAGTCGTTTTTAATCGTTTCTTTTTACTTTTCAAGTAATAAAGCAATAAAATGTACCAACGTCCATCAATCTACTAAATTTAATAAACCAATACCAGAAAAAAAAAAGATTAAAATCCTTCAGCCTTCAGCCAAAGCCGCTTGTTAAGGGATTTTCAAGCGATTGTTGGTTAAGCTACTATGACTTTCAAATAAATGTTTTTGCCCACAAGAATCAGCAAACGATAAAAAGTGAGGTGGGTCGAGAGGTCGTTATCCCTGACAATGACGTAATAGCCACCTTTGTTTACTACGTTTTCTCAAAGCAGCGGATCTTCAGCATACGCTCGAATTCATATGGATGTACGATTTTGCTGTATAGGTATAAAATATATAGACTCCACATTACGTAGCGGTTCTGTCTACTTTAAAATTTATAGAGAAGTGTTTTCAGGTTACAATTGGTTTAAAGAAATACAAAGAATACATGTAATGAATCAGCTGTTTATCAGATTTGCTATTCCAAAGATTTTAATCACTGAATTTATGAGTAGTATAAAAAGCCTAAATTTCCCACGCATCATTAAAAAAAAAAACCAAGTATAAAAATGCTCACTAGAAAACAATGTGTGATGTTATGAAGGTGAGATAAAAAAATGCAATAAAAATTTGTATTTATAAAGTTAAGAAGTTTGTCTTTGATGAAAAATACTTACCGTATTAATGTAGCAAAGTAGAAAATATTCCGACCACGGGGTCTAGATATTATAATGTAACGACAAATCAATTTACAAAAGTGTAAAGACATCATCTAAATCAAAGTGATCATCTTTACCTTAAAAGTGAGAAATAAGAAGAAAGTAACAACGTACACCACTAAATGTTGTACATCACATTGAAATATGAAAACTGGAGGTAGCAAGGATAAGCAAAGGAGTATGATATACGTTAAAAGATAAACTTAAGTATCAAAAATTCAACCACAAAGAGAACAAGATGATGCGATACACTGTTGATGTAAACCTACTCCTAACATAAGAACAAAGGTTAGTTCAAGAGGAAACCAAGTACCATGTGTAACCCGTGCTGCCAATTGAAAGTGTGTTGAAAAGGAGAAGAACGAAGATTGGGAAGACATTCAATATCGCAGTGAGACTTTTTAGGTACCGAGGTAATTGATTGCAAGAAAAAAAAAATCTCAAGTGCCTAAATATTAAACACTGTGGATAGTGATCGCTTTGTGAGACGATACCAGTAATTGTAGTGACAAAAAAAAAATTGTGACTCAGCGTTCCACGGCTTCGCATACGCTTCTCGTAAAGACCTTTAGCCAAGAAGCCTTGTCAAATTAGGAATAGGTTTCTAGAATGGCCCCTCTTTTTTTTTCGTGTGGAAACCCCCACGGGTCATCACCTCACCATGACTATCGGTGAAGTGGTATGTCGGAATCGAACCGACTAAAACCACACGGTGTTCACACAAGTGAGTCTATCGCTTCTTTCCTCGGGTATACCCTAGGAAAGAAGTCCCCGAGAATCTATAATGTATCCTAATATAATATGGTTATAATATAGGCTTGTTGAATATCCTAAATACTCTTACGAAAAACTAAAATACATACATGTATATTTTTATGAACAGACCTTTTCTTATTTATTTAAGCGGTTCCGTAATACTTACTAACTAGATGGTATGGGGGTCTGCTCTAAATCAGCAAACGATAAAAGGTTCTACCGGTCGAGAGGTCGTTATCCTAGGCAGTGACGTAACAACCTCCTCGGGGAATTGTTGGCAATAAAACTAATGAACTTCGTAATACATAATGAAAATACGAGGGCGTTTGGTGTCCCTTTACATGTGCGGAACAACGTCGGTTAATTGTATCATTGATGTGGTTTGGATACGCAATATGACGTATTGTTTTATGTGATGTTTGTTTGCTGCCATATTTTAATGTTATACCAATGATGAAGTTGTAATTCTGAGAACCAATTTTGAATTATATGAAAGGGGCATGAAAATGGCTGCTAATTTGTTCATAACTAGCTTGCTTAAGGTTTCACCGCGTGACATGTATGTTTGTGTGTTTATTCAGAAACGCAAACTTAATCGAAACACGTGCTCGTTTAAGTTTAGATTATTTTAATCAAAATTATAATACAACCATGTGTGCTTACATACCGGAGAGGTTTGTGCCATATGCTTGGTGTAGTTTGTAACAAATGTACTTACTTTTTTCTTTGAGCTACCTAGTTTTCTATATAGTGGGAGAGCCATACTTCGGCACGTATGGGCCGGCTCGTCTCCGCTCGATACCACGGCCTCACAGATAACCGGCAGTAAAGTAATGCACCTTAAAGGGCGGCAACGTACTTGTGACTCTTGAGTTACAGGTGCCCATGGGCGGCGGTAGTCATTTACCATCAGGTGACCCGTCAGCTCGTTTGTCCCCTATACCATAAAAAAACAAAACCAACAGACATCTGAATTCTTCAGTAACTCTCATACCGAACTTTGAAAAATTTCATATTATAATCTATGGAGAACATCGATAGTGATACTCGTAAGGTTAAGTTTCTTATCTGATTCACGAAACCCTAAAAGCGAACAATTCTCTACAAAGCTCTCGTTTGAGTTTACAGCACATCTACAAGCAAGAAATTATATTCAGAGTAAAAATAAGCTGCAGAAAAGCATGGCGTTTCTTATAAATGTTATCTTTGCTATCTTACGGCTATGTAAACGGGTTTTAAAATTATACATATTTAGTCCTTAGTTTGTAAGTGTCATAATACTATGTAGTAATATATCACTTACAACTAACACGTACTAGACTAAACATGTATCATATTAGCCTATTTTGATACATATGACATGTCCCTTCCTCATTATCATATCAGCAATGGGACGCCAATTGTCTGAACTACTTCTAATTTAATCCTTACTTTTTATAAATTTTTCATTTAGTTTAGGATTACGAACAAATGATACACATTTTTGCCCGTCTTTTTCGAAAGACAAACTTAACTTTGCTGTTCTAAAAATATTCTCCCATACATCGATTTACGACAAAGTCAACTTTCCAACCGCAAAATATAAGTTTGTAATTACAAAAACTACTTTTTTATGTGATATAAAAACAAATTAAACACTTTCGGATTTTTTTCCATTACTTGTGCTGTCAGACCTTGCTGCTTACCAAATGTCATGATTGTAGGTCAATGGGAAATACCCTGTAGGTTCTGTTTTGCCTGTAAAATGTTTGCTAGATTTTTTTACAGCTGTAAGGATTTATCTATAATTTTAATGTATTGTATCATTTCAAAGGTAACCTGTGAGAAATTGCTTTAAGCGGTAAGGACGCTCTTTGTATATACTCATGTTTTATAACTATTTCTTATTAACTTGTAAACTTTTGCGTTCCTTGATATAATAAGTATTTATTTCTACAGGAATTAACGCGATCACGAAATAGGTGTTACATACCTCTGAATTGCCAGACGTTTCTTGTAAACAAATTTAAAATTATAAAAATACAACAATAAAGTTTATTTCTATTGTGTTCTAGCATTTGAAACAAAAGACAATCAAAAGTATTTGTGCAGAAACTAGCATACTACTACATACATACATACCTAGTATTTTCACGGTATTTATTTTGTTTTATTGTAGCTGTAAATATTTTTGAAACTTAACCATAATCCAAAATCATAACTAATAGTCAAAATTAATACCTAGTGCAACAGTATCATTGTTAATTAAAGAGAGTTCAGTTAATTCGCGATGCGTGAAATGCTGATAATACAAAACTTTCTATTGTGTTCGATGTATAACACTGTGGAATGTCTTTGGGATAAAATAGAACATAATTTATAGTTTGAATTGTTAATTTATTACTTTTCTAAGCACAAATAACCTGTATATTCTAAAGAAGACATGTAGTTATTAATATATGCTGTAAAAAGTTGGTAACAAAAATATTATCATGAAGTATCTGACACAAAAATGAGAAGTCGTGATGTAACAAGTAAGTAAAAGTATCTATACATGGTATTGGTGTAGGGCTCTGTTTCCGCATTTAGATTATAGATCCATTCCATTAGGCGTTCAGATAAGCTGACTAGTTGAGCCAGCCTAGCTCCTTCCAGAAGCACAGAAGCCTCCTGGGGCGTTCGCAGGCTTCTAGGAGCGATCTCGCATCTGCGAGGATGTTTGCCCGTTGTGTGGCCACTCCCTCGCACTCCAGGATAACGTGGGCGGCCGTTTCCTCCGCGTCGAGATATCGTACACATCGTAGACAAGTATCTATACATATATGTATCTTAAGTAAATATACCACAGCGAAAAAGTTATTCCTCTTTAGTTTCACATATATTTTAAAGGGGACCTGATCAGAAATACGATGACAAATTTCAAGGAAAGCTTTGGAGGACTTTTTATTATCTGTATAAAACTTCAATTTTGCTTCGATTTTGTCATTATCTGTATATTAAAATTTTTTGCAATTAATCTTGGTCATTTAGTATTTTATTACATTGTCATATTGCCATGCGACGTCGACGCTATAACGCTTGATTCTGAGTGCTACAAAAAAGCAGCTCGGCACAAAAAGTTACTTTAAAATTGCCTTCGTGCAAAAGATTCAGCTTTTAAATTGAACAAGAAGATATTATGGTAGTTGGCTATGGTTATTTGACAGTCCTCATTAAATTGAAATATAAAATTTAAAAAGTTTCGTTATCATTTTCAAGTTTGTTATTATTATTAAGTGTTAAACCAAACATTCAAATTTAATTCTTTGATAAAACAAGTTTGACGTCATAGGATGCAGTCTCGTGCAAGTTTGTACAAAATAGTTTAAACGTTTAATAAAGTGATTCTGATTTCGCTTGACAGTTAACTACTGTTCTGACTGTACCTCTTCTGATGTCTGCTTATTGTAAGAACGATATATCTGCTGAAATTTACTTAGCATTATTATAGACAAACGCCATAAGTTTTTTTCACTTCAAACCGCCTGATGGAAAGCTAGAATCAGGTCCAAATACTGAATACCACCATGACAGAGACGGTTGATACTAAAATGGTTAAGTGCAACTATATACATATTATTCATTTGCCGTATCAAGTTTTACGCGTAACAAAGCTCGTATATTTCATTCACAAAGTTTAACATTAATCCAGACCACCACGTCACGTTTCACGTAGCCTATATACACATACACTTATAATAAAGTGTGGCAATTTTTATATCAATATTTTAAAATTTTACTAATTGGTGTTTGTCAATATATTTGTACACGTTTTATACACATTTGTGTGACAATCAATGTACACCAATATTTATGCATTATCTACCTTATTGATTTTAACAATGGCATATTCATGGAGCTCTAGTAACTTACTATAAAACTCGTATATAGAAAAAGAAGATAAAAGTAATAAAAATGATTAATGTTCATAAGTTATGGATATAAAAACGTGTCTGATGACACAGCCAAGTCTTTTTAAGTCAGACAAATGAATCTTAAAAGCAAGACCTAACAAACTTCCAATTGATGATAAAGCGGTGTGAGTAATTATATGAACCTTAACCTTAACAAATTCCTTTTTAATATTCTCAAAATCGCTTGGTGGTTGAATATCGACCATAATTTATTTTTGGTTTATTTCATTTGCCAATATAACTTGAACTGTCATTGTAATAACTTACGTACGTGCCTATATATATTGGACGCGTGTAGCTTTAAGTAATTTTTAATTTTGTGACACATGCTGTTTAAAAAATTTTAGCTTTCTGCACTTCTTCTGTATATAAGTTTTAAGTTTTCGAAATTTCAAATTCCTGCGTTAGCAAAATTTTCTTAAACTTGCATGCAAAGAATTCTCCTCGCGTATACATATATAGATACTGATGAAAAAAGAACAATATGTTTCTTTCGAGATGCTTCTCAAGTGAGCTCTATAGCTGTACTAGAACATTTTTGAACTTAATTTAAATAAATAACTTAACTTCTCTTATTTATTACGACTCTTTATTATTTACGATTTCATACGACATATGTCGAAAACGCACGCAATATTAAGTAGACGCAACACTAAAAAAAAAACACTAAAAGTAGAAAGAAACTGTCTCTATCCTGCTATCGCATTTTAAAACCAAAATTCTGTTGAATTTCCAGGATTAAACACTCTCTAAGAATAATAAAACTTACAAGCATTGCACGAATTCTTGAGCTTTCCACAAGCTTTGCAGCAGGAAGCCGTATTTCTACAAGGAAAGTAAAACTGAGTTCAAAAATTTCACTTGCATAATAATTCATTTCTGTAAGAATAAAATTCTACCCATGTGAAATGTCTTCAGAAAGTATGCACACTGTGCCCGACATTACTTTTATTACTCTTTTTAACGTAGCATTTTGTAAATGTGAAGTATTATTCCGTGCGTGATACAGACTTTCCCCTGTTCTCTGTAAATGTACCTGCTTTTTTATGTTTAATTTTAAGTTGATCACATATACACATATTGACTTTTTAATTTTATTTTTCATCACATACAATAGAATTTTAACTATATTAAACAATAGGCACTCCTCGTTAGATTTGTATAGTAATGTGTTTTTCAAATTACGCGCTGAAAATAATTTAATTGCTGAAATTAATTAAAAACTTTGGAGTACTCTAATTTTTGATACCCAGTTTTTTGAGCAGCGTATTGTTACAACAACAATAAAATATATTTAAAAAAATACAAGGCACTTTAATACATCTCAATTAAGCCTATGACCATGAAAGGTTGTTATTTTTCCTTTTGATACCTTTCTGCGGATAACCTATGCTATCCTCCTTTTTCAAGTTTTTATAAATGTACTTAGCAAAGCGTACAAAACCACTTCTAATACTTATTAAATCTATAAAAAGAAAGCGAGAGTTTAACCGCCTAACAGCGGGCTTTCCATTTATATCTTAGATGAATTGTAAGTTTAATATTGGCTCACCGACTTCCATAACTTAAGTTTGCGGTAAAAATATATAATTTATCTAATACTAGATGAATTTGATCATTTATTTTCAAAATATAAACGTAAAACATTTCAGCAGAGGCCTTTGGGAGAGGAGATATACTATACAAGGCTTGTCCTTATGTAAAATAGCTACTAGCTACTTTACTGTAGTTAAATCTTTTTGAGCACATTATTGATAGGACAAAGGTCCATATTATCTACGGAATTCATTAAATAGAACTAGAGAATTAGTCTTGCCCTAAATTTTACCTAAGTCGAAAATATCGACAAAATCCATCACTATTCTATTCTTCCCCAAGGCGCTTTTAAATGGCCTACGTAAGTTATTTGTCGTGGCTCGCTGCCTTAAGCACTTACCTTACCTGCTCATGATTCTAAGGTACAGGGAAAATCTTTTAAATTCAGACCCTTGGTACTGAGATGTATAAACATTTACCATGCTATGGATAAGACATCTTGAAATGTGTAAAAATAATTATTATGTAATCTTTATAGTAATTATGTGATCTTTGTGAATATGCCATGTGTATATTTTCCATACATTGTTAAGACGAGAAATATTATTAATACTTAAATATATTTCTAGAAGGTTATTTAAGATTATTACAATTTAATCTATATTGATATAAGTTATAGTACTTATATATATAAGTTGGCAGTACTGTACTTAATTACGGCGCGAACTTTGAGCGCTACCTGTCACTTAGTGTAATTACAGTTACTGTTTTTGATTTCATTGTTTTAAGTGCTCTGCGATTTAACTACGGAAATATTTGTTAAACAAAGAGTTTACCTTTAGTCTTCTGTGCCGAATCTCTAAAGCTGTTGCAGAAGACTTATGGTGATTTATGTATCTCAAAAATACACGCAATTGAATAGTATAAAGTATTTAAAAAAGGCCGACAAAAAGGCTGACTTACCTCGGCGAACCCCAACCGCTGCGAATGATGAAAACATTAATCTAATCAAGAAGCTGGTTCTTGATGATCGTCGTATGTGTCTTTAGCTTTAAAGGTGTACGTATTTTTAGTCCGTTCATAATATTCTGGGCAGGAAAGGTCGCCGTGCGATTAGTCGCAAAAGTCCACCTTCATGAAACGCATATTAACTGGCAACGAGACATGGTTTTACGGGTACAACATGCATACAAGTCAACATTTTATAGACAGGTATTTCTGAAAGTGATTAAATTTTGATAGGAGGAGATTTTAAAGGGCATGTCGGAACAGGAAATGATGATTATGAAAGAGTTCATGGAGGAAGGGGATTCGGAAATAGAAATAATGATGGTGAGGCCCTACTCCAGTTTTCCTCTTCGTTTGACTTAGCGGTAGTTAACACGTGGTTCCAAAAGAGCGACGAACACTCTATCACATATAAAAGTGGTAACTACGCGACACAGATCGACTACTTTCTTATCAGAAGAGATAAATTGGTCTGTGCTAAAAACTGCAAGGTACTACCCGGGGAACCTTTAGTGCCGCAACATAGGTTGCTAGTAATGGAGGTCAAAAGAAAAGTTCGGTATACGAATAGGAGGAATCGGCCCCCTCCAAGGATCAGGTGGCGAATGTTAGAGAAAGAACAGTATGCAAATACATTTAGGGAAAAAATTGTGGATAGAATGATAGAAATGGATGGAATGCATGATAAGTCAGTGGATGACTGTTGGAATAAAATGGCAAATTATATAAGAGAGATAACGCTGGAAGTATTCGGAGAAACGAAAGGGATAAGTACTATTAATAGAGATACTTGGTGGTGGACTGAAGAGGTACAGAAAGCTCTAAAAGATAAGAAGGATGCATTTAAAGCATGGAAAAATGAGAATGGGAGTGAAATAATCAAGGAAGTTAGAAAATGTGAATACAAAGAGTGGAAGAAGAAAGCAAACAAAGCGGTAGCAGTGGCCAAAGTTCAAGCTCAAAACAATATGTATAGGCATCTACGAAAACCTAGAGGACAAAAAGAACTCTACCGCATTAGAAAGATCAGGGAAGAGAGGGCAAAAGACATCAAGCATGTGAGATGTATGAAAGATGAAGAGGGTAGGGTGTTGATAAAAGATAAAGATATAAAAGACTGATGGAAGACTTATTTTGAAAAGCTTATGAATGAGGAGAATGATTGGAGCGACGTGTTAAACGATGTGCATGTGAATATCGGATTAGTGAATGAGATTAGTATGAACGAAGTTAGAATGGCAGTACAAAATATGAAAAATGGTAAAGCAGTTGGGCCCGACGGTATACCAGTTGAAGTTTGGATGTTATTGAAAGAGGACGGATATCAGTGGCTGACTTTATTCTTCAATAAGTTGTTGCATGAAGAAGTAATCCCTGATGACATTGTGTTGGTCGGAGAAGACGGGTGCAAGATCCAGAGCAGACTGGAGAAATGGCAACATAGACTGGAGAATGTCGGCTTGAAAATCAGCAAAACCAAAACTGAATACATGTTCTGCGGTTTCGGCGGTCTCTCCGGTCCTGAAACCATTTCGCTGGATGGAACAGCGATCCCAGTGTGCTCCAAATTTGAAATACTTCGGTTCTCTTCTTCAAAACGATGCCTAAATAGACCGCACTGTGCAGCATCGAATCAATACAGGGTGGATGAAGTGGCGGCGAACCATTTGTGATCCCAAGTTTCCAGTTAAGTTGAAAGGACAGGTGTATAAAACTATGATCAGACCTGCCGTCTTGTACGTTTCTGAAAGTTGGCCCACAAAGAGACAAAGAGAGAACGGATGAGAGACGCCTGCACATGGATGTGTGGTGTGACTAGGATGGACAAGGTGAGAAATTAAGATATTAGAGGGAGCCTGAAAGGAGCACCAGTGGAGGAAAAGCTGAGAAGCAATAGGTTATCGTGGTATGGACATGTGATGCGGAGGGATGAGCAAAATGTGGTGAAAAGAGTTTTATGTTTGGATGTTGACGGATACAAGAGAAGAGGACGACCAAAGAAAAGATGGATGGACTGTGTAAGAGAAGATATGGCTAGAAATGGAGTAAGCACTGAAATGACGAACGATATAGTAGAATGGAAGAATAAAACATATTGCACCGGCCCCAAAAAAAATTGTTACAAGGGTAGGCAGATGATGATGTATATGAGATTTACTTAATGAACGAATATCTGTTTGAAGTAGTTATTATATTACACTAGCAGCACCTCGCGGTTGCACTCGCGTAAGTCCCGATCCCGTGTTAATATTGGAATAAAAAGTAGCCTATATGTTAATCTAGGTCTCCAGCTATCTACATACCAAGTTTCATCTCAATCGGGTCAGTAGTTTTGGCATGAAAAAGTAACAAACATTCATACATACCAACTTTCACGCTTATAATATTAGTAGGATAAACATAATATTTCGCCCTCACAATCTTGATAAGAACATGGAAGAAAAAGAATATATATAATACATAAAATAAATTATAGATTAGAAAAACTAAAACAAAACGAATGAAAAAGTTAAAAAACAGTGCTAGTATCTACCTCCTCGCTCCATCATCCATCGTGGTAACGAGCTATAGCCCAATTTATTTGGCTCGCCAAAACGAATCATATGAGCAAAGCTAGAAGGGTTTACTTGTTACATGTAGAGTTCCTCCACTCCTGGCTCCATCGCCAGATCAACTCCAATATGCCAAATTATAGTATTGTCATGCAAACTACATATATGTAATAATAATAATATTAATAATTACTCCACACATCTCACACACGGCCGTCTGATCCCAAACTAGGCAGAGCCTGTACTATGGTAACCAGACTGCTGATAAACATACTTATATATTTCTAAATACATACATATTATATATATAAATTACACCCAGACACAGAAAAAATTATCGTGCTCATCACACAATTATTTGTCCTGGGTGGGAATCGAACCCACGACCTCTGGCTTAGCAGTCAGGGTTACTAACCACTAGACCAACAGGCCAGTCGAACAAAGAACATACAAAGTTTCATTACGATAGGACAATTTATTAGAAGTATGTTAAAATTTACTTCTAAGATTTGTTTACATAGTTAGTTACTTACAAGTAAAGCTAATAAAAGTCAGTCGTTTTTAATCGTTTCTTTTTACTTTTCAAGTAATAAAGCAATAAAATGTACCAACGTCCATCAATCTACTAAATTTAATAAACCAATACCAGAAAAAAAAAAGATTAAAATCCTTCAGCCTTCAGCCAAAGCCGCTTGTTAAGGGATTTTCAAGCGATTGTTGGTTAAGCTACTATGACTTTCAAATAAATGTTTTTGCCCACAAGAATCAGCAAACGATAAAAAGTGAGGTGGGTCGAGAGGTCGTTATCCCTGACAATGACGTAATAGCCACCTTTGTTTACTACGTTTTCTCAAAGCAGCGGATCTTCAGCATACGCTCGAATTCATATGGATGTACGATTTTGCTGTATAGGTATAAAATATATAGACTCCACATTACGTAGCGGTTCTGTCTACTTTAAAATTTATAGAGAAGTGTTTTCAGGTTACAATTGGTTTAAAGAAATACAAAGAATACATGTAATGAATCAGCTGTTTATCAGATTTGCTATTCCAAAGATTTTAATCACTGAATTTATGAGTAGTATAAAAAGCCTAAATTTCCCACGCATCATTAAAAAAAAAAACCAAGTATAAAAATGCTCACTAGAAAACAATGTGTGATGTTATGAAGGTGAGATAAAAAAATGCAATAAAAATTTGTATTTATAAAGTTAAGAAGTTTGTCTTTGATGAAAAATACTTACCGTATTAATGTAGCAAAGTAGAAAATATTCCGACCACGGGGTCTAGATATTATAATGTAACGACAAATCAATTTACAAAAGTGTAAAGACATCATCTAAATCAAAGTGATCATCTTTACCTTAAAAGTGAGAAATAAGAAGAAAGTAACAACGTACACCACTAAATGTTGTACATCACATTGAAATATGAAAACTGGAGGTAGCAAGGATAAGCAAAGGAGTATGATATACGTTAAAAGATAAACTTAAGTATCAAAAATTCAACCACAAAGAGAACAAGATGATGCGATACACTGTTGATGTAAACCTACTCCTAACATAAGAACAAAGGTTAGTTCAAGAGGAAACCAAGTACCATGTGTAACCCGTGCTGCCAATTGAAAGTGTGTTGAAAAGGAGAAGAACGAAGATTGGGAAGACATTCAATATCGCAGTGAGACTTTTTAGGTACCGAGGTAATTGATTGCAAGAAAAAAAAAATCTCAAGTGCCTAAATATTAAACACTGTGGATAGTGATCGCTTTGTGAGACGATACCAGTAATTGTAGTGACAAAAAAAAAATTGTGACTCAGCGTTCCACGGCTTCGCATACGCTTCTCGTAAAGACCTTTAGCCAAGAAGCCTTGTCAAATTAGGAATAGGTTTCTAGAATGGCCCCTCTTTTTTTTTCGTGTGGAAACCCCCACGGGTCATCACCTCACCATGACTATCGGTGAAGTGGTATGTCGGAATCGAACCGACTAAAACCACACGGTGTTCACACAAGTGAGTCTATCGCTTCTTTCCTCGGGTATACCCTAGGAAAGAAGTCCCCGAGAATCTATAATGTATCCTAATATAATATGGTTATAATATAGGCTTGTTGAATATCCTAAATACTCTTACGAAAAACTAAAATACATACATGTATATTTTTATGAACAGACCTTTTCTTATTTATTTAAGCGGTTCCGTAATACTTACTAACTAGATGGTATGGGGGTCTGCTCTAAATCAGCAAACGATAAAAGGTTCTACCGGTCGAGAGGTCGTTATCCTAGGCAGTGACGTAACAACCTCCTCGGGGAATTGTTGGCAATAAAACTAATGAACTTCGTAATACATAATGAAAATACGAGGGCGTTTGGTGTCCCTTTACATGTGCGGAACAACGTCGGTTAATTGTATCATTGATGTGGTTTGGATACGCAATATGACGTATTGTTTTATGTGATGTTTGTTTGCTGCCATATTTTAATGTTATACCAATGATGAAGTTGTAATTCTGAGAACCAATTTTGAATTATATGAAAGGGGCATGAAAATGGCTGCTAATTTGTTCATAACTAGCTTGCTTAAGGTTTCACCGCGTGACATGTATGTTTGTGTGTTTATTCAGAAACGCAAACTTAATCGAAACACGTGCTCGTTTAAGTTTAGATTATTTTAATCAAAATTATAATACAACCATGTGTGCTTACATACCGGAGAGGTTTGTGCCATATGCTTGGTGTAGTTTGTAACAAATGTACTTACTTTTTTCTTTGAGCTACCTAGTTTTCTATATAGTGGGAGAGCCATACTTCGGCACGTATGGGCCGGCTCGTCTCCGCTCGATACCACGGCCTCACAGATAACCGGCAGTAAAGTAATGCACCTTAAAGGGCGGCAACGTACTTGTGACTCTTGAGTTACAGGTGCCCATGGGCGGCGGTAGTCATTTACCATCAGGTGACCCGTCAGCTCGTTTGTCCCCTATACCATAAAAAAACAAAACCAACAGACATCTGAATTCTTCAGTAACTCTCATACCGAACTTTGAAAAATTTCATATTATAATCTATGGAGAACATCGATAGTGATACTCGTAAGGTTAAGTTTCTTATCTGATTCACGAAACCCTAAAAGCGAACAATTCTCTACAAAGCTCTCGTTTGAGTTTACAGCACATCTACAAGCAAGAAATTATATTCAGAGTAAAAATAAGCTGCAGAAAAGCATGGCGTTTCTTATAAATGTTATCTTTGCTATCTTACGGCTATGTAAACGGGTTTTAAAATTATACATATTTAGTCCTTAGTTTGTAAGTGTCATAATACTATGTAGTAATATATCACTTACAACTAACACGTACTAGACTAAACATGTATCATATTAGCCTATTTTGATACATATGACATGTCCCTTCCTCATTATCATATCAGCAATGGGACGCCAATTGTCTGAACTACTTCTAATTTAATCCTTACTTTTTATAAATTTTTCATTTAGTTTAGGATTACGAACAAATGATACACATTTTTGCCCGTCTTTTTCGAAAGACAAACTTAACTTTGCTGTTCTAAAAATATTCTCCCATACATCGATTTACGACAAAGTCAACTTTCCAACCGCAAAATATAAGTTTGTAATTACAAAAACTACTTTTTTATGTGATATAAAAACAAATTAAACACTTTCGGATTTTTTTCCATTACTTGTGCTGTCAGACCTTGCTGCTTACCAAATGTCATGATTGTAGGTCAATGGGAAATACCCTGTAGGTTCTGTTTTGCCTGTAAAATGTTTGCTAGATTTTTTTACAGCTGTAAGGATTTATCTATAATTTTAATGTATTGTATCATTTCAAAGGTAACCTGTGAGAAATTGCTTTAAGCGGTAAGGACGCTCTTTGTATATACTCATGTTTTATAACTATTTCTTATTAACTTGTAA
The DNA here is from genome assembly GCA_949752705.1 of Callimorpha dominula. Taxonomy (NCBI): domain Eukaryota; kingdom Metazoa; phylum Arthropoda; class Insecta; order Lepidoptera; family Erebidae; genus Callimorpha; species Callimorpha dominula. Next base: position 3,512,477 of record OX457004.1, on the reverse strand, counting down.
ACTTTTGCGTTCCTTGATATAATAAGTATTTATTTCTACAGGAATTAACGCGATCACGAAATAGGTGTTACATACCTCTGAATTGCCAGACGTTTCTTGTAAACAAATTTAAAATTATAAAAATACAACAATAAAGTTTATTTCTATTGTGTTCTAGCATTTGAAACAAAAGACAATCAAAAGTATTTGTGCAGAAACTAGCATACTACTACATACATACATACCTAGTATTTTCACGGTATTTATTTTGTTTTATTGTAGCTGTAAATATTTTTGAAACTTAACCATAATCCAAAATCATAACTAATAGTCAAAATTAATACCTAGTGCAACAGTATCATTGTTAATTAAAGAGAGTTCAGTTAATTCGCGATGCGTGAAATGCTGATAATACAAAACTTTCTATTGTGTTCGATGTATAACACTGTGGAATGTCTTTGGGATAAAATAGAACATAATTTATAGTTTGAATTGTTAATTTATTACTTTTCTAAGCACAAATAACCTGTATATTCTAAAGAAGACATGTAGTTATTAATATATGCTGTAAAAAGTTGGTAACAAAAATATTATCATGAAGTATCTGACACAAAAATGAGAAGTCGTGATGTAACAAGTAAGTAAAAGTATCTATACATGGTATTGGTGTAGGGCTCTGTTTCCGCATTTAGATTATAGATCCATTCCATTAGGCGTTCAGATAAGCTGACTAGTTGAGCCAGCCTAGCTCCTTCCAGAAGCACAGAAGCCTCCTGGGGCGTTCGCAGGCTTCTAGGAGCGATCTCGCATCTGCGAGGATGTTTGCCCGTTGTGTGGCCACTCCCTCGCACTCCAGGATAACGTGGGCGGCCGTTTCCTCCGCGTCGAGATATCGTACACATCGTAGACAAGTATCTATACATATATGTATCTTAAGTAAATATACCACAGCGAAAAAGTTATTCCTCTTTAGTTTCACATATATTTTAAAGGGGACCTGATCAGAAATACGATGACAAATTTCAAGGAAAGCTTTGGAGGACTTTTTATTATCTGTATAAAACTTCAATTTTGCTTCGATTTTGTCATTATCTGTATATTGTATATTATTGGTGTCTTGGAAATGTAAAAATAGATAATTTTACCGACGTGACTTGGACTCTGTCTCGACGCTCCCCTGACTTCGACCTAGTTACTAGTAACCTGTGAAGTTATACTGTCCGTAGTATTACTACAACGACTCAAGATGTAACCTGTTTAAATGAAGATATATTTCGAAGCGAGCGTAAACATGAAAATAAATTAAAGTTGAAGTAAGTCAAATTAGTTATTCAGCGATATTTGAAACCATATTACAACTTAACCAGATTTAAAAACTAATTTGTTTTGTTTTTGACATATTTTTAATTGCATAAAACAAGTAAGAAAATATACATACGCTTCACCTGATGGTATACGGTTACCGACGCCAGCGGATATTAACGCTATTATAACGTAATTTATACTTTGCCAATATTAGCCCTCTTTCTACTAACTAACCAAAAATTAATTTTAAGTCACGTTAACCACAGCCTTCAGTAGGGTGAATTTGGAATACCGTTTATAATAATATCAATAAATATAATATCAATAAACATATATTAAAAAAAATATAAATATATATATTTGTTATTTCGGTACAATTAAATTAAACTTAGTTATATTAAACATGTAGGTACAAATTTTAAATGACTGGATATTTCTGGAATATTCACAAGTACTCATATTTTAGGATGTAAGTCTTGCATAGATATATTATATTTGGTCTATAATAGTTTACATAGTTTTGGAACATTAGTACTCAAACATATTTTTGAACGATTGGTGAACAAATCAATATTTGGTCCTGACTGTACTAGATTTAAATATAGCAAGAAACAAAAAAAGTTAGTTGAAATCTAAATTATTAACCGTCGTTATGTAATAGGCCTTTTGATGTATCGTATTGCCTAAATCAAAAATTTATTCTACATATTTTATTTGAAACGTGTGCTGATAAACTAATATATCATACACAAATTTTAATGTATCTATAACACATTGTATACATATCATATATCAAAAAAGCGAATACTGCAAATCAACCGTATCCATAAAATCCATAATGTAAATTACTACCAATAATATTTTGTAACTTTCTCAACTATACTACTAGATTTCCCTCGAGACACCGATGTATGGTCAAAGCTGTAAACTAGCTTCGTGTTAGTATTGAATATGTTTTTTTTTAGGCAAAAACCTTTAGTTTGCCAAGGAAAGGAAATGTCCGTATCTCGTAAGTTTAATGATTCTACTACTGAGTAGTATACAAAAGTTTTGCCCTTGAACTGATGTAGGTGTTTGGATCAGGAGATATTTTTTTCTTGTTAGTTTGTAGTAATGTTTTGTACTAGATTGACTTATCTTTCCACGTGAACGATATATTTTTTTTTATCTAAGTAGTGGTGATACGGTACATATAAGACTGCGCGTTTATCGCTTCTCTCGTGAAACATCTCGTGAACGAGAGAGAACGTCTTTCATCTAAAATTTTGAGTCATCCTCCACGCCTTTTCCCAACTACGTTGGTGTCGGCTTTCAGTCTAACTACGATACGGCCGAACTTTGATATTTTGCGTGAAGCGACTGGTATCAGACTTTCACAATCCAAGTACTAGGCGATATCGAAGTTCTGTAGTTAGACCAGGTTGTCGGACTTACACTTAAATTCTTGTCTTGTCACGATATGTGGTCGTAAATCTGTAATTAACTTTGTAACATGTGTGTGACGCAGAGTAACCGAGGATAATGAGGTATAGGTGCGTTAAAGTCTTAACTACTTAACTGTTCATCATTAAAATTTTCACACTTAATATGGTAAAGCACAGCACATAGGTTACCTTTTCTATAGAAAAAAAAAACTGTTTCCGAGGGACATATTGATTCACAAAAACTAGACTAAGGAGCGAATCTGAACGCATAATGGACCGCTTATGAGTTTTAATACGGAAACAGAGCCCAATACCAATACCCCTCATAAAGAATTAAGAAACTATCCTATGCTAAGAGGGACACCCATAGAAACAAAACAGATCGACAAAAATAACTTTATCTCACTTCTAGATTTTACTTCCAAAAAAAAATAGAAAGAAGTTCCGTTTCCGCTGGCCTAGTTTACGAAGACACTTCCCGGCCAAGTATAAGTAAAATAAATCTACAAAGACATAAATACAAATTCTTTTAATGCGGTCTGTAGAGCCTGTACTATGGTAACCAGACTGCTGATAAACATACTTATATATTTCTAAATACATAAATATGATCACTACATCGTCACTACATATTATAAAACAAAGCACCCGTCGTGTCTGTCTGTATGTCTGTTCGCGATAAACTGAAAAACTACGATTTATGAGGAAGGTTTAGGTGTATAATTTGTACCCGTGCAAAGACTGACAGACAGGGTTGCTAGTAATATAATAATTAACCACTAAAGCAAAACCACAAAATTACCACTTTACCAAGTAAACATTTTCTTTTAGAGTTTTTTTTTTTCGTAAAAAATACTTTAAGATGCGTTTATTTGTGTATGTTTATGTGTTGCACAATCCAACACATTTGTGCAGCTTTACCTGACTACGCTTTATGTTAAAAGTCTTCTCGATGACCGTGTGGCCAATGTGCGGCGGCCGCCCTTCATCCGCGTTGTTATGTGATTAATAGGAATTTGAATGTTGTTGCCTAGTAAATACACCCAACGAGGTGGCTGCAAGAAACTTTCGCCTCGTCTAACCGAGCCCTGAGAAATTGTGATTTGATATTATGAAATATTGTAAGTAGACGTAAGTAAGGCGTGCATTACGTCGTACAACATAATCATTTTGCTTGATTGAAAGCTCAACTAAAATGAAGTGTATGGATTTAGTAAAATGGAGATGAGTCTGGATCTACCGTTCTCTTAAACCAAATAAAATAAAATTTGGAGCAGTATTTGAGTCAGAATGTGTTATATTTAAAACTGCAATAATAGTTCACCTATTACAGTTATTGAAATTTATTAACTGGCAAACAAGCAGCAGATGTATAAAAAAAAACAAATACTTTATTTAATAAAAAATTAACAACTTTCAGAATTTTTCGATTACTTGTTTCGGGGATTTGGGCAAGAAAGAAGGTTTTTCCTTCTTGCCAATTTTACTGCAAGTTTTGATTTACCTGCGGCTTAAATGGCCGTATCTATTCGTTGCGTTGACTTAGAAGCTTGCTTTTTTTACAGCTTCAAGGGATTGCAGATATAAATATTTGATGTTAATATTAAGTTGATACCTTTACGCAATATTAACAAAAGGGTATTGACAGAGAGACAGACCGTCATCTCCGAAATTACTGAACCTAAAATTTTGTGTCCAATTTTCATAAATAACTTCAAAACTAATAAGCTTAAAATTAAATAAAATATATATTTTAGACCCTTACAACAAGTCCTTTCATTTTAAATGTCACATGGTGTACCATTCTCTCACTCAATTAGTTTAACTAATTAACTGAGTGCTTACCGTACATACGTACATAAAACTGTGTATACATAAAAGATTTATCTTTTATGAATACACAGTTTTATAATATATACGGTAGATACAGGCCGCTTCCAACCGGTCTTCTTGGAAGTCATTTAGGTAGGCCTATGTCCTGCACTGGACGTCCTATGGTTAAAATAATGATGATGATGAAGCAAATACCTATAGTATGGCGAAACAAAGATTACATCTGGAAAATAACCAATAGCTACAGACACAAATTCATTATATTACATGATGTGACATAATTTTCGAAATAAGTAGTAAATAAATAAACTCAGATTACATAACATGTAGGTATATGTTAGTGAGAAACTCTTCAATTTCTTCATCATCGCTAAAATCGCTACGTTGTTGTTTAATAAATACCATAGACTGAGATAGGTGCACCTGACATTGTTTACAAGTAACTAATTAAACAAAAATACACAACTGCTCTGTCAAAAAACAAATTAAGCGCCATACAGCCGCTATATTAAATGGTTTTCATAAAAAATATAGATAGTGTTGTAATGTTAGGATTTTAAGGACACCCTATACATTTAAATATGTTCTATAAAGGTATTTAGAAGTTATGGTAGAATTAATAAAACTCACACACATGCATACACACATGAACCCTGAAAACATTACACTAGTTTTTTGGGTAAAAACTAAATAAAATCATGAAATAAACCAGATTTTATTTAAGTATATAAATACTTAAGCTCCTTATAAATTATATATTAATTTAGTGTATTTTATGTTTTCAATAATAGTCATACCTACTAGCAAACCAAGTTCGTTTTAGTCAACGATTTTTGCCAACCTTCTAACATAACAGGTGTTGAGAACATCATTCAATTTCGGACAAGGTACAATCCAATTTCCGTTTCTGAAACTGAAATCAGGGACCCAGGTGAACTTATATAAGTTTACCAGAAAGTAATACATAGGAACAAGTTTTCTAAATATAAATTTGAATACGATTTTTTGTAAGGGTTTCCCATTACCCTTAGAAAAACACAATTATGATACACGGAAAGTGTTGAAGAAGAACTATACGAAACTTTCAACGATTTTGTGCCAATAAAAATATTTTAGCTGCTTTAAAGATCTGTAAAAAATATATGTAACAATCAAGATATATGTAACAATCAAGATATATGTAACAATCAAGATATATGTAACAATCAAGATATATGTAACAATCAAGATATATGTAACAATCAAGATATATGTAACAATCAAGATATATGTAACAATCAAGATATATGTAACCATCAAGATATATGTAACAGGCACAAAAATAATGACTTTTCTTTTCTAGAAAATTCAGATTCATCATCATTCATTCAAGATGGTGGTGCTGATTCATTTTTTGGTTCTGAGAAAGACTGACTGTTTTTTTCAGAAGTCTAAAATGACTTGCACACGGTTCGGACATGACAACTATTCAAAAAAATCTGAACATTGAACGTAGTATGAACGTAGTTATTGTGACAACTTTCAGTTCACAGGTAAAATATATATCCATAACAGTGGTCGGCATATTTTATAATGGTTTGAAAGATTACTAAAGTGTTTAGAATTAACGGAACATATTTTGAAAACGTTAAAATTATGACTTTTCTTATAAATCTATCTACGAGAATATTTATCTATTTTAGGCATTGTACTTAAAAGTTACATAAAACTTCTAGTGTTATAAGAAGTCTGTAATAATAATCAAATATTGCATATTGTCATACACAGTACACCGGTCATGAAGTGAAGCCGCCACGTAGATAAAGCGTATATCGTCAAAAAAACGGTACATAGATAAGTAGACTGATTATAAGTTACTTTACATAAACCCTTGTTAAAGGTTAGTGAGTCTCAAAACAGACTCTATAAGATTACTAGCTTAAAATTAAAACACGTAAGCCATAAAAACACCTTCCAATCTTTTCAACGACTTGTACTTAACTGATATTCCAAAATATTAAGTGAAACTACAGCCGTTCCAAATACAAAACTAGTGCTCTCAATTCAAAATTAAGCCAGACACTGTCTTTTGTTTGAAACACATTTTTATAACGTCATCTGCATTAGCGTTCCAGCAAATGTAGCGCTGCAAATTGCATTTGGAGCGCCAAATCACAAGTTTAAACATGTTCCTAGGGTACTGTGTAAGCAATTACAGTTAGTACAAGTAACTAAAAAGCGGAATTACCACAGAGGGTTTCAACACAAATTACAGAGTGCTTCATTCTTGATGAATAATTTTTTGGAACAGTTAAGTGGTTATACGGTGCGGCCTGCACCGTAATAATGCAAAGTCTACGTAGTTATCTACTAGTTATGCTACTTACAATATCAAATCTACCGTCTTGGCGTTCTTTGGCATATAGTAGCTATACTTTTAGAGTTGTTTTACAAATTCTAATTTTTTTGCAGAAAAATCCAGATGTAGATATTTCATGATGAGCCAAGTATCAATTCATAAGCATTTATGTAAAATTATATTTAAACAAATTATAATTATACAATTATTCTGTCCAAAACATCATTGTGTGATTTTGATAAAATATAATTAAAATCTAATTGGTTAAAAATCATTTATTGTATTGTAAAATATTCAAATACAATACTTATATTTTATATACTACTTACTACTTATATACTAATATTTTATGATTAATTTATTTTTAAACTTTTGCGTATCTTATACATATCAGATGTGTCCAGTGTGTTACAGGAGTCCACCCGTGGCCCGTGACCATGAGTGATACAATTCGATCGCAACGTCGGGTAACCAAAAAAGTGAAGTTGCGACGATATTGTTCTATGATTTGTAATTTTGCAGCATATTATCATCTTGCAGAAAACTGCAACTTTATGTTGCTAGTAAATAAATAAATAAAACACTTACTTGATCTAAAATAAAATACATATAGAAAAAAAACATTCAGATCTTATTTCAGGCGCGACTTAAAAATTATTAATTGCCGTTTCAGTTAAATAACCCATTTTCACTGTGATGAAGAATGTTTGTCATGTCCCTCCAATACAAAGACCCGGATTGGTGATCAAACCTGGCGGACAACGGCTCTACGGTTGATGAGTTATATAATATAATGTACCAATCGGCGCGAGAACTTTCATTGTGCTATGCAGGATCAGTATTCAGTAGTTACTGCATAGTTCAGGTTGTCTTCGCTAGATAATGTTGATGTATGTAGAATTCGCTACAACAATATTCGACAGACAGAAATTGCAAAGGCAAAAAAGGTGGAAAGGAATAGAATTGGCCGATAGTTGAAGGACAGGTGTTTAAAAGCATCGATAACTGCTTAACATCACATGGCCCGTGTGTTTGCCAATTATATTATATGAAAAAAATTCCTATTCTTTGCGTATGTCGATAAATTTTTGCTAAGCGTTCTCTATCGTACGGAACGTCTTGAGATGTTCACAGACATGCCCACACATCAATGCAGTAAAACACTCCAATCCAATCGAATCAGGTGGGACAGAAAAATGGGCTTAAATTATGTAAGCGAAATATAACGAAATGGAACGTGTCTGAACTAGGAAAAGGAGAATTATATAATACCTATTGAATATTTTGATCTTGCTTATAATGACTAGTAATAATACACACCGAGACTCATTCGTACCACATTCGATCAGTTTAAATTATTCAGATTTTATGTCCTGTTAAGTAAATTTATACAAACTTTTGTTCTAAAGTTACCTGAATATTAATGGTTTGCGAACAAGAAAATCGTCATACATTTACTGAGAATCGCTTGAATAATGAAGTGATAGCTGATTTAGATAGTTGCTGAAAACTGGGTCAGTGGATAGCTAGCTAGATTTATTATACGAGGTTTCACGGATCAATCTGTGTCATTGTTGATTGTTTTGGACTTGTTAGATTGATGGCATGATTGGGCATAAACTGCTTTGTGTAACAATTTCATTTGCCAATCTTCATCTTCCTGCTATTTCCCCAATTTTTTTTCGGGTTGGTGCAATGTGTAGGTAATACAGTTATTATTTTTTTTTAAGGTTGGAAAGAGTTATGGCTTGTTTCTTGGGAATATAATCGTTTTCAGACGAGACAAAGAAGGAAGATAAATTGGGGTAAGAAAAACGCATATAGCGAGGGAGCTAGGGTAAGGGATACCGCAAGTCTCGGATAGGGAAACGGGTCTGAGACTGCAGTAGCTCCAAGAGGCCGGAGTTTCGTACCCGAATGTCGGTCCTGCTTCTATAATTGGAGAGGCCACTAGGACAGGAACATCAACTGGCTAATAACACAATTTTTTTACCTTATTTTGCAACTGACACCCATTGGCATAATTGCGTATACCTCACACCTGGACACCTATATAGTTTCTTTTGAAGTGAAACTTCTTTAGAATCGTTGTGATTTGAAAATTTTATGAAACGAAAAAGCGACATTAAAAAGAGACAAGCATATTCATAAATAGGGTTTAGCCTGCGAGAGAATGAGATAGAATAAAAGTATACAGTGTTTCCTATAATCTTTGTCTTTGCGCCTGCGTACTACGATGCCTTCAGAAAATGCGTCATATCATTCACGTGTATCATTTTTGAGCATTTGCGTATTAAAATTAATTGGTTAATTAATTTATGTTAATTATTTAATACATCTGTTTTAATTTTACCAATGACTTTTATATAAATTATCTTAAATTAACTTTATTAATATTAGTAAATTATTTGTGTTGATTTTACTTTTTATTTCTCATTCTCTCGTAGGCTACTTTTCTGAAGTTTCGCTTCTGCCGTGTGTGAATTGTACACTGACACTTTTTTTTGTTAGTATACATAACTACAGTTTTTCAGTTTCACTAGCATTGGGGTTCGATCATAAAGGTTGTAATGTGATGTTATATGTATGTAGCAATTAACTATTGTTTTAACAAAAGTAAATTATGAGATAAAGGCCTAAAATATTTTGTTGTTTTGTTGCAAACACGTGTTTACGTGTGTGTGTGTAATACATGTTTGAAAATACAATAAGTACCAAGTTAATAAATATTGCTAGTTGCGAAGCTATGAATGATACTACATAAAGATACTTGAGTTTCACACAAATTGGTCAAACTATTCTTATACCACAGATACATAATATTCATATTATGTATTTTGTGTATTACGTATTATTAAAACAACGTCTATCATATAGTGTCTATCTTGACTGGCCTGTTGGCCTAGTGGTTAGTGACCCTGACTGTTAAGCCAGAGGTCGTGGGTTCGATTCCCACCCAGGACAAATAATTGTGTGATGAGCACAATAATTTGTTCTGTGTCTGGGTGTAATTTCTCTATAATATGTATAAATTAAGAAATATAGTAAGTTTATCAGCAGTCTGGTTACCATATGGCTACTGGCTCTGCCGAGTTAGGGATCAGACGGCCGTGTGTGAGATGGTGTGGAGTTATTATTACTCGTATTATCTTTTTGTTATAAGGATAAAATAAAAATCAGTTGCTACGACATCGGACTTGCGATAAAATTATTGGGCTTGACCCCCCCCCCCTTTATCTGTTATAACTATGGGTGAGCCTGTTAACGCGAGCTCCCTCGTAACACTAGCAAAAAGTTTAGTTGGAGTACTTAATAAGCATCAACTAATATGTTATTGACGGTGCTTATGTTTTATATTAATTTGTATAGAATAAAAGAAATATTAATGTTGCCTCAGACATGTTTTATTTCTTGTGGTGTTGCCATCACATGTTCTTAAAACTAACTAATACTTATGAACTATGGACCAACTTGTAGTCGCTATTTGTTACTAACTACTCAACCGCTCCGAGTACCGAGTACCTTTCATAAAGAGAAAAAGTACAATGCGTGAGTTCATTGTCGGAGAGCTATGCTACGGCACGATACCACGGCCTCACAGAAAACCGGCAGTGAAGCAATTGCTTTTTCATTGCTTTTCGCTGAGTGAGTGAGGTTACCGGAGGCTCTAACCCTTCCCTCTCCCCCTCTTCCCCCCTTCCCTTACTGCCACCTTAAAGGTCGGCGCACTTGTGACTTTCGAGTTGCTGGTGCCCAATGGCAGCGGTAGTCGTTTACCATCAGGTGACCCGTCTGCTCGTTTGCCCCCTACAAAACATACCTAAATTGATTGACGAAATCTACCGAAAGCTGCTGGCTAAAGCTAGTTAAAATACAATAAATATATTTGTATGTATTACAAATATGCGGTTATACATATTATGGACGTACTTTTACTATACAAAGTAATACCTGAATTGGGTCGATGTTAAAATTCTACAAAAAATCTGTTAGGTAAGCACATATTGATGGCAAAAAAAAAAACAGTTATCAAGCAGAAATTAAGGTATCGTGTACCAAATATTACGTACCGTAACCGTCGAATAAAGGCTTTTTAATAGCCCCTGAACAGGAAATACAACTAATATTGCTACATACCGCGACCACCAATAACAGTGAGACAGTCTTCGCAATTAATTCTGCCGCAGTAATAACATTGTCGGTATTGTACTAGATTGTCTCAGTTTAGTAGTTTTAATCATGTCACCGTTATACCTATTATGTTGCTAATTGTTTTAGGGAGTTTGATACTTTCAGAAAATAATGTAAAAGTTTTAGCGTTTTAGTCAAATTTGAAACGCAAAAGTAGTGGTTTTTATAATTACGTAATATACTCGTATATGTCGCATCTTCGGTCAGTAGTACGGATGCTTAGAAATTCACAAATTCAACCTCAATAATGAGGTTAACATCGGTGTTCACTTTTTCTTTCTTTTAAATAGTTCTCAACGAGTCTGAAAATTAACTTAATTTTACAGAATTAATATACTGCGAGTGTTAGTTTATAACATCAGCCGAAACCTTTGCAAGTTTATTATAGTGCTCCGTCGAGTAAGCCACTTTTTATTATAGGATTAGCTACAAAGGCTTGTAAAAATAAGGGCTCAAAGAATATAGGTGACCTTACAAGAGAGACCCTTAAATACACATCAGTCAATGTCAGGTGGCGATAAAAACTGACCGCCCGAGATGGTAGTCTGTTCATTTTTTATGATTTTTCTCTCTGATATACTAAAAGAGCTAGACCACTATTATTTTATATAGTATGGAATTCGTTATTCTTTGCAGCTTTTCAAGCTACCTCAATATTCACTAATCGATGACGCAGTATGAACGTCATTGTAGTATGGACATAGTTTAATGGGTGTATCCAATTTTAGTTTCTGTTGAATAGAGTTTAAATTCTTATAAACTGATGTTTTAGATAGGTATCCCTTTGTATTATGAAAACTGAACAATGAAGACACAAATATAAAATGGAAATTCTTATTGCTTTTTTTTAGTAAAGCTTTGTTGATTGTATTATTTTTTACTGTTAATACATGTTCTTTAGAAGAGAAGTCTTAATAAAGTTATACTGGTTTAGTGTCCCGCTATGTTTCTTAAAGCACCAAGTTTTAAAAGATAAACATTTCATAATCGAGTTCATTCAATTATTGCAACATCCACATTAGCAAATATATACTTCAGCATCATCTTATGGAGTCTACCTGAACTAGGAGGCAGACAAAGTTTTTGCACTGACTAATGTGTATACAACCTTCCAACAATGCGCCGCGGTCGACGAGGCATGAACACTTCAAACGGTCGGACAATCGAACTCAAAGTTGTCTTAAAGAGACCATGTAGACATTGCCACCATCCCTTCTCACTTATTTGTTACAAACGCAAAAGCCTAAAAGAGAGATTCTTCTTTTTGTATTTTTGCACATGTGGATATAATATTTAATAAAGAACAGTACAAGCATACGTATGAAAAATGTTTCCTGCAAAGTAAATATATTTACCATAGATACACTATCATACGGTCTCGGTTCTTACTAAATCATCCATCACTTTCCGTCTCACGTCGCATCGGAGAAGCCAATATCCTGCTGCGGTACTCCCGGGAGTGTAGTAAAATGACGAACAGATTAAACTAAGATGGCTTTGCTGGATTCACCTGTCTATATTTTATTTGATACGACAGCTATATTTAGTAATTAAAGAAATACGAGTTTTTGATAACCTGATGTAAGAACCTATTTAAAATTTATTTGTTACTAGTAGCGCCCCGCTGTTTCACCCGCGTAAGTCCCGATCCCGTGGGAATATCGGGATAAAAAGTAGCCTATGTGTTAGTTCAGGTCTCCAGCTATTTATATATCAATCAGTTCTGTAGTTTTGGCTTGAAAGATAACAAACATCCATACAATCATACATCTATACATCCTTACAAACTTTCACGTTTATAATATTAGTAGGATAAACATACAATTGATAGAGTTTATTTTTATTTTTATAAATGAGGCTATGTACTCGTAATATGATGCTAGAGATGAACCACATAAAATATTTTTAGTACCACTCAAAATTTTATTGATGAAACTTTTATTGATGATAATTGTGATTTAATGAAACATGATCTTTTAAAATTGTGTAACCGACTGTAATGGGCCTTTATCATGATAAATTATAATAAGTTGCATTCTGTATCCCTTAATTTTTCCCCCTAATTATTTACTTACCCTATAATTTTGGGACCACCCTTTAGTATCCCCTTTAGTATCACCCTTTAGTATACCCTTTAGTATAGTATCCATATACAATTTAGGTGCTAGAGTCTCTCTTCGAGAGTTGTTTAAGGATATAGGTATTTTAACTGTTGCATCACAGTATATTTTTGCAAATATTATGTTTGTTAGGCACAACATTAATGACTATAAGAAAAACAGCGATATACACAATATTAATACAAGAAACAAGTCTAAACTCGTTGGTACCTATCATCGCTTGCATAAAGTACACAACTCGTTCGAAGGTCTTGGTATACGTTTTTATAACAAAATTCCTATACATGTTAGCGACCTTCCTGTAGATAAATTCAAGCAAACTGTAAAAAATTACCTTATTAGGAAATCCTACTATACGATCAACGATTATCTAAACGACAAACAGTCTTGGGCTTAAGGTGTCATTAGGTATATACACACAAACTTCTTTGTCTTATAATTAAGCTAAATTATTAACAAACCATTGTCAGTTGAAAGTAATGCGTGACGATTATTATGGTAATTTGACTAGTAGTGATTTGTATCAGTATCTCGACTATGGTTCGTCATGCTCACTAAAATGTCATTGCTTGCGGCGTCGTCATGGGGCGGGTCATTTCTTTCCCTCTGATATGGTGAAGGAGATGATGGCTGGTCCATGCGTCATACTCGTGAACGGGTGCTACTTGGGGTGACTGGTCGGCCTAGTCAGCGATGCTTTAGCCTATACTATTATTTTGGTTCGATCAACTGCAACTCTAGCCTCTTAATCCAGTCACGAATTATTTTTAACAGTAGATTTTGTAACTGAATGAAGGTAGATGTGCACCTTGAATCATTTCTATGTTTAATAGGTTCAAATCTTGAACGGTATCACTGAGTGATTTTTATTTTTTAGTACGTTAGCTTTTGGAGCAATTCAATAAAATGATTTTCAGGTGGCATCAGCTTGCATCCTGTTTACCTTTCGTGTAACACTAACACTATTGTACCTGAAGATCTGACTTTTAAAAAGAGTGGCCATGAGTTTCTTTGCCAGTATTCTTCTCATAAGGCTCTACGCATTTTGGAAACTGGAAGTTATAGATCGACACAAGCAGGCAGTAGATTTTGGTGTTTTCACCTAATTTACTTCGACAATCCAGCACATGCTGTGGCGTCTGTTTGCGCCGATCTATGATTTTAACTCTAGCTTCAATTTAACGTTCATAAATGTCACTTAGTGTCTTAATTGAATAAATGATTTTGAATTTTGAATTGAATTTTGTATAACCAATTCAATAAAAAAAATTATAATCGAAATCGGTTCACAATCGATATCACGTAACATTGCACACACAAAAAAAAATTAAATTGAGAATCTCTTCGTTTTTATTTTAAGTAGATTCTAAGTTTGAAAATTGTTCTTTACCTTTTTTGTGGTTTGGTTTGTAATTTATTTACTTTACAATATCCTAATGTCAACTGCTCATCACCTATTATAAGTTATCTTAATTGTGGAGTTGTCCTCAGCCCCACTTCACCAATACTACCGGCATTGTGACGAGTTTAAATGGCTTAGCAAACAAATGAGGAAGAAGGGATTAAAGTATTCGAAGTGCAACCCGTCAAATAAAAATGATTGAGTAGTTCCGGTATCAGTTTGTAGTCTTTATCATCAGTTCAACTTTACCAAATAGTCCCAGAGAAAATGCACGAGTTACTATAAAAAATACCCAAATCACTAAACGTGTGCTCCAAATATTTGAAAAGATCCCTCGACTTCTTCTAGATTCCATCATCACATCCTGACCCGAAGTATACCCTTTCAAACAAAATAGAAATTTCCAAATCGGTCATGCCGTCTTCGTGTGATCGTGGAACAGAAACAAAATAGATTCCGACGAACTAATATTCTCCTCGTCCTTTTTTTTAAGTATTCTCTTGTATTCCGGATGGTGTATACAATCACTAAAGTAACCTTAGAAAACTGATTTTTCGCAGTCTGAAACATGCGACATATTTATTAATAAAATTATATTAAACACAAAGTAGAAATTTTACACTTTACACTGGTTGCAAAAAAAAAAAAATACATTCAAAGGAACTTCTTGTGTACCAGCAACTTGCTGTGTACAAGAAAATTGTTAGGTAAATATTGTTCCTTCTACAGTCCTATTAACTTTACTGTAACAAAGGATCTTGTTTTTGAAATATGTTTATTACCTTTGTATGGTTTGTAAATTGAGTTAGTTAGTTTCCGACTACAGAACAAACGATAAGTCTTTGCTTTGGTTTCTGTTCCTAGCAGTTAATTCTTTGAATAATTAACATGGATTAATCATTATATATATTAGTTCCTATGTCAAGAAATAGTGATAGTAAAGGGAAATCCGGAATTCACTCTCGCTTGATCAAGTCTAACTGATAATATATTATAAAATGTAATAGTCCTCAAAGACCTCTGAATAATAAAAACGAGGTCTGACTAAAGGGTATCGGCTCAATAACAAGCCTTAAATTTTTATGAAAAAAATTGAGGCATTTTGATTTTTTTTGATTTTAAATAGAATCTTAACATTTCAAAATGCCTCAAGAACATTATTTTAATGAAAAAAAAACCCTTTTATAAAATTTTAAGGTTTGGTAGGGGTCCGCTACCCTTTAGCCAGACTTCGACTTTATTATTCAGAGGTCTTGAGAGGACTATTACAATTTTTTTAAAGTGCCTCAAGAAAGTAACATAAATTGTTCACTAGCTCTCCTACTATCAACATTAACCAAGTGAAAAGTACGGTTTACTCCTCTATTGTTATTTTATCATGGATTTTCAAGTAAATAATTGGTTAATTGTATTAACTTTACACATACATACATACTTCTAAATAGCAGCTGTTTTGTTATGAAACGTGGACAAACAAAAGTAACTTTAAATTATTTAAAAGCAATGCAAAATGATGCGGTGGACCAAGTTCTTTGATAAGTTAACGTTTTATAATAAGATTTAATTAATATTACGTTTATACATTGGGACACAATTTCTAGCTTTTACCAACTTTTAATAGAATTAAACTGATGGTGGTCTTATAGATATATAGTTATGTATAGTAGTTGCGAAGACGTAAAAACACTTAAAACGGTTTATGTGTAACTCCGAACGACCATCACATTTTCATATTGAATTTTTTTTTACGAATCAATTTATTTTAAACTCGCCAAAAAATACTTTACAGGCTCTACGACACCTACAGATTTATCTATTTTAAACGGGTGAATAAATATACAGTGACAGGGCAATGTCTGCCGGGCTCTGTGAGTTAGCAATATATGGTAACGTAGTGGCTTGTGGCTTGGACATTCAGCTACTGCTTGTTGTTTACTAAGTATAGAAATAAATAGTAAAATGTTAAATACTATTTAAAATCGAAGAAGTTTAATAATAACTTTAGCAATAATACAATAATTATCTCACTTATGTTACTTAACGATAAACTCCGTCTACAAACCCGAAATCTTAAAAGCTACGCTTACCTGTGCGTAAACAAAGTCCTTGATACAAATACAGATTTACGAAAACAAAGCACTGACACTCTACAAAGTAAATGGTTGATAAGCAATAAAGTTAGTTGCCTATTGTTCGGTGTTGGTATTTACAAAACACGAAAAGCACTTTTTGAGACAAAGGAGCAGTTCTATATATCAGTGAATCAATATAAATAAGATTTCTATCGATGTTTTAACTATGACGTATCTAACTGCGGAATCATAGAAACAAGCAAATACGGGATGTAGTCAAACTCACACATTTTCGAAATTATCGAAATATTCGAACACAAAAATAATAACCTATACCTACATATATATTTTAGTCACGATTGAGTAAATATTGCGGATCTCCGTATAATTAAAGGCTTCCTCTTGTTTCACGCTTCCGTGTATCTTAACTCACAAAGAATGTCACGTTTCTTTTGTGTTTTGAGCACATCTCTATTATATGCACCCTTACCCCTTTCATTCATTTTTCATGAGTACGTACATATCCTGTTATGACTATTTGTATTTCGCTTTCACAAATATTGGATATGAAAAAAATACAAGTTATTTAAAAAGCATTGCAGACAGAGCTCTACTCGTTGCAAGGCAATTTAACCCACTTAAACGATGGCAGGATTCCAGAGCAAGTGACTTGTTTATTTAAATATTTTGCAAATACTATAGGTTCAAAGCAAGCTGGTGGATTTGTTCGACACAAATGAATGAATGTGATATATTTCGTCACAAAGCGCTACCCCCAATTATGCGATAAAACAGAAATGGTGGAGATTCCAAAACCAGTTCTAGATTCGAACTGTATTTAGAGAGAGATTACAGCAAACTAATCTTCATTATCGGATACAGTTCCAATTGGATACTATATTCCATTTTCCGTGGAAATCCAATAGCATTTTGTTGAAGCGAACCAAATACCTGTTTATATTTCTATTATGAGGCAATAGTAATGTGATATCATAGGCAGAGTTTATATTTAACAGTCAAACTATGATAGGATTTCTAGTTTCTTTTTATTTTTACTAAAGAGATTGTACTGATTATATAATAAAAATTGTGTTAAGGATCTATTAATACAGTAGCACTATGGGGGCTGACTGGTCATTCAAATCGATTTCGAACGTCAAAACAGTGGATTTAGTAAAACCTCGTATGACACCATTACTTTACTAATCATCCAATTTTATTGTCTGGTTTGATATTAAATAATAACAAGTATTTTTTAAAGGGTTATGAAGCAACTAGCCTGGAAATGAAGTACTTTATAATTTTTTTTATAAATCATTTGTTTTAATGATAGAAAATATCAAATTAGATCTGTAAATTGGGATTTAATCACCGTAAAATATTAGTTCAACCGTAACCACGATTGTTGCCTAAACAAAAGGTTTCTTACCGTACTTTATAATAATTACAGCAAATAAGTCCGAAGTTCACACACGCAAACAACGCTTTAAAAAAAATAACTACCATATTATAAGAAATTTTAAAATATTTTATTTATATTTTAGAAAACTCTTTTTTTTTAATATGCATTTCTTGGCAGAGGAAAAAATTCCATTGAACAACTTTTTTAACCCCCGCCGCTACTCAAGAAAATCTGTTCAGCTGTTCGAAGATAATAATTTGTCATCTATTGTTGTTATAAGTATCTATATGCGTATATGTATATGTGTATTATGTATATGTATGTATGTGGTATATTCATGTATGGTATTTATGTAAGTGGTAACATATTACGTAGTATATTTAGTGTTATTAGATAATATTTTGTTTTATAAACTTCTTTTAGTTAAAACACACTTACTTCTTGTTTTTGTCTGCATCACCCAATGGTTGACTGGCAGAGAATGCCTTAGGCATTAAGTCAGCCTATGTACCGAATGTGCATAAAGTATAAATAAATAAATAAGGTCATCAGCTCTTTTCCAATCGTTGAAACGATTTTCGAGTCGGGGGTAAATCTTAAATTTATGATTATTCTCTTGTCAGCTGCTTTAATAATATTTAAAATATAAGCTGCGAGAGGTTAATATTCAAGAATTTATGACCTTTGATCATAAACATCAATAAAGTTCAAAGTTAAAGTGCAAATTTATGTCTGCGTTACATTTTAATGTCACATTCAAAGTCACTAACCATAATTGGCGGCTATAAAATAAAAGTCGTTCACGTACATTACTTGTGAATAATACAAGCCATTTTTCAAACCGAATAAAAACTTAATTGTGAAAATCAAAATAATATTTTTAAAGTTATAATCAAATCAAATCTTAAAGCTCTAAAGCCGAACACGTCTAAGCATTACTTTTAATCTTTTTTTGTAATATGAGTATTTTATAAAATTAATGTTAGAAAAGAGATCGTGGCAAATAATTTCGCACAATTGGTTCAACTTTGATCAAAAGTATTATTGTTGTAATTACAGCGAGAATCCATTTAACAGTAACTGCGATACACTTTTAATATTCAAAGTCATTTTAAATTTTCAGAAACAATCTGCAAAGCATGTGTATTTTATAAGAGAAATGCGTCTATTTTATGAAAAATATTCCGACACGTTCACAGAATTCAAAACCACATTGGCCTAATAAAACCATGAAGTCGGTGTTGCGTAAAAGTACAAAAAAAAGAAAATGGCGTCACGCGTCACGCACAGTTGAGTGTCACTCAGTGTAGACTGCCTGATGCTCGACATTCATATATTACATAAGTACACTGACGACCATTTTCTATGGAAATTATTTTGATAATATTTTGAACACATTATTTCCTAAACTGCCATCTATCCCTTAGAAACTAAACATCAGAATAATCTGCGTATACATTAAAAAAAAAAACTGACCAAATCATTTAGATAAGCCCGATTTTCCCTTAAGTCTTTTCAATGAGACGACTAGAAAACAAGACAAATCGATGACGTTGGTAATGACAACGATTTATCTTGTTGTGTATATCTTGTTATAAAGTGGACTTAGGGACCTTCGAAACAAATGTATTTTACCTCCTCTCATTATCTCTTATGTTCGACGTTTCATAACGTACCTGTTTGAGTTAGAAAATAGGACAAGACCTTTAGAACAATTTAATACGAAAAATATTTTTACCCAAAACTTTTGGGTCGGCAGTGTACTTACATCAGTAGTTTGTATATGACAAGAGGTGTGCGTCACGGAATAAAAAGGTGTGACTGCTGTAGAGGTTATATTAAACAGGCTGTCACTCTGCCAGATCGTATCTTCAAACTGGGTCGTAGGTCAGGCTAAAAGTTGAGAATTACTTTTGAATGTATTAATATGACGGTGATATTAAAAGTAGAGTGGTTAATTTTGTGTACTATTAATATAGGAATATAAGAAAGACGCGTGACTGACCGATCATCAATACAAATAAATAAAATTGAAGTTTCTGTTTGTAATGTCAAAATAATAGTTTTTTTGTAAGCTCATACAGTTATTTATATGATACCCATGCCCATAAATCTGTTTTAAAATTTTTGTCTGTTTCTCTGTTTGTTCCGGGACTTTCACTGGCTGTTATAATGAGTAACTTAGGTTACTTTTATTTTGGAAAAATAATTAGGGTGCCGCGCAAAATATATAAATAGGTACACGCGAGCGAGGCCGAGAGGAAGCCTAGATATATATATATATATAATGCTCGGAAATCTGAATTCCTTTATCATAATATTCTTCCCCTAGGTTTTCCAAGATTGCATCATTAATTTATGTAAAAACATTTCTAAGTAGTCAAGGCACCTCTTTTTTCCTCATTTGTCAATTTTTGACACGTGGAACTTACTAGAATAATAAAAATAAAACCATTTTACTTTAAAAAACGGAAAAGCGTCGAAAGAGAATATAAATAAATATCCATTCTGTCGGTTTCGCTTTATATTTTTATTTATTAACGTAAGCTACTACATATAATTAGAGATAATATAGACAGAGATAAAAACAAAATATAGGTAACGCGCGTGTTTGCTAATGACGATGGTCCTTCAATGTATGTTCTTGGTCCTAGCGCTCTGCTTAATGTACCTTATGTACCTTAATTATCAACTTGCCCAACAGTTACGCAGCAATATTCATAATAGTCAGACAATGTGATAAATTAGAGGTTTGTATAAGTATTCATTACACAGTCCGATTAAACATTTTATTGTTCATATTGTCCGGGCATTATAAATATTGCAATGTGTAATCACTTGATCCATAACATATACACTGATTAATTAAAACCAAACTATTTGATTAGTGATGCAAGAACAAAGGTTGTACTTACAATAATAATAACTATTAACATACCCGTATACCACAGATTTGAATCGAAGCACATTTTTAAAGTCATCGGCAAGATGTGGACTGTGCAAATAATATAAATATTATTATTATAGCCGTGTGTATGGCCTACAGAAATATCGAAAATTCCTGTTCAGGATTATTGTTCCAAAAAGTACTTGGATAGGCTATATTAACTAATTTCGGATAAGTTTTTAATTTACTTTTTCCTTCAATACAATAACATTACGGTTCGTAATTCGAGACAAAAAAATACATTAAAGTCTGCCATTACCAAAAATTACATTAAAGCCTGGAAGAGATCGCAAATTGCGATAAGGTCGCCAATTTTATGTAATATTAGCTAGTAAGTAGATATAAGCAAAATATTTTATTTGTATACAATAAAGAGTACATCATCTATCTAAAGTCAGCCTAGTTGTACCATAGAATGTCACAGATGTTTGTGACGGCGGCGTAGATCGATTGCTTTACGTGTGTCTTCGGTGAGAGAATGGCTTGACTTTTGTAACTTACGCACGCGTATGCCTGACCGCACTAACTTTACCTAACCACACACCGCTCCATTTGGTTTAATACCAGAGTTTTCAGTCTTTAGATAATAACTAATTAAACTGAAATATCAAAATAACAATTCTAGGAAAACATTCGTCTTTAACTCCAAAACTGGAACATTACGTACCCTAAATAATGTAAAAGCTGTGAATTCCTAAAGGTATTGCCAAAATACTCTCGAACCTTCGCCGACTCGGCTCGTTATAAACATTCAGAGTTTAAAATTACTTTAGTTATAACTATTGGACACTGACAATTTCTAAATTAAAATATCGATTGGCAAGAATCCTCGCGGATGCCAGGTCGCTGCTAGAAGCTTGTGAACGCCCGAGGAAGCTCTTGTGCTTCTCGGAGGAGCCAGGTTGGCTTAACTAGCCAGTCGCTAGCAACTAGCTAGCTGTTTTTGATTCTAAACGCGGAAACAGAGCACTCTACTAATATCAACACCTATACCAATACTCTTATTTGCTAAATTTATCAACATACGTTTTTTTTTAGTTTACCCTGATAGTTTACCACTTACTAAGCTCGTAATATGAAACACATGTGGATAACCTATCTCCAATACTTATTACATTTGCAGCAGTTTTTGTCTTCTTTAACCAAGTCCACACGAGAGAACAACATCGGTGAAGACTCAATTAATACATTTAATTTTTTTTTCTTTAATAATAATTTTTCAAACAAGACACAAAGCATTTCCCGGCAAAGGTTGTTCTACTTTAGAGAATATCCGTGGTAATTTATATGAGAAATGCGCAATATTGTCAAGCGATAGACTGTTCTAGAAAATACGAACGCCAAGTGTAATACCTACTGTATAAGGACTGAAATATGATTTATAAATCAATTGATATTCCTATACGATTTTAGAAGCGTTCGTAATGTTTATAACAGAATTTAATTTTAACTGATACTTCAATGTTAAGCACGGAAAAGGAGAGGGCAGTACCTACATCGTCTATCAGATGAGAGCATCTCAAGATTTTAAATGCCCTTGAAGTGAGTGTAGTGACCAAATGAGACACTATAGTTTCATGTAGGAATGTCACCGTCTTTTGTCTGGTGATGATGATGGGCTCTTTTTTGCGCTATCACCAGGCTATCTGGATGGTTCTTGACTGTACCTTCGATCAGCGTACTAAGTCTGTTTCATACTCAATAAAAGACAACAGAACCAAAAAATTACGCTAGAATGGTGGGTAATTATTTACAGAGAAAATCTTTCTCTGAGACCAAAAAAGTCAAAGTTGAAGAATAATCTCCTACTGCGTCGTTATAATGTACAAATACAATGCCCAAATAGTAATTGGCGCTGGAAATGACCTTAAAACTATGATGAATAATTATTTATTCCTTCTATCATAAACTCATAAACACGGTAGTGTAAATAAAGTAGAACAATTTCTTTATATAAAAATAATTTAAGCACCGAATTTCAAATGAAATCATGTTACTGCCAAATATTTTAATATATTTTCAAGAAACAAAACAGTTCCTCTAGGTTATCAGCTAACAAATAACACAAGTATAATATGATGATATTGGGAATACACAGTTGTGGATTACTACAGTTGCAATAATCAGGGCGCTGGGCCCGTCGGCAAGATCGGGCAAGCTAAACGTGGAACTGACACATACGTTTGCAGGTAGACCACGTCAATATAGGTAACGGACTTTAAACTATATAGGTAATTCTTCCATTACTATGGGGCTGAATTGGTATATATTGTAAAGATATTTGATAACATATTATAACAAAATTTTTGATAAACTAAAATTATAGGAGAAAAAATGTTGCGTTAAAAATATAAATATAATTTAACTGAGTACGAAGAATTGCAATGAACATTTTTAT
The DNA here is from genome assembly GCA_949752705.1 of Callimorpha dominula. Classification (NCBI taxonomy): domain Eukaryota; kingdom Metazoa; phylum Arthropoda; class Insecta; order Lepidoptera; family Erebidae; genus Callimorpha; species Callimorpha dominula. The sequence continues at coordinate 3,489,066 of OX457004.1, read as the reverse complement.
AATACATTATTTTAGACTTTAGCCAAGAGATTATACTATTTGATCATTTCATTTTGTTACTGTGGATACATCTAACAAGAGTAACTTGACATAATAATGACATCCTACTAATATTATAAACGTGAAAGCTTGTGAGTATGGATGTATGGATGTTTGTTACTCTTTCATGCCAAAACTGCTGAACTGATTGCTATGAAACTTGGTACGTAGATAGCTGGAGACCTGGATTAACATAAAGGTTACTTTATATCCCGATATTCCCACGGGATCGGAACTTACGTTGGTGAAACTGCGGGGCGCTGCTAGTAAATATATAAACGGATGTTAGAAGCCATGTTAAGTAGGAAATATGAATGGCAAATCACCAAGAAGCTCATAAGTGGAATTTATATCGTTCCCTCAAACCGTACGCTAACAGCTAACGAAGCGAGGAAAATGATCCCCGATTATGTATATTTCAGCTTTCTGTACGTTCATATTTCATTGTCATAAATCTTGTTGCTTTAAGCAAATTAAGAACAAATGCAATTTCGTTTGTAAAGGTTTATTTTATTTAATATTATTTTATATATTTATACTAGCTGACCCGGCGAACTTCGTACCGCCATATTTTATTTCTCTAATCGCAACTAAGGAAATAAAACCCTTCCGGTAAAATCTAATTAGCTAAATTGAAAATAAAACTAAAGTACTCAATTGAAAAATTCATATTGTTGTACAAAATGACTCGTCCATCAGATGTTAAATCGCCAATAACAGACAAATAATTAGCTGAATTATACGGTATTTCGTTCACTACAAAATAAATTTAATTAATTTTATAGCGTCAATAACACGTGGTAATTATGCTGTTAAAATGTAGCTTATATGACACGTTCGTAGATTTACCATAGCAGCGCCATCTATTGATTACTTACTCAACCCAGTCGAAAGGTATCGACATCTGTTAGAATCATTTGGAGTTAACAGATAATTGTGACTGTCAAATAATAACAGACAAATAATTAGCAATAAATTAAAATTGCGACTATAATTTGAGATTTAAACTATCCTATCTCTCAAGTTGGATCGAACTGCACATGGTGTGCGAATTTTATTATAATCGGTTAAGTGGTTTAGGAGTCCATTGAGGACAAACATTGTGACACGAGATTTATATATATTAGATATTATTTAATATAATATTAGTATTAATGAGTTTTAAAAATAAATCAAAGAAAAAATTTCCGCGTAAAGCAGCGTACCTACACGTAATAGAAGTGAAACTTCTTAAAAATATACGCCTTTCTCTTTCTAATTCTCTCTACATTATATGTTTCTTCTCTCTTACGTAATGAAATATGCCTTAACGTGACGCGCCCCTAAATGTCAATCTAAATTCTCATGTATTATTATCGAACATCCTAAGAAGTTTCACTTCAAAAATCTTTTCGTGACGTGCATTGTATTAGTGTTTATTTTATTTCATCGTGTTTTTAGAAACTTAATTATCACTACATATTATAAAACAAATTCACCAATAGACAGAGCGATTGATGAGGAAGGTTTACGTATATACTTTGTTAAGGTTTTGTGTAAATTGGTTGAAATATGATGATGATTGTTGAAGATGTCTCTGCTAGGGGCGGGTTGCTAGTGTACAAATGACAATCATTTTAACTAAAAAAAATATTGGAGAAACAGTTCCTGCGCGCGTCTGCGTACGCTGTTGTATGCGCGTTTGTTTTTTAATTGGCAATCGAGGTTTGTCAAAAGTCAGGAGCAAAGGAAAACCACATTGACCAAGGTATCAGTTACTTTTAGCCGTAGGCCACAAAACGCGTATGTGGCTTTAACTTGGTAAGTTAAACACATTATTCAGTGAATTTAATTATTACTATCAATAAAATAAATTCACAAAAAACCTGTTCGATGATAAATGTATTGAAAGACCATAATATATCCGGCAGTCGCAAAATCCATCTATTTGTTTATATCGTTGACTATTTTTAAGTACTGACTGAAGCATTACTTATATTAGATTTTTAAGTCTAGTAGATTTCGGTCTTATTGAGGTCATTGTATACTTCTTTCTATACGACTTCATGTGTTAATCAATTTTACGAATCACTTAGATAAATAAAAGTATAATTTTATTAAATACCTAACCCAATATATTATTGAAGTTTGATGATTGAAGTATGAACCTCACGGTATCATGCGGCTTACATTTTATTTTCTTATTTATAGGTTGTCAATCTCTAGAGTGCAGTAAACTTAAACAAAAATATCTGAATTTTCAACCCTCAACTGAGAATACCTAGAAATGCACTCTCGAACTGGACAGCAATATAAATCGCATATCACGTTGCATACTCCTGTGTCAACGCAGTTACCATTTATCAGTTTCAATTCAGAATATAACTTGTAAACTAAAATTGTATTTTTCCCATAAGCACACCGCCTAACCGTTTGGGATTCCAACTCATTCTCGCAACTTCAGCATCGTTAGCATTTCAATACCGTTAAATAAAAGTTTTCGTTTTAGAACTGAACAAGATTTTATTTAAAGAATTTTTAATAAAATCAAGGTTTATGATTCTAAATTAAATTTAGTGTTAACAACAGAAAATACGAATGTTATTTATACAATTCTTAAATTCTTTAATGTAAGAAGAAACTAACAGTTTTCAAACGATGTTTTACGTAATATTTTGAAAACGGTTGTTTCTGTTAATTACATCTGCAAATATTACTACTGTGTGTATGCGCTTTGAAACATGATTTGTTTTTTGATAAAGTATAATGTTTTCAATAGGCTTATGTGAGAAACAAAAATCAAATCCGCCATTATTCGACGACGGTGACGTGTTGTTTAGTTTCTCTGTAACTAGTTAGTGGCTAGCAAGAATTTTGAGAAAAAAATTATATTTTGCTATTATTTTCCCGATTTCCCCAAACTCAGTCAGCAGCTTCAAATGTCTATTCGAAGCTATGCTATGCTATACAATTGGTACCAAACTGCTTCGGCACATTTTGTATTAAACTAGAAAGCGGATGGAAGACTCTCTCTCTCTCTCTCTCTCTCTCTCTCTCTCTCTAATGGATGAAATATATCCTTTCTCCTTTTGTATGACAACGTGTATGTACATTTTCCTGATGATTGGTTAAGTAAATAATAACTCCACACATCTCACACACGGCCGTCTGATCCCAAACCAGGCAGAGCCTGTACTATGGTAACCAGACTGCTGATAAACATACATATATATTTCTAAATACATACATATTATAGATAAATTACACCCAAACACAGAACAAATTATCGTGCTCATCACAATTATTTGTCCTGGGTGGGAATCGACCCACGACCTCTGGCTTAGCAGTCAGGGTCACTAACCACTAGACCAACAGGCCAGTCATGAGGCGTGAAAGCATAATAAACAATCAAATAAATAAACTTCCATACACTTAATAATATTACTTAGGATTTGTTAACATACGGAATAACAGTCACACAAAGAAGTCAACGAGAACCTCATCCTACTTTTATTGAAGTGTGAGATGTGTAAATATTGTGTGAATAGTGATAATACAGGTCAACATACCGTTTTTACGTAAATAAACTTCAACCATTCCAAATTTCACGTTTCTTCATATGCGATTTTTTTTTTAAATGCGTTCAAAATTTTTTTTTTTACGTATTAATATAAGTATAGATTTTTTTTAATGGTATAGGGGGCTAACGAGCAGACGGGTCACCTGATGGCAAGTGACTACCGTTGTCCATGGATACCTGTAATTCAAGAGTCACAAGTGCGTTGCCGGCCTTTGAGATGGGAGTACGCTCTTTGTCGACTACTAACTTACCCATTTTCCTGAATTCACTCTTACAAATTGTATAAAGGGACTCAACAAGACGCAACTTGTATTTATTTCCGTACCTTTAGAGTATAAATACATAACATAGATACATTTGTATGTATATTTATGTTGGTCCCTTACTTTTCCATTCTGCTACATCTTTTATAGTAGTTAGTATTTTTGAACTTGATTTCTTATTAGTTTAAATAAATTTCAACCTTATCCAATATTTCATAGCGGAAATGTACGCTCATTGTGTATCCCCAAATTTTCAAATTCAAATTCAACATCTTTATTTCATAAAATTAGTAATTAATTATTCGAAATAGGAAATTTGAAAAAATAAAATTATAATGATTAAAAAATATAGATCAACACACACCGAAAAAATAGGTTGTAATATAAAAAAATGGATAACCATATCTGCTTCAGTCAATCTATAACCACCTGTGTCCAAATGGGTAAGCCTTGTGAGAAGAAATCGGGCAAACAAACTCACACATTGCTGGACTTGACGCGATGTTAGTCTTAACAGCTGAACTAAAATTCATGGCTGGATTAACAAAATTATAATAATTAGGTAGGCACTTTTAAAATTGTATCGTTGGTTTTTTACCATGCCTATATAAATTAGATTTTTATTATATATCATAATTGAATGTATAAAAAATTATTATGCAGAGTGCTGTGGTCACAGTTAGCCTTTAAGGGTACTTATATAGTTAATATCTAAAAGCCGTTGATAATAACGTAACGTTAACGCATTAAACACAACGTTTACGTTTACGTCAATTGCTAAGTTACGAATCTCGTTTTTGCAGCGTGCTCTCACTTCAAAAAACCCGTGATGTTTCATTATTATTTATATGGACAGCTTCTGCACGCTTCTTTTTCCGTGCTGTACTTAGATTAAGATAAGGTATACTTTTATCCTTACTAAAAATTAAATTGATTGAGATTGAACATCAATCCATCCAAACTTTCACATTTATAATTGTAGTAAGATAAAAAAAAATCAATGAAAATAAATGTATTCAGTGTCTACATTAACTTTAGCTACGTTACGGCAGTACACCCTTTTTATTCGTTTATGAACCCCACGGGCACCACTTCACCGATTGCACGACGAATTGGTTATGTCAGACTCGAACCGACTAAAATACACCATTTACATCACTATAGCTTAACGATAAGCCTTACGTTTCTCAATTCCGTCAAAAGCTCAAGTGGCTTCAAATTCGTTCTCGCCGGAATACTGACATACTCAGTTTTCTTTACAATATTTTATTCAACCCTAAGGCCATTTTTTATCTGAAAGAACCATGCAAGTTCCTTCATGATATACATGAAAAATCTCTGAGGTCTTCCGAAGATTTGAGATTGGATATTATACTACATTCCACAAATTTTTATGACCAATCCTTTACTGTTGAAGCTGTACGCTTGTAGAATGCGTAGCCAGTCAATCAATTGTGCAAGCAATTAATAAGTCTTTTTTAAGAAAATTGTTCATGAATATTATTTATCAATTTAGTTAAATCATTTAAATATTAAAGTATGCTGTGTATAAATGTATGTATGTTATATAATAGACTTAAGTAGGTATATGTTTATGTATGTTTTCTTAACAGATATTCTGTATATTTAGTCTACTTTTTCATACTAAGGCATAAGCAGACTAAATATACAGAATATCTGTATATTTTTATATTATTTAACTAAGTAACAATTAAAGTTTTCAATAATGTTTAGAAATGCACCTCTAACTACAACTGTCTCTCTACACATTGATCCATCCTACGGTTGCCTGGAGGAGATTGCATTTTGCAATAAGGCCACCCTTTGTAAATTATCTGTATGAAAAATGTATGTATGATACTTCTATTATAAGACTGGTGTACAGAAAAAGTGTTATCTATCTCTATCTATAGCCTATGGTCGAGAGTTGAGGTATGCTCTAGGAGGACTACCACTCAACGGCAATGACAACGGCACTATACCCTGGATTTTGGATGTGTTCAAGGAGTACAAACTTCTCTTCTCTGTTAAGAAGTGAATGTGAAAAGAGGTCTTTAAAATGTCTTGTACATTGGTTAAGACCTCTAATGTTAGTGATAGTCAATTGCTAGAGATAAGATCTGTTATAGTTTAGCATTTCAAGACTAGAACCTTTTTTTACTATGACTGTAGGCATTTAGGAGAAAACCCTAGACATTTCTTTCACTTATCTTTGGAAGTGATCCTGTCAAGATTGGTGTCATAAAATCCAGTAAAAGCATTTCCGTGATAACTCTAAGAATAAAAGCTTATTGTTATTGCCTCTGCTTATGCCGGCCAAGTGTGACAATAGCGGTGCCTTTTCTCATAGAACGTGATCAGAACACTTATTACCTAATTTCGTTTGTTTCATTATAAGCTACAAAAAATGTAGTAATCGCAGTATTTGATAGTCATTTATAACAGTAATAAATAATAAAAAAACTAAAAAATACGCTTCAATAGAAAACCAATCTAAAAAGTTGAAACTAATTTTCAATAAATTTAAATTAAGATTGATTGATTAACAAAAAGAAAATATTTTATTCGAAAAAATCCTGGAGTGCTTGATGTCAATTGTTAGAAATAATTATTGACAGATATTGTTAAAAGTAGAGTTATTATGAAAATATCTTCAAAGGCACACCCCATGCAATGATTCTATTCCATGTTGGCCTCAAAATAGGCTTACGTTGCTACTGTTATCTACTCTGCTGACTGCTGATTGAATCCCTGAGTGAAATAGTGAATCCATGTTTCATCCATTATCACATACCGACGTAAAAAATCCAGACTATAATCTATCTCTGTGCAAAATTTCATCCAGATCCGTTTAGCCGCTTTGGCGTGAAAAAGTAACACACATCCACCCATCCCCACAAACTTTCGCCTTTATAATATTACTATAAAGATAAGACTGAATACTGTAACCAGCTATTTGGTAACGAAATGTTTATATTCAGTCAAAACCATTTTAATGATTTGAAACGAGTTACAAAAACAACATAGTACATACAATTAATGATGCATTATTAGTGGACAATTGTAATATTACCTTTTTAGTAGTTGCAAATACATTTATTAGAAATATAAATTTCATAAATATAATTGATAGATAATAAGGTTACACGGTCGTACTCAAGTGTGGTATTTCAAGGAACCCCAGTTAATCTCGGGCACGACAAAAGCTCTTTATCAAGGAGCGAAGAAATCTGACGCGTCGGCGGTGTCGGTGTAAGACACTGCAAAGGACAGCTTGCGGGCCCATCATGTATTAGCGTTCATTAAAAGCAGTTCGGCATTCGCAAACATGCAAATGGATACAAAGTTACATCTATAATAACTATTCGTAGTGAAAATAAAAGTGATTATTTGCAATTTCTTATGTAATAATTGGATACTAATGATTGGTTTAGGTTTAACTTTAAATTAATAATCAATGGGTAAGACCACAATGATTATGTTATTCTCTTAATCTATATTTAATTATGAAGACTGCTTTAAAACGATGTTTTTATAGCCGAGTATTTATGGGTGTACATAATTAACTTAAAATAAATGACGGTGAAAATTAACTTCTGAAGTTAAAGGTCGGTTCTGTTAATAGTAATTAGTGATTACAATATTGTAACACTGTAAAGTGCATACTTTGTAACATTTGTTTAGATGAGTTTCGAATAAAACAAGTATTTTGGTATGAACTGAGAGGTAGGAACAGAAATAGTGTAAATACTTATATTGTATTTTCTAAGTTAATAATTAAATTTGTAGAATACTCTAAGAAATTAAAACAATATTATTAATACGTGTACTTCACCACAACTTCATTCCATCCACTAGCCTTGAAGAAAAGATTTCATCAAACAAAATTAACTGCAAGTAATCCATTAATCAATATTTCATTCTTTACTTATCGAATCTAAGTTGCCACCCTAATTTTTCAGTCCAGCTTACTGTCATCGATATCTGCAACGACAGGATTATAATGACCGATGGTTCCGTCCTTATCCCTTGTAATTTATTTCGTTCAGCTTTATTGGAAATATGTAAGGATACGGTATTCAATTCAGGGTATTGGTGGTATTAATAGTTGATTACCGTTGAGGCTTTTGTCTTGATACGGGATGAAGGAAGGGTAATGAAAGTATCAGGTGTAGGTTATCGGATTTATTATTATATAACTTGATTGGTCACGGATCTGGTAGTATTCGAACGTGTATGTACCTAAGCTGGTATCTTATTACATATATAACAAAACTATAATGGTAATAAAACTATAATCCTAACACAGTATGGCCAAAATCCGCTTAATTTGCTTTAATTTAGAGACTACTATTACAGTAAAATGTCTTATCAACTGTTAAGCAGAATACTTACTTTGAGGGTAAGGCAAATTGAAAAGTCAATCAATTCAGGTATCTCTCAGGAACAGTAGGTACTTTTTTATTAATAAAAGTTACCCAATGTCCTTCTCTGCACCCCTGATATCGTGAATACAACATTTTATATAGTAATTGGTCAAGTAGTTAAGGCATGAAAGCGTAAAAAACTACAAAGCAGCAACAAACTGCGCGGTTCTCAAGAAACTTTTTGCCTTACACAATCACTTTGTGGAACAAATTGTCGACTTTGTATTTCTGGACCGATACGACCTTCAAGACCGTACTTCCACCTCAAAGGCCGGCATCGCACTTGTGACTCTTGAGTTGCAGGTGTTCGTGGAGGGCGTCAGCCACTTACCACCAGGTGTTTCGTCTACTTGTTTGTTAGTATGAACAAGAAAGCTTATATTAACAGACCATTAATCCACTGGGGATACTGAAACTGAAAAACTACTCAGGGGAATATCGATTCTGTTTTGTACCTAAATTTTATTTTTTTACTAAAATAATTAATTATTCTATAGGGATTTTAATGTCTTTTAGACATAATTGTCTTTTAGAAACCAAATACACTCTTAGAACTGTTGAGACACATAATTATTCTCTTCTTAGAAATGTTCAAACGACTTGACATTTAAACATCTTAGTGGTGATTCTGTTAGAATTACAAAATAATTTTGACTACGAGAGCCTATGCGACTAATACTAGTTTGTTACTAGTGAATTATACTACTTTGTTTAAAACTTTGTTTTGAATACCTGTAAAATAAATTACATGTAATTATGTAACAGATACTAAACTCACGAAATTGGTAGATTGGAGGTATGTAGTAAGTATATTTGATAGTGGATGGGTGTAAGTACCTATCTATATTTGCTATTTAAATGTAAAGAAACACCTGTATGTATATAACAATATAAGTATTAACATGTAAATAAGAGGTATCACTTTAAACATAACCCATAACCCTGCTGTCTACTAGGACTCCTTCTTAAATCCTCTCGGGATCCATTTTGGAGTTTTTTGTCGTAACAGATTCCCTTTGGTGTTAATATTTTTTGTGTTACTTTTTACCATTGATTTTTTACTTTACATTTTTTGTTTCTCAATTCAGATCCCTATGCAGATAATTCAGATGCAGATACCTACACACTGTATTAAAATTTATTATTAGTAAAAATTTACGTTCATTTTCAGTAAAGAAAATTAGTTTGTTTTTCATTCAACTTTAATATATGCCTTTTAGATAGATAGATAGATAGTACTTTTACTCCTTTTAATCCTTTTTTATGGTGTTGAACCACCGCGCTGGATAATACTATTTTTTTAGAAGAACCATTCGGCGCCTTAGACGTTCTGCCGGGATCACCTTTGACCACGAAATAAGTTATTATGGTTATTAGAATGTCATTAATCATAATATTTGGCATAATTACATATATACTTGGAACCAAAATCCAAAATATAATCAGTTCATCGCGGCAAAAAAATCCAAGCAAATCATGCGGCGGATATTAGTTCAGTTAAGAAAAATCCATATGCATTCTATGTAGATCTGTATAAATGAGAGTGAAAATAGATCACTCACTTGATATGTGTTGACGAAAAATCCAAATGCTAGAGATCCTAGTAAATGGAGATAAAAACAAAGACAATGGTAACAATGTAGTGTGTACACCTACAATTGTTGGACGAACTACTTCAGATCTATGTAAAGATAATTATTTTGTTTGGTTACAGAATAACAAGGGGAATATATCAAGAAACAAAAAAATAAAAATACTTTATTTCGGCTCAAAGTATTCGAAAGATAATGCAAACAAACGGTTTGAGAAAATTTGCTTTACCTTTCAGTAAAATATACCGTAAACAAATTTCAATACAAAATGGCATTATTTATGTGAAACGCGATAACTACAGCTTTTGTTGGTGGTGGGGATTGTTAGGAAATATTATTTATGGCATCCTTTTTTGATAATAAAAGGCGGTGAGAACACTTTGCAATATCATAAGCATTTCACCAATAATTTAATTTGCAAGAGCCGAGCGGGTTCTATGTTCGGGTATCAATTGTTTAAAGACAAGATTAAAAAGCGCACAGTAGTTTTTGCTTGAGTCAGAGCTGCCCCCTAGAATGTCCTAGTGTATTGTTGTATATAAATATTAAGGATATGATGTTATGTGGGTATGCATTGGTAGTAAAGTTGTTGAATTTCATGAGCAGGGGTTAGCAAGTGCTAGTTACTATTTTTTTTTTTTAATTTTTAGGATCTCTAAGGTGGTTATAAAAGTATACAAGCTACTTGATAAAAATGAGATACGACAATCTATGGACTTTGTCACAATAGTATGAAAGGGAATGTAGGTAAGAAGAGAAAGCAATGGAAGGATATTATTTATACGGATGCATTGGGGAGTGTAAGCTATAGCTCAAGAGTAGGTCAAGGTAGCAGAGCCCTCTAACGAAATTTACGAGTAAGTATCAAAGATATATACAGGATGTATCTGGCAATGGAACACTTACTGAAATAGCATGAATCTAGCATGCAGTTACAACAAGAATATAAAAAAAAAATCTTATTTACACGTTATGACTATTTGAATTTCTTAGTAGCGGAATGAAACATTCCAAAATAAAAAAAATATGTAGAATTTAAAAACTTTTATAAGAAAAGCATGTAACAAATACCTGGAAATTCGTTGGAATTTCGTCACCGTTGGGTAATGAAACTTGTAGACGTATATTTTTTTTTTCAATTTTTTTTTTCCAAAACTGCATCTTAGAGTCATGCCATATCAGTGATTTAAGGAAGTGTTCCATTCTCATAGATATCCTGTATATATCTTTGATACTTAGTTGTAAATTTAATTAGAGGGCTCTGATTTCCCAGGCACAGCGAATCCCAGATACAGGTATGTTACCTTGATCTGACCTTGACCTTGAAATATTGCCAGCAATTAAAACAAAGGGCTCACATTCTCAAAAACTATACTACCCAAAAAGAGATACCCAACCAGTTTCAGGTCTGTAAGTAGCCTTTTATCAAGGAGTGAAACAACCTACCGAGTTCATGCCAAGTGCCACCGATGCGTCGCATACAAACGCATTCCCCTCGAATCTAGTCAGTCGCTCCCGAAATACACACTTGAGTACAACAGTATATCTTTGATAATGTGAGCTTTCGTTTTTAATGTAAAAATAAAAGTTTAGTATATCAATACTAAGCCCAGAAGTATGAGAGACTGTTTTCCAACAATTTTCTTTACGCTGTTTATCACCTACAAGTTTTTGTGTTGTAACAAGACCAAACTCTCGAAATAAAAGGTAATGCCGTTGAAATCACTTTTAAACATTAAAAAGCTAAAGAAACAAAACCAACGTAATTTAAAAAAAGAATAGCTCGCTCATTTCCTTTAGAATCTTTCATTAAGAAAAGCATTTTCTTCTAATAAGCTAGATATTTACTTGGAGGCCCAACTAATTAATTTGGGTAAGTCGAAGTCACTGAATGAATAAACGTAGTGAACAGATCTGATACACAAAGAGACCACTAACTTCATTATCAAGTTCTTCGCAATTTGATTAAAATAGTAGATTGAGATCCGGCCAAGTTTATTTTGCAGTGTAAAACCTCTACTGGAAGGAAACATTTCGGATCTTCATGGTAGCAATAACTTTTATAACCATTTCTTTTCGTTGGACGAGGATTGTATTACAATGATAAGTTTGTATGATTACTCAAAAGAATATCTAATTAGTCACAATGTTTCCTCGTCTTCTCGGTGACTAAAGTTCCAAAGAAGTGACCTCCTCAATGTGCTTTAAGAACTACAATATACTTTATTACAAAAATATACCGTACTTATTGTCCAATGGTCTAGTACTGAGTATAATGGCGACATTTTGACATTTATTAAAAATTTACATACAGACTTTCCACTCTGCAGAGAAGGGTTCCGTCTATTGACCTCATCCATATACATATGTAAGTTTACAGCTGAGATCTGGAGTAAGTGGTTTGCACTCCATTATGCTATTCATTTTTAGGTTTTCTGTAGAGCAGAGGAATTGCGCTGTTAATTTTATTCGAGAATAGTAATCTCTTACAAGTTGTTAAACATAAGACTCTTAACGCGCCACAAAAGATCATCCCTGTGAAACTAAATTCAAATGGCGTTAAATACCAGAGAGCAACAGATACAAAATAAATTATAATATCTGAGTACAGAAGACTTATTATTAAAATACCTTGAAGTAACTATTCTTCGTTTCGTACATTATACAATAAATGATAAACTAGCTTGACAATGTCCGTCCAAAGAAACAAGCAAAGTTTTTCATTGTACTGATTGACTATATATACAAAAGTATATATAAAAAAGTACTAATAGATGTAGTCAATCTGTCAAGGCAAACCATAAAACAAAACGATAAAAGACTGAACTTTGAATTTATTGGGTAAAAATCTATAAAAATGTATTTTGCATTTATAGATTTTTCGTTGAGATTAAGATGTTTGAAAAAGTGCAAAACGAGAATATGTTTATTTGGCTAGCTGCTTGAAGTAGTCAGCAACAATCTGGGACGTCAAATGAGTAAAAACTTTTTTTACTATATCTTACTTTTATATATGTATTTTTATAGGTAGGTATTATATCTAAAGACCGTTATAAGAATATGAAGGAAATAGATGGGAAAGCGGGGAGCGCGAACCAACGAAGTAAAACAAGCCGATAAAGCCAAAGGCATATGTTGTGATAACTTATGTGACTCATAGAAATGTAATGTAAACTGTCCAGCTGCCTTATCCTTGGTATAGAAATAGTCAAACCATCTAATTTTGAGATCAGTCCCAATTTTGGTACTTATCATCAAATTAGTTTTTTGTTCTAGCCCACAACCTATTTAATATTCCATTAAAACTTAATATTCAAACCGTCTGTGACAACAACACTAATTACGAAAAAGAGACTTTCACTTACCCGTCATGACGACGAAACATTTTTGAAGCTCACTAGAATTTTTGTCAGCGGGACAGCTGAGTAGTGGCAGTAGTCGTGACCACTAAGTATGAATACAAGTACAGAGTATTGTTACTTTTTTTGGGAAACTGTCCTTTATAAAACACCTTTTATTGGTTGCAAGAAGTAAGAAGACATTTGCATACGATTTTTTTTTCCCAAAATTTTTTCCCAGAAATCATTTTTAAATATTTAGTACTAGCAACCCGCTTTGGCTTTACACGGATACAAATTATACACCTAAACCTTCGTCATGAATCACTCTGTCTATAAGTGGAAACGCATGAAAATCCGTTTAGTAGTTTTTCAGTTTATCGCGGACAGACAGACGCGGCGGGGTACTTTGTTTTATTATTATTTATTACGCCGAAATGAGATACATTAAGTCAAATCGAATTAAAATCATTTATTTCAATTGAAACAGCTATAGCTATTTTTGAATTATTAGGCCTAGGAGTTGGCATTCGTGAAGCTAGCTACCTGTTCCAATACGTAGATACTATGGCAAAGAACCGGCAAAAAAATCTATGGACACTCTTGCCAAATTTATTTTTTTACTATTTACCAGTTATATTGCTTGATACTAATGTGCTGAACCACTTATCGCCAGATGATTATACAAATGAACACAAAACAATATGAAACTATACGAAACCTTCCTCTTGAAGCGCTCTATCTATTGGCGAAAACTGAATTAAAATCGGTTGCGTAGTTTAAAAGATCTAAGCGTACAGATGGCGAAAGTCATTTGTATTATACTATGTAGAGATAAGCGCAAATAAAATGTGAGGACAATGCAACATATCGTTCTAAAATATAAACAGTCGCGCAACCGAATTAAATACTACTATGTTTAAGAAATAGCAGTTAGGAGATGACCAGCCCTGACCGAACAGAATGAGTAATGTAACAATAATCTTAAACTTTATTTAAAATATATTGAACACATTAAAATGGAATAAGCACTCTTCAAACGAACGTTATCATAATAATTGCAAAGGTGGAAAATTAAAAATTAAACCGCATTGTGAGTTTTGCTATTACTAATATTTTATAAATTGTTTCTACCTCTGAAATCAATATTTGAATAGGGTGTAATTTGTAAAGCTGAAGCTTTAGTTTTCATCACCAAAAACCGAAATACCTTTACAATGTTGTATTATTGATTTCTATTTTCCTGTACCATTTTTCCTGTTGTTGTATAATATTCCCCAAAAGTTTCAGCCTTATTACAAAATACGTGAGTAATAAACACAAACAAAATCTTATTACTGCAGCTAAATAGAGATACAGGTTCTAATAACATGGTTCCGGGAGCTCTAATTGCACAACAACGAACCAAGTGCGAAAATTATGGTTGGGTTACCATCAATACTTATTATATCAACATTTTTATTCCATGTTCCGCTAATGATTATACGAAATGAGTGTTTGATAAGTAATGTGTATTATTAACACGCTTGCTTTACTTATAACTACTATAACCGGCTGTGAAACAATGCTTGCATTGCTTTTCGCCGTGTGAGTGAGATTACCGGAGGCCCTTACCCTTCCCTCTCCCCTATTCTCGTCTTCCCCCTTAAAGGGCGGCAACGCACTTGTGACTCTTGAGTTACAGTTGCCCATGGGCGGCGGTAGTCATTTACCATCAGGTGACCCGTCTGCTCGTTTGCCCCCTGTACCATAAAAAAAAAAACCTACTTCTAATAATTGTCGTCTCTGTGTGTAATTATGTTGTTTGGATGGTGGGGCTCCATCTAGCTAGGAGGTGGATGGTGGAATTGTGACGTGTGTATGGAGAGCGTAGACCCCTCAAGTTTGGACTCATATGATTTGTTTTGACGAGTCCAACAGATTTGGGCTAGTAATGATGGTCCGACGATGTAGCCAATATGTGATAGATGATGATAAAATCTTTTTTACTTTCAAATTCGGTTTCCAATTTAACCGTGTTTTTTTTAGTTTTACTAAACTATAATTTATATTATAAAAATTAAATTAAAAGAACACAAAATATACCTTACAGCCATATGGCTAGGCATAGGTATATTTTTTGTCCGTTACTTTGTGTATGTCATATCTCTGTGGTTCCCGGAGGCTTTCTTCTTAGGGTATCCCGGGTCCCTGGCAGTAGACCCACTTGTGACGGAACACCGTGTGGTTTTAGTCGGTTCGATTCCGACATACCACTTCACCGTTAGCTTCGGTAAGGTGATGACCCGTGGGGGTTTTCACACGAAAAAAAAAAATGTCATATCTCTGTGACTTGCGAATTGTAGAATATAAACATTTTGTTTTAAAGAATTACGAATATTTTTCGCCCAAGTAGTTGGTTATCCACTATACTGTATTGTTAGCTGACGGTAGTCGAAAAAACAAGTGATGTTACACATCATCCGATATCGATACTATAAATAGTCGTACTGAGGTGCAGCTCACCCTCTTTTTCTTGGACAGCGCGCAAAACGGACTTTACCTGACTATTGCCTTATGGTTGTTAGTTGTTACGGGTTTCATATTTTTGTAGTAATTATTCATTTTCTGTTGGGTTTGTGTAATTCCTACTTAGATTAGTTATTGTTTTCATTGCTGTTTTTATAATTATTACGAATTAGTTTTGAGGCATAAAAGACTGTTTATTATTTTAAGTTGTTTCACTACTGTTTTTCAATATTAGAGTATGTATAATATAAATCCGTTAAGTTCGTGATTGAGTAACAAACATATTTACTCCCATACAAAAATGTGTTGTCGATTTGCCCAACTTTCTTATTTTCTAGGTAACTTATTCAATTTTTATAATAAAGTAATTACCCAAATCACCACAGCCATTTGCAAGTAATCCTATCAACGAAGCAATTGATTTTTATTTAAATAGATCGCAGCCGACTGTCAAGAAGAATTACTTCAACCCTACAAAAGAATATCCTAAATTTTAAGAATCTTCTCATGTTCCTTTAGTGAGTTCTGCCTCGAACTAAATACCATTTCCATATCAGATATTGGGACAAATCCTTTCACATATTTGTATTATAGGTATATATGTAAGAATCTGTGTCAATGAGTATGTATGTATGTATGTTTATCCGTGTTCTTGAACCTATAGTACAAGCTCTGCTAGTTGCGTCTAGATATGTGTAATATGTTCCAGAATCATTAACATTTATACACTATTATACATTTATATTATTCTCCTGATGTTGCAAGTGTCTATTCATACCTTTTTATGAATGACTACTTTGTAATATATTGGAAAACAAGTACTATCTTCTCGCCCCATGATAGGTGACCAAAAAAAACGAGTAAAGTTCTTCCTTTCACTAATTGACAATACATGGATACATATATATAAATAAGTAGCAATAGATGTAGTCAATCCGTTAAGTCAAGCCATAAAAAAATGATAAATGATTGAACTAACTGAATCTTTAGCTTTTATTATGTAAAAATGCAAAAACGTTGAGAGTGAGATATTTGGAAAAGTGCAAAAAGAGATTATGTTTGTTTGGGTTGCTGCTTGAAGTAGTCAGCAACAACCCGAGACGAAAAATGGCTGTGCACCTTTTTTATACTACGTGGGTCACATTGAAACATTTAAAATAGGCCAGTAAGAAAAGCAGCCGATGAAAATTTTGTTTAAATTTCGAATTGCCTACAAGCATTTCCTACAAATACTCACAACCACTACTATCATTTGTCTAAACATTAGGGCACTAGCTGGTGAACCGCAATTTTCTGTAAGTTCGATAAGCTAACAGCTAATAGTATACACCATTAATGTTTTACCAGCATAAGATGGAATGTCATGCCATAAGTGACTATGGTATAAATGAATCTTAAAAAAAATTAAACCTTCTGAACCTTCTTTAAACTGAAACACATTATTTCTAGATTGTAACCCAGAAAACACTATTTCACCCGAGCAAGGACCTTAATCCTTCAACACAATACACGAGTCCCATACTGAACTATCGTACATGACATCACTTAAATACTTACAATTCTTTTTAAGAGAAGGTACCATTTTACAAAATGTATTACTACAATAGATGCCCACAATGTACCGACTCATTCATAACCTGTAATTATAGTACTTGACGTCATTGGCACTGGACCGTCTAAGCATTTCTATAGACTATTGTCAGCCGAAATTAATCAAACCATTTGAAGTTACATTCTTAGAAATGTTGTATTTCTCAGATGGCTTGATTCATCATTACCTTCTCAATAATCTTTTACAGTTGGACATAGATTCTAAAGATATCTTTAGAGCTGGCCTTACTGGTCGTGTAGGAATTCATCCAAATGAATTTCATTTTGATTGTCTTACAAACAATGATTATTTCCATTTTGAATAAAATAATAGCAATGAATGAATCAACGACGTTATTTTTGAGTAATACTTAAAAATATAGTTTAACGTCTGTTTTCTATTTCATTTAATTATTTGTATATTAAATACATTACACATATAACTAAACACTTCTTTTTCATATTTACTATTAAGCTCTTTTGACCATTTAATCAAATGCATTTACCAATCAATTCTAAATGGAATCCATATGCCAATACATGATCTGTCGAATTGATATTTAAACTTATGAATATTATAAAAAACATCAAATCATCAAATCAAAACTAAGGAATCGTGTCGTGAAAAGCTGTAACACATACAATATATAGTGACGTCATAGTAATCTACTAGTTTGCTTTTGGTCGTAGGAATCAAAGTTTTATTTCATTGAAAGTATTTCGCCATCAAAATTTTATCTACAAGAACTTTTCTTTTTTAAACCTTTCGGTCGACAACTAATTTATCCATAACCAAATTACATGGGTCACTGAATTTTTTTACACCTCAAAGCCTCTAATCAGCAATTTATTTTTTATCCACTCCGTTACGAACTTTACATTAAATAAGTACCCTTTTCTCATTCGTATCAAGTCATAAAGCCATTTTAAAATTAATGTCACAAAATTAAAATTCTAACCAACCGTTACAGTACGAAACAAACCAAAAAGAAAATCACCAATAAATAATCTCCTTTGAAACCGCGAAATATTTAACACAGAATATTAAAAAAAAACACTTCACTCACCGTATATTTATTTAATCACATTTGCAGCACGCAGTACTAGGTTAAGACAGTAACTGTGTTTAACTTTGAAGGTAACGGTAGTTTAGCCGCGCAGGGGAACGCACGTGACGTCACACGCAAGGTACGTCTGTACCGAATCGTGGCTCGCGTAGCACTGGGAGCCGCGCAGTCTCCGAATCATGCCCGTAGCAGTTCCCAAATGACTCCCGTAGCCGATAGCTTTAGCGTCGACGCTACGAACGCTACGAACTCATAAATTATGATAAATGCGTTTATTTAATTACGCTGATGGGCGACAATTTTTTCTGCGATAAAAATTCAAATAACCCAATAGAATAACAATTTTGATCTTGTATGTATTGATTTTGGTTCGCAATTTGTTTTAAAAACCATTACAATAAAAATTTTCAACCAATTGATTAGTTGGAGAGTATTTTATGTATTTGCTTGTTTATTTTTATGATCAGTCTTAATAAGCTGCTGTTTTGAAATAATTCATACAGTTTTATAGATATAAAAGTTTGAGGGATTGTTGTAAGGACCTTTTTTTAAAGAACTTTTACATTATGAAAGTAAAACGAGGAAATTAAGGATGATCAGTAAATATGTGTCTTAACATAGAAGTTAATGATACGGTGTCATAGGTAAATAAAAAATAGGCATCCATGGGACTGCCGACAACAGTGAAAACTTAAACTGAACGACGTACTTAAAACGAGCTGACAGAACTCAATGTTTAGAATATTGCCCTCTAGTGGATCTATATATGTGTTATTAGCGTGACGGTCACGAGTTCAGTGCTTTTTCCCCATAGCAAAAGTGCACAAACGTGCCTAAAGAAGTTTTCACTTAAACAAAAAATATTTAAAAACACTGTATTCTCTCTTAATCTAATCGAGACAACCCTGACACAAGTATTTTTAATAACTTAGTAGGGTTGTCCCAATTTGTGCTATCTATAAATGTATAAGAAATAATAAAAACATTATTATTATTATTAATCGTAATATAGCAGGTGTTTTTTTTTTATTGAAATGTTGTAAGGTTGAGTCCCACCCAGAAGCCTACTAACCTATCAGCCGTTCTTACTTGCACCAAGAAATATTAAGAAAACATTTAATGCGTGTTTTTTTTATGGTATAGGGGGCAAACAAGCTGATGATAAATGACTATCGCCGCCCATGAGCACCTGTAACTCAAGAGTCACAAGTGCGTTGCCGCCCTTTAAGGTGGGAGTAGGAGAAGAGGGGGAGGGAGGGAAGAGGGGAGAGGGGGAAAGGGGAAGGACGGGAATAGGGGAGAGGGAAGCGTAAGGGCCTCCGGTAACCTCACTCACGCGGCGAAATGCAATTTTCTGTGAGGCCGTGGTATCGAGCGGAGTCGAGCTGGCCCATACGTGCCGAAGCATGGCTCTCCCACGTCCATAGTAGTAGTAGCCCAGTGTAGCTGGAAGGTTTTTATTAAAACCTCAATAATACGACGATAATAACATCTTTTATATAAAAACTCTTCTAAAAATCTCGTGTTTTAAATAAACATTTTTAAGAAATGCTTAGAGTAATAACTAAGCCATTAACTGGAACTCTTAACAGAAATAACAATACATGACTGGCTTGTTGGTCTAGTGGTTAGTGACCCTGAATGTTGAGCCAGAGGTCGGGTTCGATTGCCATTCAGGACAAATAATTGTGTGATGAGCATGATCATTTGTTCTGTATCTGGGCGTAATTTATTTATAATATGTATGTATTTAGAAATATATACGTATGTTTATCAGTAGTCTGGTTTCCATAATACAGGCTTTGCCTAGTTTGGGATCAGACGGCCGTGAGTGAGATGTGTGAAGTTATTATTATATTATTATAACATCTAGAGCGCTCTCCTGGTGCTAGAGTTTTGACCGTAATTTATCAACTTCACTTCGTTTTGTTTTATGTCATGGCCAGTGTAACTTGAACTGTCATTGTATAGACTTTCTGTGCCATGACAGGTCAACATATTATTTACTGAACCCCTGTAGCTTTTTGTAGACGTTTTTATTTTAATTTAAAATATTGAATTAATTATTAAATGAATTTAAATTATTATGATATAGGATATCCATAATTTTTTTAGCTTTCTGCACCTCTACATATTAAACTTTAAGTATTCAAATATTTCCATAGTTTCCAAAAATAATATTTTTTTTCTAAAGGCTAACGGATAACGAGCAGACCGGTCACCTGATGGCAAGTGACTACCGACGCCCATGAGCACCTGCAACTCGAGAGTCCTAAGTCTCTTGCCGGCCTTTAAAGTTTGAGTAGGGGTAATGAGGGAAGAGAGGTAGAGAGTGGGGAAGAGGGGGAGAGGGAAGGGTTAGGGTCTGCGGTAACCTCATTCACTCGGCGAAATAACTTAACTGCCAGTTGTCTGTAGGTCGAGCCGGCCCATTTGTGCCTCCCTATCACTAGTGAACTTCTCGCCTTATGCATAGATACTAGTAATATGTGAGCCAATAGAATTAAAAGTACACAAGTACTTACTCTAGAAGTGTATTACGCTATAGGGCTTTAGGTCTAATACTATGGTATAATTGCGTATTAATACTATAACATAGCATTTTACACTCAATCCCATGACGTAGCATTTCTACGAATCTACAAAGCTACGGCGTAGTCGTGCTGTTAGCTACATTGCTCCGGCGTAGCATGTTTGTACAGAATAATTTTATTCGATGAATAGTAGGAATAATTCCTCTACATACTCGTATATGCCCTTCATAAGAAGACTGTTAATTTGATTTTTTTTCTGTTACCACGTTTGTTTTAAAACCTTTTAAAGAAAGAAAGAAGGATGTTTATTGTGTGAAAGCAATCGTCAAAATCAGATTCTCTTTCAGTGAAATTCACTTGAATTAAGTGATTGTAGTGTTTGCAAGTCATGGAGGGGAACAATAAAACTTTCTTTACCTCCTCATGTATAAAGTTGTTCATGTGTGTCTACTCAAGGAAATGCATGTTACGTAAGAAACACTCTGTTTAGAACAAAAAAAAGTACACATCAGGATGTCATTTTTAGAAATTGATCTCTTTGTTTTGACTTCCATCTCTTCTAACTTTTTGAAACACGTTTAATGGCTTAGTAGTTACTTAACATGACCGTGATACGTGTATATTCTCATGTTATACCTCATATATACACCTGATGTAATTATGTATATACAGAAAGTAACGCGATCACGAAATAGGTATTACATACCACGTGGTAGTGGTATATAATACTTATTTCGTGATCGCGTTATTTCCCATAATTATATCATGGAGCTCGAAATTTTAAATGTTAGTATGTATATTATTATTATTTTTTCTTTTTAAAAAGACAACTTCCCGCATTAGGAATGACTTCTGTGTCGCGGGGGACTTTACAAACATGCAAACAACGGACACAAAGAACACCCAGACTCAGGTGGGAATCGAACTCACGACCTGTAGCATAGCAGTCAGGGTCACTAACCACTAGGCCAACAAGCCAGTCGTACCTGACATTAAATGAAATAATTCGTGTGATAACTCTAATTGATGAAAGTTATATTTACAAGTGAATATAAGAAACAAAATACAAACAAACACACATGTCTGTATCCCCGAAGGTTTAGACAGAGGTGTATTAAACATACACGGCATTAGCAACTATAATATTTTGGTCCCAGTCACGTATTAGAATGTATTTACCGCCAACCAGGTATTTTGGGAATAAATGATAGGAAAAATGGGAATTTATTAAAAGAGGAAGGTAGGCAAGAAGGAAAGGCAATGAAAAGGATATTGCTTATACCGATGGATTAATTGGCAATAGGCGGGAAAATTTCAAACTTATTTCCTTTTTATGGTATAGGGGGCAACAAGCAGACGGGTCACCTGATTGTAAATTACTACCGCCGCCCATGAGCACCTGCAACTCAAGAGTCACAAGTGTGTTACCGAGTAAGGTAGGAGTAGGGGAAAGGTGGTAGGGGGGGAGAGGGGGAGAGAGGGGAGGGTTAGAGCCTCCGGTAACCTCACTCACTCGGTGAAAAGCAATAGAAGCATTGCTTTACTGGCGGTTTTCTGTGAGGCCGTGTTATCACTCCGGTCGAGCCGGCCCATACGTGACGAAGCATGGCTCTCCCACGAGATGAAAATCTTCCTGATCTGAAAAAGTTTAAAGAAGCTTTGTTTTGTACTTTCAAGATAAATTCAATTATACACATTTATTTAAGGCATGGTGAGAATTTCTGTTTCGTCATCAATAACATTTGTGTTGTAATCTTTATCTACTAATGTTACTATGACAATGATATTTATTTGTTATGACAAAGTAATCGCTATAATTTTACATTCAAGCGAATTATTTGACTTTACCATATTTTTTCAGGTTTCAGGGTTATATATACTATTGCATCCAAAAACATATGCGAACATAATTTGGCTTAAATCTGAAATGCGTTACAAATAAACAAACAAGCATTTATAATGTTAGTTAATATCGACAATCGTGATCATGCCACATCGATCATCATTCTTTATATATTTGACATACATTTCAGTTTATAGGTCACACATTCCCTGTATGGAACAAGAATTGCCTCGTGAAAATCATTTACACGTGTCTATAATAACCTACCACACAAAGAAATAGCAATTTTTTGTAGTACTAACTGCAATCTATCTTCTGTAGACTGTTAAAAGAAATTCTAAACATGAGTGAAAATATTCTGTTCTCGCCTGCCTCTTAAAGTTACCGTTTCTTTTTTCTACTGAATATATAGTTATTTATTAAATAAACAATCATTATTATTTCCAAGTATGTTAGTGTCGGCTTCGAGCCAAAGTGTATTTGGCTGAATATCAATTTGTCTGTCGGGGATATGCCTTGGCATCTCCTTACTGTTAGGTTATCTAAAGATACTAACAGTAATTTTTTTTTGACTCTGTTGTTTGTGACATCGGAGGCTGACGACTTTAGGTGCTTTGTCATACTGGCTTTAAATTATTTGTAATGACCAACTACGACCACAGGGAATGCAAATCGAACAACCTCAACAGTGAGATATGCTTACCACGCGTGGCAGGTACTTCTAAAGCAGTAATTTGTAATTATTTCAACACGTGTTTCGCAAAAGGCATTCCCAGGAACGAAGTTCTCTCGAGGAACTACAATATTATGGGGTTCTTTACAAAAGGAGTGTACAGGTTTTTAAGGGATCAGCAACGCGCATGCGGGCCGTATGCTTGTTTGCCACCGACTTGGTATAAAGTTAAATATAGTAGTATAAATAAAGTACCGTGTTGTAAATAGTTGGAATCGCTATCTGCCAGTGTCGATCTATAACCGCCAATCGGGCAAACACTCACGGCCACTTTTAAATCAACAGATTGTTTTACAATGTTACTAGTATTCTTTAAAAAAAAACAACATTTATTGAAATCTATTACAGTGCTATTTTGTTGTGCGCTATTATGATACTAAGATTAAAACTATGTTAAATAAAACAAAGCTAGGAAAATATGAATACTTAAAACTAAACAAGATAAAATTAAAGGAAAAAAAAAAGATAAGAAAAACATAAAAGACGGAAGATGAAAAACATATTGGCACACTCACATAAAATTTCTATCAAGTGTTTGAAATAGCCTGTGAATAATAAAAATAAAAATTTGTCATACTCGTATTAATAAATAAAAAAAAAACACTTAACACTACATACTGCATTTTTCTAGTGTTTATTATTTTCTAATAGAAAACTTTGCTTATTCAATCGTATTTAATGCTCAAATAAGTTATAATGCGACTCAAGCATTTCACACTATTCAATCTCTAAATGTAAAAACGAATTTACATACAGTAATAAGCCGAAACGGCTTATAGAAACCAATTTTAATCCACTCAGTACCGTATTATCGAGTTCTTACTGATTTTCTAAGGAAAATAGTGTTTTGAATTCGAATTCTATATCTTAGATCTCCTTTCAGGTTAATCACGTTATCGGTCGTTCTCTGAGAATGGTTTAATAAAAAGAAATACTATGGAAAAAGAAAGATTGTCCTAGCTTTTTTGACTTGTACGAGTATATTACCTGGGGTCTCAGTTAATCCCACTAATATTATAAATGTGGGAGTTTGGATGGATGGATGGATGTTTGTTACTCTTTCACGCCAAAACTACTATACCGATTGCGATGAAACTTGGCATGTAGATAGCTAGAGACCTGGATTAACATATAGGCTACTTTTTATCCCGATATTCAAGCGGGATCGGGACTTACGTGGGTGAAACCGCGGGGCGCTGCTAGTATGTAGATATGTTTTGATTACATTTTTATGTATAGAGTAGTGACTCAACTTTAAAGAAATGGGCTAAGAAATGACACGTGATCGAGACAACATTTAAAAAAAAAAATTAATTCTGTAAGTCGCAAGTTAGCTGAATTTTAAGCTATTCGGTAAAGCCTCGACGTTTCTTGTGTGTTTATATCATAAACGTAGTATGTTAATAGTATACAAAGTTTTTAGTTATAGTTTATGATCTGACAGAACAAAACATGCCGTTACCAACTCATAAAATATTTACACGCATTGTCACATAATTTTTACCGTAGTCCGTAGTTAGCATAGTTTTTCTAGCATAGTATATAGTATTAGCCTAACTTTTGTAGCGAATCGTAACGTAGCCCGTAAATAAGAAACCAACGCTTGATAATAATGGTGTTACAACTTTTTAGGGTCAGATGTCCGCTTACCATCAGGTAAGCGGTGTGCATCTTTGTTAAGTTGTTAAAAAATACTGACTCAATAAGAAATACAAAGAAAGAAGAATAGGTCGGCAGCCCCTTAGGCATATTTGGGCCTTATTATTTGCTATTACACAAATATAATATAATTATAGTTTAGTGAAACTAAAAAAACACACTTTAATTGCAAACTGAATAGGGTATTTTCTATGAAGGTAATGGTCTAAAAACATGATAGTAAAATAGTTTAGGCAATAATTATACAATAAAAGAAATTAAATTTTGGAATTCATTGGAATGTTTTCAGCTTTTTTATCCATTTTACAAATATGCAAAACGCAAACCGCCATGACAGTGCGTCATCACGTCAGTAACAAACTAAGTAAATAGAAGAAGAAAAATTGTAAATTTTCGAATATTTTATTCATCTAGTGAGGTTACCGGAGGCCCTAACTCTTCCCTCTCCCCTATTCCCTTCCTTCGATTCTCCTCCCCTCTAATCCCCCTCTTCCTTCTTCCCACTCTTCCACCCTCTCCCCCTCTTCCCATGTTCCCACCTTAAAGAGCAGCAACGCACTTGTGACTCTTGATTTACAGGTACTCAGGGGCAGCGGTAGTCATTTACCATCAGGTGACCCGTCTGCTCGTTTGCCCCTTAAAAAAAAATCCTATGTATTTTTCTTAAATATTACTATGAACGGTTTTTGTAAAGCCGCAAAGTATAAATCAACAAAGAATAAGCTCTATCATGGTAGGCATTTCTTTGTCATATATCCCGACTTTGGTTCTGGCAAATTACGGTAAGTTTAAACATCGATGTAGGATGTATTGTTCTATCCCCCTCACCAATCTTAAGGATAATATTTCATTTTTTGAATTTGGCAAAATTGCAATAATTTACGCTTTTACTGCCGACATGACGTAATGAGGAATGACCAAAATGCTGTTTAGCGTTTTCATCAATTTAAATTGTAAATTGAAATAGATTTTAATGCCACTTATCGATTGAATAACATTTTACTACATTATCATACATCTGGTTGTTTAATCAAATCGAAAAAAGGATCAAATTAAAACAATTTTTAAAAAAAGACCTCATGGCTTCATCATAGGACCATAGTTATCAATATATTGGACTCGTCAAAATGAAACATATGAGCCCAAATTCAAAAGGTTTACTAGTAGCTACTGAGACGTACCACTATCCACCTCCTGCCCCAATTATACTGTCATCCAAACTATTTAAAGATTCAAATTTCATTTCGATACGATGATTACAAGTAGGTTTTACATAGTTTACGTAATATTAAAGCGTGTTAAAAAAAGAACATGTAGGTCCTATATGTTTTAAAGTAATAACTTACATTTCAGGAGATACTGTCTTAATGAATTATGTACATGGTATAGTCTTAGTAAGTTGTGAGGATTCATTAGTGGAACCCATGTCTTAAACTTCAAGATTGATTCTTCGCTAAATTCGTTTGTTACTGTTGACGTAATCTTGGAGGACGAGATATTAAATTAGAAGTTATTGAATACGTGGACCATTTTAGCTCTCGGTGCATAAAGGAGGGATCCATGAGGAAAGTCCATAACCTCATCCAGTCCTATATAATATATAACAATAGGTAAATAGCGTCTGCTTATGGTCCTTTGATAAAACATAAGCTGTGTCCAGACAGTGAATTCAAACATTGTCTTGTAAGCGAGCGTGAGTAGTTTATCATCCATGAACTAATTAAAAATAAAGTAGATTTTACCAGCGATTTAAGTAAGTTACAACTTACACCATATACTCGGATGCATTGTGATCAAAAAGTCTTATTTTTAAGGGTTTCTATCATAAGAAGTTTAGGGTAAATAATAAAGTATTTAAGAGAGCAAAGTATCAAGAAAGTTTGACTATAATATTAATGATATAATTCAGAAAGCCGAATCTTTTTACAGCTGAGATAACATTGCTAACTAACACACTAATTGGATTCTGGAAGTCCAATAATACTTGATTCCAATAACACAACATCGAAAACAAGTCACTGAACAGGAAAGTTATTGAAACGAAGGCTTCTATTTTACACATAGATGGATTAAAATAAACGATTTTGAGTCGTGATTCTTTGACTCCGTCTTACGAAGGGGTTCATGTGATTTTTGTAAATTAAAATATCTATTACTGTTTCATATAAAACTTTGCTAAAATATTGTAAAAGAATAATAATAATAACTTCACACATCTGACATACGGCTGTCTAATCACAAACTAGGCAGAGCCTGTACTATGGTAACCATACTGCTGATAAAATAATACTTATATATTTCTAAATACCTACATATCACTACATATTATAAAACAATGTCCTCCGCCGCGTCTGTCTGTCTGTCTATTCGCGATAAACTGAAAAAGTACTGTACGGATTTTCATGCAGTTTTCACTAATAGACAAAGTGATTCATGAGAAAGGTTTAGGTGTATCATTTGTACCCGTGCGAAGCCGGGGCGGGTTGCTAATTATATATAAATTACACCCAGACAGAACAAATGATCATGCTCAACACACAATTATTTGTCTTGGGTGGAAATCGAATCCACGTCCTCTGGCTCAGCAGTCAGGGTCACTAACCACTAGACCAGGCCAGTCAAGAATGTACAGCTTTTGTCTGAAATAAATTATCATTATGATACGTCTAGTGGCTTAAAATTGATCATTGCAGATA
This sequence comes from Callimorpha dominula, assembly GCA_949752705.1. Lineage (NCBI taxonomy): Eukaryota > Metazoa > Arthropoda > Insecta > Lepidoptera > Erebidae > Callimorpha > Callimorpha dominula. The sequence goes on along the minus strand of OX457004.1, from coordinate 3,461,218 downwards.
ATACATTACCCGCTTAAAATACGATAATAAGAAACATCTGTAGCCTGTACTTGCAATACTGCAGTCATGCGATATCGCATAAGATATTGGGGCAGGCACCTTGGGCAAACGTCTGCAGCCTACAGATGTCCACAAGTAACCTATATTAAAAGGCAGTGTTGTATGTCAATTGATTGTAGGCACCGGTAACATGGAAAATTGGTCTTTGGTCGCCAAGTAAATAATTACCTCCACTTTTTACGTATTTGAACGCTATTGTTGCCTGATAAATACGATTATACATCGCGATACCTAATACGACAACACTGTTTCCTGCAAAAGAATGCTTCGGTGTTCATGCTTTGTAAATAGCATCTTTTATATTTATATAAATTGTAACTTTTCATAACGATCCATTCAGAAACTAGTTATAAATACTATACTTTACTGCTCACTCCTCATAGCACATATAGTTAGATACGTATAAATAACTTATAGCCTTGGTGTAGATTACGGCTATTTAAGATTATGTTTGAAACACATAAAGGAAACAGAAAACATCTTAGATTAGATTTTGGGCATCGGTATTATTTCTAGATATAGCAATTATAATTTTTTAAATCTTCTTGTCGTGTTTTTTATCTTAGGTATAAAGATGTTATTATCTATAGACAATTTAAGCTTATTTTATGAAACTTCGTTTATAAATAAGGTAACTTAAATGTATTTACAATTGTTTTGATAGATATACCTTCCTACTCTTACGAAATTGGAAACGTTCGTAAATATTTTATTCATTCAACAAATGCTCCAATATATTGGGTATATAGCATTTTTGTAGAAGAATGAAATGTAATTTAGATAGATAAATGTTTAAATTCTGTAGTAGTTCCAGTCGGCTATCTCGATATCACTGAGAAGCAACTTGATAAACTTGAATGCCTTCAAAATTTTAGTTTACACAAATATGATCTCGTATCAGAATTTCGCACCTTGCTCAAGTGGCTTCCAATTCGCTTTCGACGGAATACTCATATTCTCACTACACTTCATATTATTATGTTTAATCCCTGTACTCCAACTTATCTAAAGAACCGTTTTACGTTCCTCAATGACACACACACACAAGATCATTGAGATCGTCGGAATCACTGGAACTAGCAGTACCTAGTCATTCTACCAGGTTTTATGACAAATCTTTTAGTATACAGGCCGTCTGGTTATGGAATGCGTTGAATTTACCTATAAGACGTGCCCAATCACTGGCCACATTCAAGAAAATGGTCAAAGAATATTACTTGGCGTAACTTCTCCTTTTACACGCTTTATATTAACTTCACTTGTATGTTTGTTTGTTTGTAACCGACTCCTTAGAGCGCGATTTTAAGCCACTTTAAATGGCCAGATTTCATTAAAATTTTGCACACCTGTCAAAGACCGATGACAATGCAATAATTAGATTAAAAAAAATAATTGTTTAAAACACCTAAAAAAACACGTTTTTATAGAAAATCCATAATAATATCCAAATAAAATTAAAAAAAGCGCGGGATGCATATAGTGACAATAAAATGTTTATAACTATTGACTTATTGACACTATGCATGCACCCCACGCTTTTTTTTAATTTATTTAATCTTTTTAGTTGGATTTTCTATAAAAGCGTGTTTTTTTGTCCTTTGCATTGCATTTATCGGATATAATCTTATTAATCTAGAAATATATATGTAGTATTTATTATGTGTGTAGTATGTATATGTTGTATATTAATATATTAAATGTCACAGAGTTATAAGCCTAACATGTTTTGATTCCCACACCAAAACTACCCATTAGATTATTATATTCCTGGTCATTATTTTTCCATAACAAGGTTGTCTGGAAGAAATTGCTTTTAGCGATAAGGCCGATGTACATATTAATTTTTGTAAACTTACTTTAAGCAATTTTTACTGGTGTACAATAGATTCTATTCTAGTTCTTTTATACCTGAATTTATATTGAAAGCTCCGTGAATTACTAATTGCTTCTTAGATTATTCCTTAACAGAGCGCTGACAGAATACGTGTAGACTTTTTACACTAGAATTCTAAAGAAAAACACATTGATCAGTCTTTATAATATATCAAAAAGTATATCCAAATATTCTATATTCATTTTTCTTTTTGTAAGTTTTCACATTTTTTTAAATCTTTATACCATTTTTAATGTACCATTCTAAATAAAATGTTTTTCTACCTTTAATAAAGTGCCACGTTTGGACAATCTATCTAATTCATAAAATATATCATCTTGACGTCTGTTAAATGGACAGTGTAGTATAAAAAGTTTCGTAAGTAATAAACGTTAGACAGTTTTATGTAAGAGTTTTATGACGTTCCAGAAAATTGTGATTCTTGCCGAAGGTACTTCTACACATTCCTACTTACTCATGGACCAAGATTATAATATATGTCAGAAGTATTGGTTTACGACCTACCTTTATGTGTTTTTGTAAGATGAACCAGTGTTGTCTAAGATTTATGAGTTATACCTACAAGTAGTACCGTTTTAATATATAAACAGAATTGTAAAGAAAAATGTAAATTAACATAATATTACACATTAAAAGATCTTAAACCATCTAACCTAAAGTGTTAAATCATTAGACATAAGAAAGGTGAAAACTTACTTCGTCGTCTTATGTGCAAAATCAGTGTAAGAAATAATTTTTATTTTTTTATGGTATAGGGGCAAACGAGCAGACGGGTCCTGATGGTAAATTACTACCGCAACCCATGGGCACCTGTAACTCAAGAGTCACAAGTGCGTTGCCGCCCTTTAAGGTGGGAATAGGGGAAGACGGGGAAAGAGCGGGAAGACGGGAAAGGGGGATTAGAGGGGAGGCGAGAGGGAGAGGGGAAGGACGGGAATGGGGTAGAGGGAAGCGTTAGGGCCTACAGTAACCTCACTCACGTGGCGAAAAGCAATGCAAGCATTGTTTCACTGCCGGTTTTCTGTGTGGCCGTGGTATCGAGCGGAGTTGAGCCATACGTGCCGAAGCGTGGCTCTCCCAGATGTAAAATAAATTTGTATGTATATATATAATGTGTAAGTTGAATCTTGATTGGTAGTTAGAATTAATATACTTATTTAATAATTTCATAATAATAATAAACATAATATATTTATTAGACAAAGAAGACAGGAGTTATCGCTTTCATTGTTCAGAAAGTGCTACCCGTATTGGATGGTAATTAAGCTTTAAATACAAAGTCAAATTCAAAATTCTAATTGCTCAAAGCTAATGGGAGTTTTACAGAAAAAAAATTCACATGTAGTCCACATGAGTTGTTTTAATAAATCAAATACAATTTAATATTTGAGAAAAACAAAAACTTTGGTTTTTTCTTTTATCATATCGTTGTGCTTTTTTGGATCGTACTGTATAAGAGCCTCCTCCAGTTGACGTCCCTGTCCTAGTGGCCTCTCTAATGAAAGGACGAACCTACGGGTACGCGACCCCGGCCTCTTCGAGCTACTTCAGTCCCAGTCCCCCCATCCCTAGTCCCGTCTGAAAACGAGCACATTCCCAAGGATGGTTGGCATCAGGCAGGCGGCCGTCTACAAAAGAAACTAGTCAAAACCTATTGCAATGTTACACATTGCGCCGATCCCAAATAAAATTTTAAAAAGAGCAGGAAGATTATGATGAGTAGCGAAAAGGCGACACAGGCATTCAGCAATTATGTTGTTTCAATAGTATGGCAAGTGTTTACTGAAAGCTGAGTTTAGGGTTGGAACCACCCAATACAATAAATAATTTAGTAACAGAACAATTTAGCTTAGTCAGAAGGGTTAACAAGAATGCTAATTACGGAAAAATACTTATTAATACATTTATATTACAATAATATTAAAAAAAAAACATGCCATCAAAATAAGTATAATTAATTAATTCGATAGTTTGGGTACATTGATTCAATTCAAAGTAATTTACCCAAATTTTACCCATTTTAGGGTAGAGAATGATCTTACAATCGAATTCAGGGCATTAAGACTTTGCGGTGTCGATACTATGCATCCCGCGAAAGGAGGAAAAACTAATGCGATTGTGTACGTACCAGACCCCGACCTAATTATAATATTATATACCTGACATAAATTGTATTTTACTGAAAAATACAAGGGAAGGACACCTTAATGTTCCTAAGACATGCATTAGTAGTTATTTATTATGTTCTTGTTTTTCAGACTTATTTATGCAAATCAGTGCGTTTTACGTCGGTATAAGTGGTTCTCACTCACACACGAACCTTAAAAGTAAACTAAAATCCATTAGGGTGATAGAGTAAAAAAAAAACACTTCTGCTGGAAACTGGGTTCAACAAGACATACAATATAAAAGTACATGTTTATCCGCAACACGCTATTTTTATAATTAAATTCAAAATTAATCTAGAAAGTTCTTAACTAGTATGGAAAGCTTTTCTCTCTCGCTCTGACATGATATTTGATACTTTTTGTAAAAAATCAAATAGTAAGTCGTTTTAATTCGATCGTTATTATCATAATTAAAAAAGGATCCTTTAAAAGAGTTTTACGCGAGATTGAGTTCTGAGCAAGAAAAGATTTTAAAGATAATTTTTTGACCATCAGTTTTATTTTTTTATTTAAAACATCATGCACATTTTGTACAAAGACAGACAATACTAAGTCGGTCAGTAAGTTAGTTCTAGGAAAATAAAAGTAATCCTACTAATTAGCTACTAATTATTATGTTCATTATACAAATCCCTTGGTCTAAGAGCCCGTGAACCCCAGACCTTCGTTATTTTATAAAAGCTGAAAGTTTGTCAGCGCATGCTCCTAACACAGGTAAGAACGATGGACCATTATGAAGTTTGGGTTGCCCTGGCTTTGGCAGGCAAACGGTACTAAAGGTGTGTAAAACACCGACCTAACTTCATCAAATAATAAAGTGCGATTTTTTGGTATTATCTTCAGAGTATTTTTAAAAATCACATTATTCATTGCCATACACTTAACAACCTGGCAACCCCTTGCCAGACACACTTAATGTTCATAAAATTGTAATTTTGCTTTTACTCATTTTTACTTATACTCAATAAATTGAAATATAAATCACGCCAGTTTTTTTTTTAAGTTTTATTTAAGGGGTAACTATTGTGTCAACGGCCAGTGCAACCTGTTAGAAACGTCAGGCAAATCAAAGGTATGTAATATGTATACGTGATCGCGTTAATTTACGTTAACATAATTATGTTTTTAAAAGTTTGAAGGGATAGTCGAAGCCGAAAGTAATAGGGGCGAGTTAGTTACCATCTACCAGCCTCGTATGCAGACTCGTTGCTATTATAGAGAATTTTCCAACAGAACAGTTGAATACAGGACGTCGACCACCAACAATTTAACTAATAAATAAACTTGTTTTCAATAGTAAATGATTGAAGAAATGAAATATCGGTAGTTAATATTTACTAGATAGTTTTTTTGTAACTAAAACCGTTTTTGAAATGAAACTTCTTTAGAATCGTTATTTGAAATTCGATGAAACAAAAAACTCACACTAAAAAGGGACAAACATGACTGGCCTGTTGGTCTAGTGGTTAGTGACCCTGACTGCTGAGCCAGAGGTCGTGGATTCGATTCCCATCTGAGTCTGAGTGTTCTTTGTGTCCGTTGTTTGTATGTTTGTAAAGTCTCCCGCGACACAGGAGTAATTCCTAATGCGGGAGTTGTTTTTAAAAAAAGAAGAAAGAAAAAAAAGAGGAAACATATTCATAAATAGGATTTAGCCTACTGGAGAATGAGATAGAATACAAGTTTACAGTGTTTCCTATAATCTTTGAAAAGATACAAACATATTGATAAATAGGATTTAGCCTGCTAGAGAATGAGATAGAATATAAGTATACACTTATACAGTGTTTCCTATAATCTTTGTGTGCTAGCACGTGAACCCACTCCTAACACAAGCATCTTAGCTTAGCTGGAGGGGTTAACAAGAAAACTAGTAATGTGTGACCTTTACTAGTATTCTTTACAAGAAAAAAGATTTAGAAGTTTTACTTCTGCCTTGCAAAAGAAACTAAAGTTACTATTTAGCGTTTGCAAGTGTTTACGTGCAGATTTGATAGTTTTCAGACGTGATTATGAATTCGGTGAGCTGACTTAACTAGAGTAGTAAAATTGCATATATGAAAGAAAGTTGTATTTCGAAAGAATGATACATTCAACAGTTAAAAATAATAGTTGTTATTTACGATATTATGAATAGAGGTAATTATTACCATGAGTTTTAATAAAAATATTCTTCCACTGCAAAAGTGTATAGCAATAAAGTTGCAAAATTGCGTAATATAAGCTTCGAAAGAAAAAACATTTTACCGTTAACTTTTAATTAACTTTCCTCTAGAAACAATAGCGCTCAACAATATAATCAAAACAAACAGCAATTCAATAACATTTTGTTTTTATAAGAAACTGTTAAAACATGATAATTGAATTACTGACTCTTAAATGTTAGAGCAAAATGTTTGACAGACTTTGAAAAGAGTCTCTCTCTCTGAAGTCGGTCCCTCATGACGGAGGATTGAGGTTATCATTTGTTGGTATACACCTGGAGTAGACTATTTATCTTCATAAGCTTCTGTCCATTGCATCTCTGATGATCTTATAAAGATTGGTAATAGTCGAGTCCTTTATCTGATCGATACGTTTTTCCAGATTACCATCGCTTTGTCGCACTGCATATGCAAAGAATGAAAACTGATGTAGATGGTAGATAAACGCGTCTTCAAATTCAGCTATGAGAGGATCCGCAGGTTTGTCCACGGTATCTCAACATTCGCCTCCAGCACAACAGCTCGTGAGAAACCAAGGATCGATATCCTTTGTTTCTCACGAGGTAGTATAATCCACGTCCCCACACTATAAAGAAAAATGGGGAATATTAATGCTCTGATAAAGCGCATTTTGGTGGTTACAGTAATTACCCTTTTCCACTATATGTTTGAGTAATAGCAGCCATACAACTGTATAAAGCTGTGACTGCAGACATACACAAAGGAGGAATATAATATGAAGTAGCAGTAATAATAATAACTCCACACATCTCACACACGTGTGATGTACTATGGTAACCAGACTGCTGATAAACATATTTATATATTTCTAAATACATAGGTACATATTATAGATAAATTACACCCAGATACAGAACAAATTATCGTGCTCATCACACAATTATTTGTCCTGAGTGGGAATCTAACCCACGACCTCTGACTTAGCTGAGCAGTCAGGGTCACTAACCACTGCACACTGCACCGGACAACCTTGAAATAATTTAAATTATATTTCAATAATAAGGCTAATATGCAATTCGTATATCAATATATATATTCCTATTATTTATATTATTTTTTTTTTTATGAGATAGGGGCAAAGGAGCAGACGGGTCACCTAAGTGAGTGAATACCGCCGCCCATGGGCACCTGCAACTCAAGAGTCACAAGTGCGTTGCCGGCCTTTAAGGTGGGAGTAGGAGTAAGGGAGGAAGGGGAAAGAGGAAGAGTGCGGGTAGGGGGAGAAGAGGGGGAGAGGGAAAGGTTAGGGCCTCCGGTAACCTTGCTTCAATGCCGGCTTTCTGTGCGACAGTGGTATCACTCCGGTCGACCCGGCCCATATGTGCCGAAGCATGGCTCTCCCATAGTAGGAAGTAAGGGTTATGTAGCTAATTTTGATATCAAAACCCTGTCGTTGACCAAATTAATAGTTAAAATCTTAGTAAATAAATACAAAAGGACTTAATTTATATTTATAAGTAAGTAAGTACTGAAATTTAGTTAACATTTTCTTTATTATAAACTTTATTCATTAAAAGAGTTACACGAAACAACGAAATCATTTGAAATCAAATTAGATTTAAACAGTTTTGATCTTAATATTGTTCTTTAGTTTGTAAACTAATCAGCCTAAATTAATTAATTTTGTTTTTTATGAGATTTTTTTGTATTATTGACGAAACAGGTTATTTTATCAATCTTCTTATAGTTTGTGATAAATAATTTTTGCTTCACTGCCTTTTCCTTGCACTTCTCAGCGTTTCAAATTCAGCGTTAATCGGAAATTAAGTTACGATTCCGAAAACATATTTCTGCGACACCCTTTTGATTCCTGGTGATGCGTGAAGTTGATGGGCGTTGACACTGGTTAGGATTTAATTCTGATAAAGAGCCTTTTGCAGTCAAAGTAACGGTCTTAGTCAGATTAGTTGTTTATGTTACTGGCAGTTCCTGTTATTGAGACAGGATTTTTTTACTGTCTCAATAACAGGAACTAATAAGAGAAAATTCTACTTCGTGTTTCTTATAGTACAAAAAACATGGTTCCGCAACAAATGCAATACAGTTCCGTGAATTAACTTATTAAAAAGTTATAGAGTTAGTAGAGAATATGTCCCTCCCCATCGGATTTTTTTTAGCCCTATGCTATTCAAAACAGTTTACTTATAAACCTTCTCAGCCAGGCGATCTTCCCAATAGTTCCTAATAGTTTCATCTCTACTAATTTACCTTAATGTGCATAGTTATTAGTGCTAATCATAGTAATTGTGAATATATCCTCAAGTGGGATTAATCTAACTATAATAGGTAAACTGCTACTTAACCTACAACTTAATCTACTTATTTTGTAATGACAGTTAAATTTCCATACTGTAATGTAACCCTCCTACAATGTGAGGAGTTTAGTATCAAGCTGATGGATAGATTTTACACAGGTATGATATTGACTATTATTCTGTAACATATTAACAAAATTAGGACATTTAGAAATGTAAAAATTAAAGATAAATTAATTTCATGATACACATATCCCCCAGTGCTATCCGCATCTAGACAATCTGAACTGAGGTATAAATCAGTATAATGGCATTAGTATTAACCCTTCAGTATTATAGCGAAAATTCTAGACTTAAATTTATTCAAAAGCTACCCAAGTAACCGTTCACAAAGTGTTTTCATAAACGATTTTATTAGTGACTAGCATACCTCTAGCACGGGTAGGAAAGCATGTAATGATTTTTTCTGACATCTTCAACAATCATCGTTATATTTCAGCTGCTTTACACGACACCTTATTTTACACTTAAACCTTCCTCATGAGTTACTCCGCCTATTGGTGAAAACCGTATAAAAATCCGGTAGCTATTGAGTTTATCTCTAACAGACAGACAGACGCGACGGGGGACTTTGTTTTATAATATTTAGTGATGAGGTTACGTTGAGCTATGGCGTTCCGCAGGGCAGTGTGCTTGGACCCACATTGTTTCTTATTTACATAAATGAGCACTACTTTACATTAGTACTTGTAGGGGTTGCCTACGCAGATAACACCCGGTGCTCTTAGTCCAAAATAGTACTTGGGATAAAGTTAACAAAAACGGCAGACCTCCTCAGCAGTTTTTGGCTCCTCGAGTGTAGTAACTTACTGACTTGAAAAAAATCTCCTTACACTCAGTTTGGATAAATCCATGTATGTTACCTTTTCTCTTAGAACTGCAACTCAACCCAAAGAGTCATTTTGTATTCGGGGTCACTCCCGCTGAGACACTTCTAACACAAGTTGTTATTGTAAAATACTTACGCGTACAAATAACATAAAATATCTAGACACTATTATTGATAGTAGACTTGCATGGAATATCCAAATTGAGAACGTAATAACTCGTACAAGAGAACTTATGTATATTATAAGAAGTTGCTAGCAGTGGCGGACTTAAACATGCTCAGAACTATATATTATGCCCTTGCACAGCCAATCTTGACTTATTGCATCGCAACATGGGGCGGAAACTACAAAATAGGTTTGTTGTTTTTGCAAAGAGCACAGAGATGTATCCTGAAAATAATGACATATAAACCAGTTATCTTTCCCACTTCAGAGCTTTATTCGCATTGCAGAGTCCTCACAATTAGACAATTATACATACTGATAATATTAGTACCAAAGCATGCAACTATGCAATTTGACCTCGATTTTATTTCAAAGACACGTAGGTCAGATAGAGTTTGTAAACCAGAGACTGCAATAAGCGCCGTCGCAGGTCAACAATTCTTCGACTCTAATAAGGTAAACAGAGAGCTGATTACATATCTTTGGATGATCATACAGAAATGTGAAGTAAAGGTGTCTGACTTTACATGTTATCGTATGAAGATACCGAGAATATTGTAAGGGATGCAAGTTAAAACACGAAAATACGCACTCATACGCACGTACGTTTTTGGCCAGGGGTTTAAAACTTGGAGGCATTTTGTAAATTCAAATGGCGGGCTTCTCTCATTATGTCATCGATGTAATTATTTTGTATAACTTTAAGCGTTGCATAAGTAACAAAAATGTTTCAAGAAAATGAGTAGAGCACTGAGAGAAACTTGTCCATCTCTAAGGACCATAGCACGGTGGTAATTTCAATTCAATCGCCGCAATTTTAACTTAAGGATGGTGCAAGGTCGGTAATATGTCGACAGATCACGGAAACCTTCAAAAAGTGCATCAATTGTTCATGGTATTCTTCACGACCATTTGAAAGTACGGAAACTTTGTTCTAAAAAAGTAATCTGAAGACATAAATTATTTTCTCAGGTTCGATTCTCACTTTTTTATGCAGTAAGGTAACAACACGAGACACCTTGATCAAAACCGTGGAGGGCACGTTATTTCAAGGCTCTTCGTTTATGGCAGCAACAGTCTATCAAGGTTTCCAATAAGCAGGTACATTTATAAGCTGATTACGACATTACTCAACCCTCCATCTCAGATTTATAGGTCCAATATTTTTACCCGCCAGTTAATACGGCATAAAAATGTAGGTGAGCGTTGACGAAAGCCAATAGCTATCGTGCCTCGTCCCCAAATTCCATTTATCCACAATATCGGCTCCAGGACGCCTTAAGTATTCTTATCAGCCTAACGATTGCTGCCATCTAGGGGCATTAATGTGAACCAAAAATTAAAGCGAGGGTCACACATATTTGATGACTTGCTAGTAAATATTTTCTTTGTAAAAGGTAATAGAGTACAAAGGTATTATTAGTATATTACAATGAAGTATTATAATTCTTGTCATATCTTCTTGGCATAGTTCATTATATTTTTGTTATATATTTAAAAAAATTAAGATATTTATTTATAGATACTCATAAGTTTTATTCTTTTGTTTATATTGCAACTGACGTTGGCCTTTCATAGTCACATTGGAGAGATTAAAATTTTGAGATTATTTATATTGAGGATATTATAACTAAACTAGTTGGATTGGAATCCCCGATAACATTTTTGAGACAACATTAAATAATGTTGTATCATCATTCATCATATTACAACAATCCCTTTTCACATTACGCATTCATCCCCAGGTCTCAATACGAAGGAACTTATAATATCAAATAGAAAAAATAATACGTACAATTTCACAATATTTTATGATAATTCTAGCACTTTAGTCACCGATAGTACTTTACTTAAGTGTTTTGATAGATCATCGGAAGTAGCCTCTTTTGTCTCATCTTCCTTACAACTTTTATTCTCAAGGCTTCAAACCGGGGTGATTTATTAATTCCGTTTGGTTTGACAGGCAAATAAGTAATATATATATTTTTGAGTGCGTTTTTGTTGAATCGGAATAAGGTAATCGTAATTTGGAACAGATTAATGGTTCGAGATAACTTGTTGAATATAAAGTTGGTAGCAGTAATAGATATATAAGATTTTTAAGAGAACTCTTGGTTACTGAATAAATAAATATTTAAATTATTTTATATTTCAGTTCTGTTTTATTAGACACGTTCACGTACTAAGGTTTAAGTTCCAAAAACATTTTTTTTAACAATTTCCCGTTAAGAGTCTCGTCTATTTTTTCTTAACGATAACGCTACTGTTTATACATAATTTGTCTGTACTTGTGATTTCATCAGCCACCCTATTATTAACTAAAATTATGTATTAATTATCATACACGTACAAACCAAATGTCCTGAAAAAACAGGAGAGATAGGAATCTTGCGTTCGCATTCGAATATTCTTCACATCAACATACAAAATACAGTTTCGTGTTACCTTAACCGAGTTAAGTAATAACAAGTTCTATAAAGTTGGTTACACAATTATTATTTAGCTACGTAGTTTATTTATACGATTATGAAAGAGTTTTCTCTTGTTATAGTTTGATTTTTATTGCTGAAAAAATTTGATACCTACGCGATAGTTTTGGGACTGAAACCCTTGATCAAAGGGAGAGCAACATTTGGTTGGTTGCAATGTGTGTTGCAGAATAGTTTTTGATCATTACTAGTTTACATACCGAACAGACCAAACCACGCTTCAAGCTCGGGGCAAGCAATACTCTCCTAGAACTTAAGTTGCTAATGACCCTGATGGTTTTTCTTTTACTAATTCTTTAACGCTGATATCAGTTTTTGTAGAGCTATATCCAGAGGTAAAAGATTTTTGCTTAGATTTTGCATGCAGTCATCGAGTATCATCATAAAACATCATGTCATTAAACAGCTTGAAAAAAGTTTTGATTATAACTATTGATATAATAGTTGGGGAGTTAATGCGCTCTTTTATTTCATACCCTAAAGCCCATTTACGGTTTTGCCTTCATGTGTTTTATGATGCTGCAATATAACTATTACAGTAATAAATATACTACAACGAGATCTGCTATTAAGTCAAAATCTGACGTTAATTTTCTTGTGCCAAGAGTTAAGGACCGTTAGTGCCAAAGGTTGATTTGTACTCGCACCTGGTGTTTGTATTTATTCACCACTCAACACTTAGATGATCCAGATTTATTTATAGACAAAAGATGATAACAGGTCTGTAGACTTGAATAAGATGCATCAGGTTGTTAAAAAATTATTTTCTCCTTATGATAGTTTTTAGAGTAACTCGTTTTTATTAAGCCAGTGGAGTCATCGTTCTATTAGTGCACAATACTCATGTAGAATCTAAACTTGTGCATTGTCGGAATAGAAGAGCAACATGAACAATTTTCCCATAATATAGGTAGTCTAGGTGCCAAACTTTGGGAAGATGAAAGGCGGATGCGATCCATAGTCCATTACCACTTTATGAAGAAAGTTTGCATATTTTGTTATTTTATCTTCTACTTTGTTACGTGTTATAATAACGTGGAATATTCATTCAACTTGTACACCTTTGCGTTCTTAGAAGCTAGAAAAGCTAGGTAGAAAAAGGGGAGAATACCAACGTTTTCTCCCCTTTTTTAACATCTCCGCAACTTACAGATCATTCATTTAAGTACTAAGTTTTTTCACAACACTCGTATGTAAACCAACATCACTTAAAGAAAAATAATACGAATAAATATTACTATGTTTAAGTTTAACAAAAGTTAATAAATATGATTTAAAACCTTAAATTGAATTTTTACAAGGTTGATTCATTATAATGTAATGAATTTACCCTTCACCAAATTTATGGAATGAAATACAGGAATTTTATTACAAAGTCGCACAACGAAACCCGGGAAAGAGTTATGGACTTGCTATATGTACTAATTTGTTTATTCCTGATATTGACCAAGTGTAAGCTATGTTTATTATGTAAATTTTATTGTTTTACAAAAACAATTATCCTAAATACATATAAATTTTATTTACTATATGTCGACTGTTAAACACTTATTTCCTTGAAATGTCTAAGATAGATTTGACCCTAAATTATAGATATAAGATTTAAGATTGCAGTTAGATTTAAGACACAAATACATGTATGTTCCTATCTGTATAATATCTGTAACAACTGTTGGTGAACCTTAATTAAATAAATAAATAAATATACAAGTGTAATTTAAAGAAAATGACCTTTACATTTAGTACTAGCTAGATGAATTCACTCTGATGAATTTATTCAATTACCGTAAGCTGTCTCATTTTATAAAGCGCAATAGAAGAAAAAAACAATATTTTTCATAATCTGTTTGTATATTGAATATTTTCAATTTATTTTATGTTTTCATTTCAATTTCATAACCAACTACTTTTAGGCTTCTAATAAAAAAGGTGTGTGACTGTGAATAACAGTTTGTATCGAATAAGCGGTGATGGGCGATTGTATATAACGATGTTTTATTTTTTGTTTTACATTTGAAATAACGAAATCCTCGCTTCACCATGTTTAAATATTTGCACGTGTAATTGAAAGTGAGAGCATTTTTATTTATATATACTAACAAAAAAATTTAGTAATTATGTACTTTTTTTTACATAGATATGCCATATTTTAGGGATAAACAAGCGGGTTCAGCTTTTCAGTTATAGTCCAGTAGTAGTGGTACATTTACAGTAAAGTATGCTTTGGAGATTGCTAGTCTTTGCTGAAAGGAAGATAAAGTTTTTAATATAAAATACTTTCTTTGAACATGAACAAACAGGAATCGTTTTGTGTGTGAGATCCCCTCTGTGTGAGGTTCTAGGGTTTTATTTCAAGTCTAAGCTACATTGTAACTTGTCTTTATAGGACGAATGTGCCGCAACTTTTGGTCTGTATCTGTATGAGAATTATGTTCAAAGAAAATCATCGAATATTTGCACCTATAGGACCTATAAGCGGCATTGTTTTTTTCTTTAGAAAATAGTAACTGAATAAGTGATTTGACATGACAGAAGTAAGTGATTCTGTAGGTCCATACTTCTTACTAAGGAAGCTAACATTTGAGCTAATATCATAAATATAAACGTAGAAACCTTTGTATCTCAGTTAAAAAAAATGTTATGCCATTTGTCTTAATACGTTGCTTATGAAATAAAGAAAAGCTATTCCTGAAGCTAGAAAAGTATTAAGTTCTAATAACAAGTGAAGTGTATTAAATCATACGACATCCCTAAGCTACATAAAAAGTGGCAACCCTCGTAAAAGTTGTTCAAATTTAAAAAAAGTTGATCGCACCAAAACTAAATAAAATAGTTAGCTTAAATTACGTAAATTAATTATTGCAATTCTAATTCATGCAATGTATCTAAGTTAAGATCATAAATATGTGAGGGTTTTATATATAGTGTGTACCTGATACCGGAATGCTTACTTAAATCACTGAAACGGCTTGACTCTAGCATGCAGTTAAATAACAAAAGTTTTGACCGTTTGAATTTCCAGGTATACTTAACTCCGTTTTTCATAAAAGCTGATGCAATGTGTTAAGGTGAAGATTTTAAATCAAACATAGTGTTTTATTTTGGAATTATTCATTCCGTTATTGAGAATATGTATATAATTTTTGAAGTTAGTTTTAAGTAGGTTTTATTTATATTGAATTCTTTAAATGTTAGTAGCAGTTGGAATAAGGTTTTTAGGAGGAATGAAAATTTAAATAATTGCCTGGTAAATGGGTAAATTTGGGGAAAACATAAACTGTACATTTTGGAGCATTTTGACAGGACAACATCTGTCGGATCAGCTAGTGTATAACTATTAAGTCTTGTTAGATTAAAATACTTCCCTTAATTAAATGACTTAACGTTGAGAGAATCACAAGTAATTACTTTACATGTAGCAATGTGCCTATATAATGATGTTCATTGTTACAGTAATCAAAGTAATTACAATTTGAAAATACAAAGATTTTCATATTCAATCACAATACAATTTGTATTACCATGTTTGACTCATTTTCACAGTTTGTATAAAACAATCAACCCTGTTTAAGAGAGAAGAAAATACTTTTAAAATACTTCTTCATAAATGCGCTCTGTTAATTTATCTAACCGACATGATATTAAGAAGTTTGAACAGTTTCATTACTCCATACTTGGCACAACTACTTAAAAAAAAAAAACTACGCTATCAGAAAGTTTTAGAGACACTGTCGACTCTTGCCTAAAGGATATTTCATGTCATCTCAGATTGTTGCGTAAGTTATGTAAAAGAAAACACCTCTCAAAAGGCGGATTTTCATAAAAAAATATGCTCCATTTTCTCAAAAATATTATGGTGAACCGAATTTCTATGCATAAGACATCTTGTTTATTATTTTTATAAAAACTTCCTAAATTCTAAAAGTCTCATCGTGTATCTGTATAAACAATGACAAAAGTTAAAAATGTAAGTTGTTTAAAAAAGTACAATAGCAAAATGTATATATAGATCGTGGTAACCCAGAAAGTACAGAAACAATAAGCGTATATATTATATAGGTACAGAAATAACAATATATATATATATATACCAGCGGATCCGACAGACGTTGTCCTGCCGGAACGTAAAAAATATTATTCCTGTAACCCTATTGCAGCGCCATCTACCGGGACCAATTGTAAATCTAAACCATTCTCGAATCCACCTGTAGCCAAATAAAAAAATTCATTAAAATCGGTCCAGCTGTTTATTTTTTTATTTTAACTTGACACATCTCACACACGACTGTCTGATCCCAAACTAGGCAGAGCCTGTACTATGGTAACCAGACTGCTGATGAAACATACCTATATATTTCTAAATACATACATATTATAGATAAATTACACCCAGACACAGAACAAATGATCCTGCTCATCACACAATTATTTGTCCTGGGTGGGAATCGAACCCGCGACCTCTGGCTTAGCAGTCAGGGTCACTAACCACTAGACCAACAGGCCAGTCAAGTAGGAGGAGTTCAGTAACATACACACTTACAGAAGAAATATATACATTAAGATAAGGCCGCCCTTTGTACACTATTTATAAGATACATCTTCTGTTACATATTCTTTGTAAGACCCTGGTGTACAAATAAAGTGTAATCTATCTATCTATCTATCTATCTATCTATCTATCTAAGATAATTATTATTATTGTTTATGACTTACAAAGATAAAATTCTTAGCTTTTTTGAAATAAGTTTTTGGTTTTTATTGCTATATACCTAGATATACTTCCGACTGATGAATTTTGGTTGGTTGGCTTACGGTATATACCCGCATGCAGTATATCTACGTCGCAGCAGAAGAGTCCCAATATACTCTGCTATGCCAACTTTCTAACATTATGATAAAAAAGCCTTATCGTTAGCGTATCTTTGACCAACCATATCTCAAAAAACTTAAATATAAAGCTTACTTCTGGATATAAAAGCCAACGGTTAATACCTTAACACACAAGTATCATCTCAGTAGACTCACACTAACCACGCTACCAATTTACAGCCTTTTGCCATTTACCTACTACTTACACCACATCTTTGTGGTGTAAGTAGGAAAGTATCTAACCAATTTTTATTTGCTCATAGAAGTTTTATAGTTAATCTAGCAACAACAGAACACTGACTTTTACATCACAAGTCTGCCCATAGTTTATAAATCCAGGGTTATACTAATTTTAATACAGAAGGGATTTTGTATAAACATTATAATACTGATTAGTTCTGTTAGAAAATAATAACAAAACGGCCCTGTTGTTCTGTCTCAGGGTGTAATTTATCTAAAATATGAATTAGTTTATGTATTTAGTAAAATATAAGTATGTTTATCAGCAGTCTGGTAACCATAGTACAAGCTTTGCCATGTGCAAAGTGCCATTGAAAAAAAAATAACCGAAAATTTAACAACGACTAGAAAAACTATTTTCTAGCCGTTGTCTCTTTTTAAAATCGTGTGTTATAAGAAACAAAGGAAATATAAAGTGTATTTACCTGAACTAGATCAAAGAGCTAAATACAGAGGTAATATTAAAGAACAAAAGAGAAACTCTCATCTTCAAAGGTATCAACGTTAATGCGTTTGCATAGCTCAAGTAGTAAGAGTTATTTCGCCGTTCCGGCGTACTTAGCTGACATTATTTTAAAAACTAAAGTTTGTATACTGGAGTACGGAATTTCCAACTATTTTAGAGTCGCGATGCCTCGGATTTCATTTGAATACATCGTAACAATGGATTATGGAATGGTGCAAGGTATGGAAAGCGAGCGGGGTTTTAATAATAGCAACTTCTTAAATAATATACAAAACATCTGTCAGCTATTTAAAAAAACTAAATCAATAATAAATAACTACGAGTAAAAAGGTATTACATACCACTGAATTGCCCGACTTTTCGACCAGGTTGCACTGGCCGTGGTCGCGTGGTTCAGAGGTATGTAATACATTTTCGTGATCGCGTTAATTCCCGTAAATCCATAAATCATACAATAATAAATAATATTATGCTTAAGTTATGATCCGATTATTGATTTACAAAAACAAAAAGTGTCAATGCAATACGATACCAAGGTGTAAAGTGTATCAAATATAACATTGTCAAACAATAATATAATTAAATATTTAATACTAAAATAACGTTCAAATTGTTTAATTGTACAACATAAAATATAATAGTCTTAACACCCGGTTTTTGAAAGGTTGATCAAAATGTTATTCAATTAACAGAGTTGTCAAGTTAACAGTCAAATCAATTCGAGTTTTTGAAACGTGATCAACGACAAATTCGATTTGGTCGGTAACGTTGATTTCATAAAAACCGTCACATAAGCTTGAAGATATGGCAAAAATTAAAAATAGTTCATAATACAAAAAAAAATATTTGGTATTATCACAATACATATAGTTTCACGTACTGCGTAAATGTGAATATGAGGGCGTGTGTTTTATTTTTATGTATGCATTTAGATAAATGTTGTAGGTTAGCTTATTAAAACATCAAGTTTAATTATAATTTTATTTAGTAATATGACACTTAATAGGTATTTTAATGTGTTATCCCTGGCATGTTAAGATTCTTCTACCACTTATTCATTACACCTTAATAAGTAAAAAAAATTACATGTAGCACAAAAATGTTTTTAAGTTTGTCTCTCCCTCTCAAAGCTTTGCAGCTGTGCCCGCTGACATCTTATTCCATACGTTTGTTCTTTTGTTTTTATTTCCTTGTTGCAATATTGCCATGACATCCAGCGTAACTTAACCTCCGTGATTGCTGCTACACGCTGCGAATATGACGCAAAAGTTATTTATGTCTTGCTTTAATGAGGTGCCTGCATGAGCTGGTCGTGTTATTCAAATTGGTACATATCTCGATTGCGAATGTTTCACCATTCATATGATGCCAAGTTTTATTGTTTTCTGTCGTAAAATATATTTTTAAGAGGCGTATTGTTTTTCGTTTTTGTGTAATTCATTGTGAAGGTTGATATTTTTGTGTTAAGAAAAGAAACGTGAGATGCCTTTTTTCAAGTGAGGGAGATTAATGACGATGGACATTGTTGCAAAGCTTTAAAGAATTTACGAGTCTTTCCAATAGGTACTGATTAATCTGTCATAAAAAATATGGAAAGAAAGCTTTTATTATTTGTTCAAATATTTAGAGGTTGGGCGCCGCAATGCTGTAACTCTAACCTACCTCTAATTTATGCAGAAATTACAAGGAATATTGCCCTTGCTAGATGGCTATTATTAAAGGCAAGCTTTTTTTTGTCTGATAACACAAAGTTTACTACTTAAGACTAATTTATTATTCATATGGCCGTGTGTGAGATGTTTGAAGTTTTTATTTATTAATTTATATAGTCAACTTTGTCTTTCACTGTTTGATCTTTTAGAGCAACAATTACTCATGTTTGGTTTATCTAAGTCCAACATAGCGTATAGTTACCAATAATTTATCTAAGGAACAAACTTAACATTGTAGTTGAAGAGCATCTTCTGCTATACATTTCAATTACAAATGTAACTCGGAGGTAAGGGGAGGAGAATAGTCATGTTTTATCTTTTTTCTTAAATAACTTTAAAAACATTAATCTTTAATTTAAATATTTGTGACCCTCACAATAAGCTCTTTCGTTTGATTTGTCACAAAGTTAAAATTGCAATTTTTTCATAGTTTGGATCCCAAAACTGTCCCCCATTTTCATAATTCATTTACTAACTTTAAAACTTTCGCGTCTCTTGATACAATTAGGTACGGCAATTCAAAGAATGATATGTAATACCTATTTCATGATCGCCTTAATTTTTGTATATTGCTTATTACATATAATTCATTTATTTACGTTGCACGTGTTTGAGTCACAGGAATTGATATGATTGTGTATTAAATTCAAAGTTAATAGGTCCAATAGATTCGGAGCAAATTGACTGTGATAGGCGAGCAGACAGATGCCAGAGTGATGCTATGAGGGTACTGTTTTTTTTCATTCGGATGAACGGAACGCCAAAAACGTACTTAATATTTTGATATTAAAATAAACCTCTATCAACTATATACTCCAACACTTTAAGTGCCAGGATATAAACACTTTGGTACCGACAAAATTCTTCCTTTCAGTGAACATTGAAATAGTCTCAAGTCGTCGCAGTTGCTCCACTCTTATTCGCATGCATTACTATTCAAACATCACGTCTTCTCTTACCTCGTTCTCACATCACAAAACTCAAGTACATAGAAGCTTCCCCAATTTTCTCTAACATTTTCCTACATATTTTTCTTGAAATTCAAAGAACAAAAGACGTTTGCTTCAGAGTTTTAAATCAACACCTTGCATACGGAAACACGTTGTATCCTTTTAACTGTTTGAATTAACAGCTATGCTTAAAGAAATCATAGTCACTTTTATCAAAACTAAATAAGTTGATACAATGAAGACTAATAGAATGTGGAAGACTAAAGATCTGTTGTATTCTACAGTTTAATAAAACTAATGTGTCATTAAAAATAATGAATGTGCTATTTTGCAATACAGTTCGGTACATTTTAATATATAGCCTTCGCAAACTAAAGTCGTTTTGCTAATTTTTACCAAGGGAGCCTCCAGAAATGTCGCTGGGCGTAAACTTAATTGAGATTTGTACTTAAAAGTTCTTCAGCCAGGTGCTGCTACTTGAAATTAATTAGGTTAGAAAGGATTATGTTGAGTGGCATTCAAGAGCCTATCTTTTGCAGTTTCATAATCAAAGTACTTAAAAGTAGAACGAAATTTTGCCTCAGACTTTGCAGACCTCTCCATTACCTACCCTAAAGTTCACTAATAAAAGTACGCATAAAGTTGAGCGTTAATAATTTTTTTAATTCAGTACCCATTGGATAAATGATATTTTAGAAAATGATCTTGTGTGACATTGTATTTTATAATAATTACAACAACAAAAATAAAAAATATATCTGGAATACTCATATTTCGTAGAACGTTTTTAAGCTACGCAATATCTAGTTATTCTAAAGTAAATTCGATTTAGATGCACTTAAATTTAATAATAATAATTCAAGTATCAATATATTAAGTCGGTACTGCGTACATAAGAACTTACATTAATATTCTTTTTATTTATGAATTATTTCTCTAGACAGGTTCTCTGTGATTCTCTAGGATATTCTAGAGCTATAAGATTAATCTGAAAATGTAACATGCTCTATGCTACAAATTAATTCTCCCTAGCTTTAATGGGAAACATTGTGGGGAAGATTACGTACCACAGATTTTAAAGTCAATAATGCAATTGACTGGAATAACTGGCAGGTTCAGGTGCTGTAAAAATACTTCTTCTTCTAGTGGCTTATTGCAGGTGTATGTAGCTGACACCTCAAAGCTGAAATAGCGATAAGGTGGTCGTTGCTATACGAGGGACAAATAACGTATTCGAATAAATAACAGTGTGTTTAAACTCAACGTGGGGAATAAAATAAAGCAGGCTCACCTGGGTTTTCGTCTTTTTCACCGCCTCGCGTGGAGATTCCACGTTCAGTTCACACGTTGCCATGCAGCAAGCTCTCGATATCGGATAGCGAAGGGAGTTCACTTTTCTTTTTATGATGGTATGCAGAGTAGATTCTAGATACTTGATTACACGTCTGTCGCCTAACACGGTGTTCGATGGAAAAGAGGAATAACGCACCCGTATTCAACGAGTGAGGCTTCATTAGTTCACGAACGAGTTTAAGAACATTTGCGATACATATAGAAATAGAATGGTAACAAAACAGTGTATGTCATCGGTTCTTTAAGTATTTATTGTTACTTCTGTCATAGTAAATCTTTACTGCCTATTACAGAAGTAGATATCGTACAGAGCACAAGCATTAATGGGCTTAGCGCGATTAAGAATATATTTTTTAATATTTTAATTGCCAATTTAATCCAGTTTGCAACACTTTCCTGAAGTAGCAACTTGAGATATAAGAAGTAGGTAATCATCTTATTCGTAACTACCAAAGATTGTCTTTCACTTAAAATAGTTTCTTTATTACGTTTTCTTTTTTATATTAATAATGTTAATAAGCATACAGTCTCACCTGGCCGAAGCAGAAACTACACTCGCAACCAATGAAATGTATGTATGTATGTCGTCAGTACAACGCATTTTTATGGACCTTTGGAGATCTTGCTCAACGCATAAATAAAGCACAGGGTTATTCTTTTGAGTGCAAATTATGTAAAGAGAAGGTATTTCCTTAATAAGGTGCTCAGCTATGCTGGGTATTTTGCTTCCCATATCTTTTATTTAGTTTTTATATACAGCACAAATAAATTAAGTTCAGAAAACAAAGATTTTACCACGGTTTTTCATTTTTTAAATATATTGTGGACGATTTATATGACGTTGGGTCTAAATGCATTTGCATTTGGATTGCAGTTGTATTATTATTATAACTTCACACATCTCACACACGGCCGTCTGGTTCCAAAATAGGCAGAGCCTGTATTATGTTAACCAGACTGCTGATAAACATACTTATATATTTCTAAATACATACACATTGTAGATAAACAGACACAGAACACATACCTGGGTGAGAATCAAACCTACGACCTCTGGCTTAGCAGTCAGGGTCACTAACCACTAGACCAACAAGTCAGCCATATAGATTCTATAGGTTATTTTGAAATTAATTTATGAAATTGGATCAAACTGTTAAAGCTCACCTCAGAAAGGGATCTGCCATTCGCCCAATACTGTATAAATTCAGCTACTTGATTTGAAAGTTAGAAAAGGGACAGCGCTAATACCAGTCCAATTCTCATCGATACCTTTGTTACAACGAAATTGAATCAAACGTTACACGGTCGCAATCCATTGTAAAGGTAAACCTATCATTCATTCTCAGTTTGTCCCGCACCCGCACAATAGCATCAGACAAAAACAACCAATTCAAAGAAAGAGAAATCAGTTATTTGGTAATTTAAAGCGCAAGTCGCACTGAGTGTGTCATAAAATAAGATACTTTCTGTGAAAACCTAAACGGATTATCGCCTACATCACTGGATCTACATGCTATTCCCGCACATGAGGTGGTATATCGGAATCAAATAGACTAAAACCACACGGTGTTTCATCATAAGTGATGGTATTGCAAATAACCCGGGCTTAACCGAAGAAAAAAATAAAGACCTGAGAACCCTGGCAGAACATGACAGCTTGTTCACCAGCCGGCACCATGTTAAGTGGAGGAGCCCAGTTTTTATAGATATTACTAAGTACCTACTTATATACCATTGTGTAAGGATTATCTGTAAACAATATGTATCTTTCTGAAAATAAATAAATAAATAAAAATAAATAAATAGCGCTGCTTTAGTTCTGAGAGGCACAAAAATAATACATCACGCCACTGTGTCAGATCTGCTTCTGCTAGGATAACAGGCTGCATTATCCGTTGCTCGCAGACCAGAGCTCGTGAAGACTGAAGTTGGTACTACGCTTTCTTCCAGCTGGTGCGTCTTCTGTGGGACTGGACCGTACACTAGTACTCTTCCATTCCCCTTCAGTTGCCTCTTTAGCCTATATCGCTTCCTTACAAAACCTGACAGCGAAATCCACGCAGTTTATCTGGCCTTTTGGACAAGTGACACAGCCGTGGACTTAGGGCCTTAAAAATAGGATTTTCCGATAAGTTACTAATGTTTTTTTTTAGCGGGTGGTATATTGTGATGGGGTGCTATATAATAATAATAACTCCACACATCTCACACACGGCGGTCTGATCCCAAACTAGACAGAGCCTGTACTATGATAACCAGACTGCTGATAAACATACTTATATATTTCTAAATACATATGTGACGACTTCCACATACAGTAAAAAGAAACATACTCCAACATCATCTACAACCTACTAATCCTGCATCAGTTCTCGCGCTGATTAGTATATATACAACTTCCCAACATCAACCGTTGGGTCGCGGCCCGCCAGGTATGATAACCTCCCTGGTCGGAGGATTCTCCCTTTGTGTTGGAGGGACATAACACCCGTTCCTCCACACATAAATATTATAGATAAATTACACCCAGACACAGAACAAATTATCGTGCTCATCATACAATTATTTGTCCTGTGTGGGAATCGAACCCACGACCTCTGGCTCTAGCAGTCAGGGTCACTAATCACTAGACCAATAGGCCAGTTATAGGCTATATTACTACTTTGTGAGTATGTCCATAACGTCCATAATATATTGATAATGGAAACTAAACGATAGAAAATATGCAGGTCTATATTTCCAGAAAGTAAATAAATCATCATCATCAATAAATATAAATAAAATTGAAGTGTCCTTTTGTAATGTCAAAATAATAATTTTTTAAACTCATACAGTTATTTTCACGATACCTATGCCCAAAAATCAGTTTTTAAAATTTGACCAGTGCAGTACCGACGTGAAACAACTCCTAACACAAGCATTTTAGCTTAGCTGGAGCGGTTAAGAAGAAAACTAGTAATGTGTGACCCACGTTGCCAGTATTCTTTACTTAAAAAAAAAAAAAAAATTGGTTGTCTGTATGTTTATTTTCTAGAACGGGTAGACCGATTTTCAAGGGCAGTTCACTAGCCTATAGCATATGCCTAGCATAGCATAATTTCATGACGTTTAGTTATTATTATTAGAATAAACAAACAAGTGATGTATGTCATATTAAATTACAAAATGCAAAAAAAAAACAATCGTGCTTCTGGACAAACCTAATCTATAGTTTATCTATCCATTAATGTGTCAAAGTATTATTAAATAGTATCACATTAATGTTCCGCCTTTTTGATAGTTGTGTGACTTGTAGCATAGTAAATTTAAGTCTGCATAAGTCTATTTTTTTCTCAGTTTCCTTCCAAAAGAACAAACAACGAGTCGTTCCAACAGATGTCACATGTATTGATAGTCCGGTTTGTAATAAAATGCCAAGTACCGCTACAGACTGCTCCCCAGTAATATGAAAATTGCGTAAATTCTTTATTTTCCTCTTTACAAGCCTATACGATCTTCACGTTTTATTTTTATGAACTTTGTTTTGAAAATTTCATGAGCATATTCGACATAATTTGTGTGTGCTCTTGAAATGGCACATTCTGTTTTTATGTGGTTCTGAGCTAAGAATAATACTCGTGTACATGGTTCAAAACATCGTAAGCGACTGAAAGGTAATATTGAATTTTTATTCTCAATTCAACTTACATTGAAATATGTGATCAGGTTGTAGACTAATTGTACAAAACAGAAAAGTTTTGAGACTTGATTTTGAGTACATTCTTCAGTTACGGACATATGTCCGTAACTGAAGAATGTACTCAAAATCCCATAAAAAGACCATATGGTCTATCAGCAGCGCCGCGGTTTCACTCACGTAAGTCCCGATCCCGTGGGAATATTAAGATAAAAAGTAGCCTATATGTTAATCCAGGTCTCCAGCTATCTACGTACCGTTTCATCGCAATCGGTTCAATAGTTTTGGCGTGAAAGTGTAACAAACATCCATCCATCCATCCATCCAAACTTTCACATTTATAATATTAGTGGGATGATTTCCAAATAAAAATAAGTATAAAGATTTATGGCCCAAGAATAGTAACGCCGGTCGTAGATGGCCTATGTAATTATACTACTGGAAATCAACCCTTCTTCACTTTTTATTTGTTAAGTTATAAATGATAAACACTTATTTTTATCTCCTTGCATATTTCTTGTAGCGGAAAACTAAATCTGAACACTTAATACATACGATTTTTCAAGAAACAGAATAGGCGTTTGTCTTTGTACCCACCTGATAAAAGTGACGATAAAAACAAAGATGATACAAGAGATCTTCATATCCAAGAAAAACCTAGCCTGTCTAGGTTTCAAGTTACAAAACAACTTGAAAGCTAGGCGTTCGACTTGACTTCTCAGTCTTCTTTCTCTCATTGCAATTACTTACTACACTCACTCTTGCAACTAAGTAAGATATCTTCGAATATTTGGGCTAACTATCATTGGATATGATCATTACAATTTCCTTCTTCAGTCTCAAGACATGACTAACGAATTGTATAGTAAGAAACAGAAACAATTAAATCTACCTAGACTAACCGTGCTTTTAATCACTTTGATTCCTCTTGCACTATTCCAGTGAATGAATATAATTGGATCGTGGCTATACATTATGGTACCGCTATCGGAAACTGTTTCCCGCAAATATATTTTACAACAGAAATGTGGGCTGTTACTGCCGTTCTCCTGTAGCTTCTCATTTGATTCTTCAGGGAACTCGCAAAGATATATATGAGTATATATTTTTGAGAATTACAGTAGTAAGTGGAGCTTTATTGTACTTGGAGAAGTGTTGCCCATTAGGGACGCTCCTTGATTTATCATAGTGTTGTATTTTTTTTTGCTGGCTCGTAGGTTAGGTACCTACATTAAAGGCGTTGTTTGGCCAGTATATAAAGGGCTTATGTTTTTTATTATTTTTCTATCTCCCGGGTCAGTACTTTATTCTTTACTTTTCTGTATCTTTTGTGTACTCCTGACAACGTGTAAACCAAATTTCAAAATTCTCAGTGTAGTAGTTAAGCCGTGAAAACGTAACAAAGGAACAAATAAACTCACATTCGCATTTATAATATTAGTTAGGATAATACTACTTAAACTGTACAATGTACGGTGCAGTTGCTACTAATAGATACCGAGGTTTTTGAAAAACAGTTGTCTTAGTGAACAAAAATTGACATTTCGATTACATGCTACTAGAGACATAAGTTTCAGTTATTCTTGTTTAGAATGTAAAATTCATAAATAGGTTTGGAAGCTTTTTCTTCACAGGAACGTAGTTAGAAGATATTTGTTTATTTTGGGTATTATTAAGATTTTTCTTAAACCATAAAACGGCTATTTTGCAGACATGTTCTTTACAGGTAGGAGAAGTCGGCTAATCTAAGGACAGCTATTTCGCCTTAGTTTTATTTTGTCACTGCGTTTACTTTTTTCTGTTTCAGTATCAAACAGTTACATGTTTCCTATCTAGTAGTGAACCAATTTACAAAACTTACCACTTTAAATACCCTTAAAGTTGGCATTTATTTACGAACGGCATTAATTACCATTTTTTTATGTCTTTTAAAAGTTTTTCTAAAATTTATTAAGGGTATAATCATTAAGTATTTTAAGCGTACAAAGTCGCGGGTAACAGACAGTCAAACTTAAAGTTATTTGTACATCAAAGCACTAAATTAATTCGCAACAAACAGTTTAATTGTTCTGTTCTTGACTGTTCTGCTTTCGGCGTTCTATATTTGCATTGTATTTATGTTTAATCCTTTAAGTTTTGATGAATATTAAGAGAACAGATGAAAGACGTATTTTGTCAATACTTGATTCTAGTTTGTAGAGCATAATGAGTTTTTGTTCTGTCAATAAAGTCACCAAACAATGTTACTATCTATTAATTAAACTTACTAATACAATAGTCAGTAAGCACAAATAAGCGCATGGAAAATTGTTTTTCCAGTTACTATTGAACGTCAGCTTGTACACCAGCAATTTATCCTCGTACTGCATGGGGGAGACCTCTTCGTAAAATAAAACACCTACTACGTTAATGTAGTAAACTTTTAGTCGACGTCATGACATTTTAATGTAGATTTTAATTTATTTGTTGCTCAGGAATCTTCATTAATTTTCAGATATACGAAGACAAGCATATATCATGCCTTAAGACATAAAGGCAGCTTTATCTTAAAGCGAGAGAACTGTGACAATATTCCTTGTTTGCTCAAATAATAACGGCTTATGTGATTAACACGAAACCGCCATTTTCGCTTAGAGTAGTTGCTATAATATGGGTTGAAGGTTTATAATATTACCTGTTTTAGCTAAACAAGTAGACCTAAAGATAAGCAGAGTTTATTGACAGACATATTTTATTAATACAATACAATGGAAGGGTGGTCAAATCCCTGCTTTTGATTGAACTTACTGAACCAAAAACAATTAGGAACAAGTGTCTAATGCTCTATGTGGCTTACTGCAATTAAAGTACAAAGACAATGAAAAATCATATAAGGGATAAAATTTTCCATTACATGACGAAAATTCCTTGTATATCAAAGAGCGGTAATAACAAAATCTTATTAAAATTTCCGACACACCATCTTAATTTGGCTCCGGAACCCTTTTGAACTATTTTAAGAGAGGTGAATTTCAAAAATTCCTTTCTTCCGTCCTCACTCTTCATGTAATGAGTGAAGTGTGCCTTAAATTTTCAGGAGTCAACGATTCAGCGGGGAAACGTTGATTAATCGCAAAGGACCTTTTGTGAAACGCCCCAGTATTTGACTTTGCTTTAATGTGTAAAATATGTGTGACCTGATTTTGACGTCGTTGGGGAAAATATTTTTCGTGGAATTTTCTATATTTGAGGACTTTTATTCATAGATGCTTGATTTTAAACATTTAAAATTCAGTGTTTTATATCAAATGATTGATTACTAAAAAAAAAACAAAAACATAAAAAGAAAAACAAGGTAAAACTGTAATCCGCAATTAAAGGAAATGACAGGAACAGAAAGGTAAGGTACAAAGACGTATTTAATTTTTATTTCTACTAGCAGCGCCCGACGGTTTCACCTGCGTAAGTCCCGATCCCGTGGGAAATTCGAGATAAAAAGTAGCCTATAGTTTAATCCAGGTCTCCAGCTATCCACATACCAAGTTTCATCGCAATCGGTTCAGTAATTTTGGCGTGAAAGAGTAACAAACATCCATACGTCCATACTCACAAACTTTCACGTTTATAATATTAGTAGGATTAAGACAACCAACAAGTCATATACATCCTGAATACTATCTTCATTTGTAATTAAAGGATTAAGTATTGACTTAATTTACAGTTTGCCACAGCATGCATCTTGTGTTTTAGATAAGGAAAAATATACACATGTGCGCATGCGTGCACACACATATATATATATATATATATATATATATATATATATATATATATAAATATACACAACATGCATATACTTTACACATATATATTAATAGATATACATTTACCTAAATTTACACGCATATATACATACGCACATTTATATATACATGTCATGTCCTTTTTAATTTGAATTTTTATCCCTATATATAAACCAGTAAAAGAAAAGACACAATTTGAAAAAAATGAGTGCTGGCAAGCCAACAAATAAAGTTTTTAAATTTTGAATGAGGGGGACTGGCAGGGCTCACGTAACGTATAGTTAAAGAATTTGCGTTGAGCCTCTTACTATGTTTACTAGAAATCAGAGGAGAATGTAAATTGATACACCAACAAGTGTGTTGGACTAGGACTTAGGAAGGCTTAGGCTTTGGACGGGTGGAAATTGGCAAACCGGTACACGCTCGTCCCCATAATTTGATTCACTCAAGAGGGATATTAAATCATCATCTCAGCCGTGGGATGTTCAATGCTTAATATAAGTTATTTTAACACCTCCAGTCCCCAAGAGAGTTTATTGTATTATATTTATATATGGTATTTGTAGTTAAATCAACAAATCTGTCTTGTCGGACATCAGCGAAATACACACGTGAGTGGAAATGCATTTTTTCTGCTCGTCGGTTCTAAAATCCATCACTAACTTGTACAAAATACTTTAATATTATTTATTAGGGACAAATAACAATTTCTACATGTTATCGCGTTTTTTATCGATTTTGGATATGTATTTTGTTAATATAAATAACATTTATTATTATTTTTATAATATTATATATTTGTACAAACCGCGCGCAAAATTCTCAATGACATTTGAAAAATAAAAATTGTAATACAATAGACTAAATCTATTTTTAATAATAAATAATAATTTATTCCTATTGGAACACAGTGATGTGTTATTAATTTATAAAAATTACCTCGGCAACCCTTTATTTTTTGGTGACAAATTAAATTTTTTTGACTACAAATAATATAGCTATATATGTTATATAGCTTTACATCTACTAGACGACGAAGGTGGGCGCATACCACAGCGTTAGTTCTTCAGGGTAATGTATGTGAAAAAGTTCGAACCCTTGGAAGGAGTACGGTTCCAGGCATTATATAACATAATTAGTTGTTTATGGTTGAACAATCAAATCGATTATTGCAAAAGCCAAAGAGCAACATTAAACCGAGAAGCCATATAGAAGAATAATAAACCATTGTGAACTATTTGGGATACAATCTATTTAGAATATGTTTTGTATTTCATTTAAAAGTTTTAATTACTGTACCCGGCTTGTACACAGGTACCAGGATTAAATAGGGTTAAATAAATATGGTGCTGGTTAGGTAGATAGTGATGGATAGGTGATTAGAGCCATACGCGGATACCGCACCGTGTTTACAGAGGCGGCGTGCGTGTTGGCCGGGAATCTGCCGTGGGATTCGGAGGTGGAAGTGCTTGCCAAAGTATATAGTGTCTCTTCAAGCCACGATGGCTCGTTGGTCGTCCTGGCTGGAGGCTCTAAGTGCACATGCCATCGTGAAGCTTCAGCTGGTCACGGTCGAGTGGGCAGCACGTGAATTTTTTTATTTGCTTCTTATTTCCCGACCGTTCATGGCCCCTTCTGCGAGGATGTCATCTTGTACAAGGAGGCGGCGGAACGGGCCCGGGAGGATGATCCCCAATTATTTCGAGGACATAATTCGCCCGTGGGCCGCTTTCCAGAACCTCCTGCTACCCTGAGCGTAGCCGCTAGTGGATGGGGCCGGTTTTCCCCTTCACCCACTACAGTGGCCAGCTGCGAGAAGGCGGCATTCCCATGCACCTGGACGTCACCTAATTGGGAGGATTTTACCCAATGGTGGTGCCCACGCTTTTGCGGTATAGTGCGGTGTAGTAGGTATCTCACATTTATGACTATCGCAATTATTATTATACTAGTAACGTATGACTAACGTTTTTTTTGTTTTCCTCCCGCGGGCCTTAAAATTGATGAAATATCTCCCTACATTTCTAAGTCATTATATTGAAACTAGACCTTTATTATGATTCTTATATTTAACATAAACGAAGAGCGTTGACAGAGCAAACATAGACTAACACTGTGGTGGAGCGCCAATATATTTATAAAATGCATACATAATCGCACCATAATATATTTCGTTATATTATAAATTTCATAGTCTTTATAGTAAACCACATTCTGTTTGTCGAATGCAATTAGTGCTGGTACTGCTGTAATATTGCCAATGTACTCGACGATCTCAAGAGATGGCGTTAGCAGTCTTCAAATAATGTAAACGCGCTGCACCTGATTGGTGCAAGAAAAAACGGACATACCCTGCTCTCATCGCTTTTCGCGAAGAAGACGCCTTTAATATAAAAATTTTGTTCCGCCACGGACATCAGTTATATTTCTCGTGAAAAGAAGCTGATTTTCCGTTAGTCCTATAGCCGTGTAGTGTTTGGACTCGCTTGTAACCTTTACAAGGTGTATGTGGAGTGCTCCAGTCTACGATCGTGACCGGCCGGTCAATACCTTGCAAGAGACCGTAGAAACCTCGCCGCTGCTCGCTGCCTTCTGGAGGATCGGGACTTGGTCGGTGTTGCAGGTTAGTGCTGGCATGATTGTTTTGATCGATAGAAGTGGTTTACTTCCCTACACCTCGTACGCTAACTGTTGAGCAATCACACCCTGGTCGGGCTATTTACACGCCTGACCATATAATTTGGTCCTTACGAGTACGGATAGGCCAGTGATTCACGTAAATATTGGTGAATTTACTTTTCTATTCATATCATAAAAAAGATTCACGTAATTCTAGTGAATTCTTGCCGCCATTTTTCCTCGCTCACAGATTTACGTAAAATTGGTAAATTCTGTGTTTAAAACGCACGAGAACTACGTAATTATTGGTAGACTCGTATTTAAATATACTTAGTTGTTAGATTTGGTGAATTACGTATTAATTGGTAATAATATCCATTATACTCAATTTAGTTGAACTTATTTATACCTACCCACTTATTAACCGCTCCACCACTGTACTTTACGCTAAGTCATTTTAGGATTTAAATTTAACTTGTGTTTTTACACTAACTAGGTAGATATACCTATCACTTTGTAGTTGTATTGTGATATTATTTTATAAACATGACGGAAAGCGAATCAAGCCGCGAAGTCATGTTGGTTATGTTGAATCAAAAGAAAGAATTATTATTTCAACGTATTAATCGTATGTACACATCGTCGAAAGGTATAATTTCTTTCGATTCATCAACGCGAGCTAACGAGAATTTTCTGGCTGAAACGGAGATAATAGATGAGTTACGCGATAAATTTGAGTCCATTGTTGATAAAATAAATAATATAAATTTGTTATCAAAGATTACGGTCAATCCCGAGTATTCTTGCCTCGATTCATTTGATGATTTATACTCGAGAGTTAAACGCGTTAGAAATAAAATATTAACCACTTCTAAGGTGCGTTCACTCGAGACCAGTAGCTCGATCAAGTCCGTAGTGAAATTAGAACCTTTAGTAATTCCGAGTATTGACGGACGCCCTGAAAACTGGAATACCTTTTATCAGTCTTTTAAAGCTAATATTCATTTGAATCAACAGCTTTCTGACTCGCAACGTGTACAGTATCTAATTTCTAAACTCACCCACGACGCACTAAAATTCACTTCCGGTATTATTCCGTCAGGTGAAACATATAAAATACTGTGGGATAGTTTGGTTAAGAAATACCACGACAAACGCTCATTAGGTACATATTATCTCAATAATATACTGGACTTAAAAACTTGCTCGCACACTGCGAACGCTCTTGATACCTTTGTTAGTAAATACTCCGCTTCGATTTCAGCTCTAAAAGAATTAGGCATAACAGATCTAACTGATTTTATTTTTCTTCAATGCGCTTTGAGAAGGATGGATCCTCAAACCATCCAAGCCTTTGAACTTTCGATTCGGGATGTGGAAGTGCCTACGACACAACAGCTTATCGCTTTTATACAAGATCAGGCTAAGATTTTGGAGCGCTCAAACCCGCGAAATTCGTCATATAAGAAACCCGCTGCTGTTGTTACGTCGCCCTCACGCGACCGGCGCGTTCATCACACCTCCAAATCTTTTGTCGCCAGTGAGTCCGCTAATAATGCAAATACTCTCACATATTCGGCGCCCGCAGCAGTTACCGCGAATTGTTGTTTGTGTAGTGGTAACCATCCACATTTATATGATTGCGCTCAGTTTAAAAATATGCGAGACGCAAGGGCTAGATATGAGTTTATTAAATCGAAGTACGGTTGCGTTAATTGTTTAAGCACTTTACATAAACTTCCGGATTGTAAGAGTACGTCAGTCTGTTTCTGTAATAAAAGACACCATAGGTTATTGCATTTTGATAGTAATAATTCGCAATCGCATGCGGCTATGGTAAATACCGCCGTCGCGTACTCGCCGACGCCCGCTTATCGAGCGACCGTTACTTCGCCCGCGCCTTCTCATCGCGCTCACACGACTTCGTCATGCATTCGAGCGCCCCCGCTTGCTACAGAACCAGTTACACATACACAGTCTTACACTTCTTCGTCTTACGCTCAGGTATACGCGCGCTCTAAGGGTAGCGCTGGTATCAAATCTGTAGTTAGGTGTTTGATAGATAATGGCTCGCAGAATAATCTAATAACATCTGCTTGTTCTAGTTTATTAAATTTACCGATAATACCGTTGAATAATTCCTATGTTAAAGGTGTTGGTTCCGCTTCAAGTCCGATAATCGGTTATGTTCATTTAGACATTGAATCCCGTATTTATCCGGATCAGAAATACACTATACATGCGCTTGTTGTCACCAGAGGAGACAGATTGCGAAAATATTTTCACGGCTACCGTGACCCGTGACGACGTAGGTCGTTATACAGTTGTATTACCGTTCTGTAGGGACCCTTCGGAATTAGGTAATTCGCACGCTACCGCTTATCGCCGTTTCGTTTCACTCGAGCGTAAGCTCCGTCAGGCACCGATAGTGCGCGAAAATTATAACAAGGTTATTCAGGATTATATTGATAACAATTACCTCAGTCCTGTTAAAGAATCTGAGCTGTCCTCTGATGGTTATTATATACCGCATCACGCAGTAGTCCGACCTGATAAACCGATGCCGCGCATCGTATTGGACGCGAGTGCTAAAACGCATACAGGACTTTCGCTTAACGATATATTACATATTGGACCCAATTTACAGGCCGATCTGTTTTTATTATTGTTAGGTTTTAGATTATTTCCTATTGCAATGAACGCTGATATAAAACAATATTATTTACGGATTGGTGTACCAGTAGACCAACATAAATACCTACGCATTTTATTTAGATTCAACGAATCGGAAAAAATTCGAACTTATGCCTTTAATAGGCAACCTTTCGGTCTCAAGTCATGCCCTTACATAGCTATGCGCACTGTGCGACAGCTGGCTACTGACATGAGTCCGCTCTATCCTGATGCCGCGAAAGTGGCAGAGACCTGTCTGTATATGGACGATTTGGTTCTTTCTATTGCAAATGAGGATACTGCGACGCAATTAGCTCACAACTTGATTAAGTTTTTCAAATCGGGTGACTTTGACTTAGTGAAGTGGTCTAGCAATTCACCAGTGCTACTTGACTCGCTTCCCGACACGCACCGCAAGTCGCTTGATTTTGATGTTGACAATAATGTCTCTAAGGTCTTAGGTCTCTCATGGGAACCATGTGAAGATAATTTTCATTTCACATGCGCCGCAATTAATGAATGGTGCACCAAGAGAAACATACTCTCGATGGTTGCACGACTATTTGACGTGCTCGGATTGGTCGCGCCTGTGATTCTCTATGCCAAGTTGTTAATTAAGGAACTGTGGCTCAGCAAGTGTGATTGGGACGATCCTGCACCGGAGCACATACGCACCCGTTTTTTCGCTCTTGCGCAAGAACTTCAAATGCTTGACACTTTAAGGATTCCACGTCATGTAGGCGTCGAAGTTGGTTGTGAATTACGTCTTGTTGCTTTTTGTGATGCTAGCATGAATGGTCTGGGATGTGTCATTTATGCCCATTGTACCTACCCGTCTGGCATTCAAACTCGCATTCTTTGCGCTAAATCAAAGGTTTCGCCAACAAAAATCACTACGCTCGCTCGCTTAGAATTATGCGCTATTTTACTTATGTCAAAATTAATAAAAACTGTGCGAGACACATATGCAACACGTATGACCATTGCCGGGATATACGCATTTTCTGATTCCACTATTGCTTTATCATGGGTTCATTCTTCACCACATCGTTGGTCAGTTTTCGTCGGTAATCGCGTCGCTCAGTGCCAAGAAAACTTGGACTCTAAACATTTTTATCATATTGCCGGAGCTAGTAATCCAAGTGATTGTCTTTCGCGTGGTATGCTTCCATCGCAACTTTTGACCCACGATTTGTGGTGGAAAGGTCCTCCGTGGATTCGCAGCTCATCTGAGAAGTGGCCGATTAAGCCATTCTCGCTTAATAATTGCTCTGTCTTGCCTGAACTCAAGGCAAATGTGTTGGCTGCCATTACTCACACAGAGCCGCCGTTGCTGTGTACGTTAGCACAACGTGTTTCTTCTTGGGAAAAGTTGCTACGTATCACCGCATATGTATTAAAATTCGCAAGACCTAAAGTTAAGGTCGAACCTCGTTCTATAGCAGGGTTGACAAGTGCTGAGAATGCGTTAATTCTCGCCGTTCAATCTGTGCACTTCTGTGAAGATATCAAATTGATCAAGGCTGATAAATTACCTTCAAAAAAGCTGCAAAGCCTCTTCGTCTTCTTAGACAAACAAGGGATTTTACGCATTGGAGGAAGACTTTCTGGATCAATGCTTCCTTTCGAAGCTAAACATCCGGTTCTTCTCCCTAAACGCGATCATGTCGTTGACTTAATAATACAGCATTTTCATGTTGTTAATTGTCACACCGGACCTGGACTTCTTATGTCTATTATACGACAACGCTACTGGATCTTGGATGCCAGGACTGTTATCAGGTCCAAGTTGCGAAAGTGCAACACTTGCTTTAAATGCAACCCAACGCATCCAACGCCTATAATGGCTGATCTTCCTGATTACCGTGTTTCAGAGGCCAAGGCATTTTGTCACACTGGTGTAGATTACGCTGGTCCGATAAGGACAATCCTTTCTCGCCGCAGAGGTCAACATGCGCAAAAGGCGTACATCGTTCTTTTTGTTTGCATGGTCACACGTAGTCTACATATTGAAGTGACCAGTGATTTAACTACTGAAAACTTTCTAGCCGCTTTTAAACGCTTTATTTCCCGTCGAGGACCAGTTTCATGTCTCTATTCCGATAATGGATCTACTTTCATCGGTGCGAAGGCACATTTAGATGAGCTGTATAGTTTTTTATTGAACTCTAGCTTCAAAAACGCGCTGTCGAATGAGTTGCTCTCTCGACGCATAGAGTGGAAGATGATTCCCCCAAGATCACCAAATTTTGGTGGGATGTGGGAAGGGAATATAAAGAGCATGAAAACGCATTTATATAGAGTAATAGGAAGTCAGTTACTTACATACGAAGAACTGCAAACTGTTCTTACTCAGATAGAGTGTATTCTTAACTCTCGTCCATTGAGCGTATTATCGTCAGACCCTTATCCTGAGGTGTTAACTCCCGCGCATTTTTTGATGTCTACTCCGTTGCAATATTTACCCGCTGCTGATTTGTCAGATCAACGATTGAGTCTGTTAGAACGTAAAAAGTTGTTAGATAGTATGGTCCAATCCTTTTGGAAGAAATGGCACTTAGAGTATTTGCACACGTTGCAAGTTAGGCAAAAATGGGCTACTCCCGACAAACCGGTAGAAATCGGAACTGTTGTTCTTCTTGAGCAGGAGAATTCTCCACCGTTGCATTGGCCGTTAGGAGTAATTACGGACGTGTTCAGAGGCTCTGATAACGTTGTACGCGTGGCGATAGTTAAAACGCAAACTGGAATTTACAAACGCGCTGTAACTAAATTATATCCTATTCCTACACAATAAATTCAACTTAGTTTAAACCTTATTTTTTAGTTTAGGCAGCTATATTTATCATATTTATTATTTAATCGCATAATGCATGTGTTACTCTCGGTCAGTTAGAAAAATCGCGTGTTTTGAAACATCTTGTGATGTTCCAAGGCGGGGTGCATGGTGGAGCGCCAATATATTTATAAAATGCATACATAATCGCACCATAATATATTTCGTTATATTATAAATTTCATAGTCTTTATAGTAAACCACATTCTGTTTGTCGAATGCAATTAGTGCTGGTACTGCTGTAATATTGCCAATGTACTCGACGATCTCAAGAGATGGCGTTAGCAGTCTTCAAATAATGTAAACGCGCTGCACCTGATTGGTGCAAGAAAAAACGGACATACCCTGCTCTCATCGCTTTTCGCGAAGAAGACGCCTTTAATATAAAAATTTTGTTCCGCCACGGACATCAGTTATATTTCTCGTGAAAAGAAGCTGATTTTCCGTTAGTCCTATAGCCGTGTAGTGTTTGGACTCGCTTGTAACCTTTACAAGGTGTATGTGGAGTGCTCCAGTCTACGATCGTGACCGGCCGGTCAATACCTTGCAAGAGACCGTAGAAACCTCGCCGCTGCTCGCTGCCTTCTGGAGGATCGGGACTTGGTCGGTGTTGCAGGTTAGTGCTGGCATGATTGTTTTGATCGATAGAAGTGGTTTACTTCCCTACACCTCGTACGCTAACTGTTGAGCAATCACACCCTGGTCGGGCTATTTACACGCCTGACCACACTGAAGTGACTTATGTGTTATGGACCCGACAACGGACCTCCGGCGACCCTACAAAAAAAACACGTACGTTTTCTCTAACTACGTTATTCTCTAAGGGTGAGTTTCTTACTCAGCTGTGATTCGAGAAAAATCTACTAAGCTCTACCTACTAATGATTGGTGGATGATGATATTTGGTACGAATAGTCAAAAAGCTACATCAACAGCATCAATGTAATTGCAAGTACATAAAAAAAAATTTTCGTAAGTTTGCCACTAAATTATATCATCAAAATATTCAATTAACCATAAAGGATTTCATTATTACGTCAAGTAAAAAAAGAGCAAATAGAGATCTTTTTTTTTTAATACAAAATGTTTCCTCTCACTAGCGGAATTAAATTGTTGATGAAATCACTAATCACTACATATTATAAAACAAAGTTACCCCGTTGCGTCTATCGGTCTGTTCAAGATAAATTCAAAAACTAGTAAACGGATTTTCATGCGTTTTTCACCAATAGATAGAACAATTCATGACGAAGGTTTGAAGATATAATTTGTTAAGGTTTTGTGTAAATTGGTTGAAATATGATGATGATTGTTGAAGATGTCTCTGCAAACCGTTCGAAGCCGGGGCGGGGTGCTAGTGAAACATAAAATTCTTCTAATTGATAAGGAGGAAACCAAACTTTGTTATTAATTTGATTAATATTCATTACGGATGCTAAGTAAGCTTTACTTTTACTTTTCACGATCGTCAACTTTGTAAGAAGAAAGTCGATATATTTAATATTTTTATTTGATTCAAAAGCATAAAATTTATTACAACGGTAACACTGAAAGTGAGTAATAGGACTTAATTTAAATTTTATTCACATATTAGCTATAAGATCATTTGATTTTTGAGACTATTTTTACTCTAGATACTTGTGCAATAATTTTCTAAATAAGGCTGACTTTATAACATAAGTTTGTATTTAAAAAATAACAGAAAGTGATTGCTGTGATACCCTTTATTCCTACTTTCAAAAAGTTCTGAATAAGGAGAGTGAATGGAACGGAGTGTTGACTATGTGCATGTGCATTGTGCATGTAAATATCGGATTAATGAGTGTGATTAGTATAAACGAAGTGAGAATGGCAGTACGAAGAATAAAGAAAACAGTAATAAAAAAAAAGCTTTTATTGTGAATCGTCATGAGAACCAAACGTGTATGCCAAATTTCTGCAAGTTCAGCTTCAGTCAAATATTGATTATATTATATGTTTTATGTGAATACGTGTACGTATCGGGTAATTTTTTTTTATTTTTTATTAATCTAACAATTTTATTCTTTTTTGGCTTCAATGAGCGCAGAAACCATTGACGACTTACCTTAATCATTTTCGTAGCGGAAACTTCATCATATTATAGAATAAATGAAGGGTAAGGACATGGCAATAAAGTAAATTAACATAATAATCATCACGTTCCGTATAAGTGTGATAAACACGTATAATCTATTACCTGAAATATCATTTTCGACAATGATAACGTCTGTCACGAATATGCCACGTGTGAATTGTATCCCGGCTATTGTCTCACATTTATGAAGAAATTTTGGACAGAATCGTGACTATATGTATTGTAAATTGCAGATTTTAGAAATCTTGAAATACAATAGTGAGAACTTTTAGGTATGGAGGTTACAATGTTTTTCATCGCCGTTAAAAGAAATGGTAATTAATAAATTACGCAGATCAACATTTAAAAATCAAAGATATGCAGATTATATTTCATTCACCACTATGATATGCAAACAAATCCTGTTGCATAAAGTGGGAGAGCCATGTTTCGGCACGTATGGGCCGGATCGACCGCAGTGATACCACGGCCTCACAGAAAACTGGCAGTGAAGCAATGATTGCATTGCTTTTCGCCGCATGAGTGAGAATACCGGAGGCCTTAACCCTTCCGTCTCCTCCCCCGTCTATTCCTGCCCTTAACACCTCTCCCCCTCTTCCCCTATTCACACCTTAAAGGGCAGCAACGGACTTGTGATTCTTGAGTTGCAAGTGCCCATGGGCGGCGGTAGTCATTTACCATCAGGTGACCCGTCTGCTCGTTTGCCCCCTATACCATAAAAAAAAGAAATGAGGCCTTATGTTTTTACTATCAAAATGAAAACATCAGTTGGTATCAATGTGTTCAATTTATCACATGTTTATAATTTTCTAGGTAATAAAGTAGAGTAACATACATAGTAAACTACATACAAACACAAAGTCTATATAAAATGGCACCTTGAACCAAAACTTATTAGGGCGTAACAAAAGCGTCTTTTGAAGTTAAAGGAGGCCCATGCTTGCCGCCTTTAAAGATTTTAATATATATGAATAGGCTCTAGGCACCATAATAACATATTTTCATACTTTTACTAAACAAGACTTCAGATGTGGCTTTCATAGGAGAGCGAATTTTTATCTATTACTTCACTACATATTATAAAACAAAGTTCTCCACCGCATCTGTCTGTCTGTCTGTCTTATTCGCGATAAACTCAAAGACTACTGAACAGATTTTCATGCGGTTTTCACCAATAGATAGAGCGTTTTATGAGGAAGGTTTAGGATATAATTTGTTAAGGTTTTGTGTAAATTGGTTTAAATATGATGAAGATTGTTGAAGATGTCTCTATTACCCATGCGAAGCCGGGGCGGGTTGCTAGTATATATACATATATATTTCAATAAATCGGAATGGTCTGTGTCTGATTTCAATTACAGTTGGGCCAAAGAATACATGTTAGGCGGTTAATTTAAGTCGATATAAAATATTTATTTCACAGAAAAGTAGAAGCTACATTATATTTATAAATATTTCCAAGCAACATTAACAGAACGCTGTATTCTTTCCTTTCTAGTTATAAAAGTTAAGGTTATAAAAAAAAAACTGTAATTACAACAGCAGATAACTAAGCAATTATTCATAGAAAGCCAATGAACTGAAATCTAATTTAAGCGAATGAAAGAAATCGTGCCGAAGTTAAAAAAAATACAGAAAGTAGACGAACACTTGAAGCAGAATAATTGAATTTATTGCCCTCACGCTGACAATAAAAAGCTTTTAATTAAAAAGGAATGAGCAGTACAAACAGTAAGTGCAAGAAAGTTAATTAGATTATGTGGGACTGGGTGAAGGGAAATTTGTTTGAAGAAAAATATTATGTTGATTTTTGATTGAAGTTACAGTAGCTCCGTAACGAAATAATGTATGTTGACTCAATTTGTATGCTAATTTTTTAATATTTATAAACACCTTTACTGAATTAAATGAATTTAATTCATCTAAACTAATATTATAAAGAGGAAACATTTGTGTGTATGTTTGTAATGTTTTCACACAAAACCTACTGGACCGATTGCGATGAAACTTGGTATATAGATAGCTGGAGACCTGGATTCGTTAATCCAGGTCTTCAGCTATCTAGCCATGCGTTCATAGGCTACTTTTTATCCCGACATTCCCACAGGATCGGGACTTACGCGGGTAAAACTGCGAGGCGCTGCTAGTTTTTATAAAACGATGATGATGTTGGTGATGTAAGATGGCGTTCAAATATAGTACTCAAAATGAAATAAAAGACAACCTTAAAGACTAATAGGATTCTATGATTTTTTCTGCGATTCGTTTCGCTACGTCACGTTATTTACGTTTGATATTAATTTTGACTCGATAAAGCCACGACGCTCATTTGAGTTTTAATTGTCAGATCTTGTCGAGTGCGTGTAATATAGCACATTAGTGTAAAATAGTAAACATATCTAAACTAATATTATAAATAGAAAAGTTTTGTGTGTTTCTTTGCAATGGGTAAACTCATATACTACTTAACCAATTCTAAAAATTATTTTACATATAGAAAGCTATATTAACAGCAAGTAACTTAGGCTGTATTTTATTTAAAAAAACGAAAGTTGCAAGAATGTAACCCAAGCCATCAAAAATTTGATTATAAAAGTCATTATTTGGCATGCGTTGCGAAAACTATTGATAATGCACGTACACCAAATAATGTACTATATGTTTATATTACTCATCAGTACCCACAAAGAAGTGCAAAAGGCTATATGTCTTATTATATAACATAAGTAACAATAACTATTTTTTGTTCAAATTAGTTATAAAATTAAAAACACGGGTATAATCGAAAGATGGTGACATACGTATCATGATTTTAATTCTTATCCAACAAAATATTAAACGTGAGAGAGCCATGCTTCGGCACGTATGGTCCGGCTCGACTCCGCTCGATACCACGGCCTCACAGAAAACCGGTAGTGAAGCAATGCTTGCATTGCATTTCGCCGCGTGAGTGAGGTTACCGGAGGCCCTAACCCTTTCCTCCCCTTTTAACGTCCTTCCCCTCTCCCCCTCTCCTCCCCTCTAATCCCCCTCTCCCGTCTTCCCGCTCTTCCTCCCTCTCCCCCTCTTCCCCTATTCATACCTTAAAGGGCGGCAACGCACTTGTGACTCTTGAATTACAGGCGCCCATGGGCGTCGGTAGTCATTTACCATCAGGTGACCCGTCTGCTCGTTTGCCCTTACCATAAAAAAAAAAAATAGTTTCATAATCAACGTTAATTATGTACATGAAAAATTCCTCGGATCGATCGATCTACAAAGGTAAGTTTTTACTTACGTTATTGAGATATTTACCATATTATTTTACGATGATTGATTTCTTATGTGTGCGATCGCCGCTTATGAAGACACACTAAGAAGCAGCTAGTGTACGTTTGTAATGCGTGTGTGTGTGACCGTCTTTGGTTTCTGACAGTGGGGCAGTAACAGTGGTTGCAGTATATATAATTGGGAACAATGTTTTTAATAATGCAAAGTTAAAACGCTGAACCCATTTCAGGTATGTAAAATAAAATGTGATGATATATTTAAAAAAAAAAAAAAAATATCTGCCCTTACATCCAAAGCGAAAACCCTTTTTTAGCATACGTCAGACATGTGATATGTTCAAAGATCGATGGCCGACGTGACTAGAACATCTCGAATTTCTACAAGCATACAGAATATGGAATTTAACTTTCAGATTTTGATTTAGTATGAAGGAATGATATCGGATAGTATTAGTATTCTA
This sequence comes from Callimorpha dominula, assembly GCA_949752705.1. Taxonomy (NCBI): domain Eukaryota; kingdom Metazoa; phylum Arthropoda; class Insecta; order Lepidoptera; family Erebidae; genus Callimorpha; species Callimorpha dominula. Next base: position 3,418,051 of record OX457004.1, on the reverse strand, counting down.
GTAGAGTAACGTCAAAGTTACAGTTACAGTAAAAAATGTTTTGACAAAGTTGCATCTGTATAACAGTGTTTAAATGATTTGTTGTTGTGCTGATCTTTTTCATTTCGAACAGTACGCACAGCACGAGAAAGTACAGAGTTGTCCAGATATTAATATTAATCGATATTAATCGATTCATAACATATAAAATGGTCACTTCAACACTTCACTACAAATTCTGACTGGATTAACGTAGTAGAGACCTCTCAAAATACTAATGGTTGAATGCAGAACTCAGGCATGCTCTAGTCACTACACTGCGGCCGTTGCAAACGGGGGGAGGAGATGCTCCCGCCCTTCACCTCAGGCTAATTTGAGCTGTACTGCCTAACCTTAATAATTTACGTAGCGGCAACTTCCTCATACCATTCATACACATCATTTACACACACACAAGAGCCGGTGCAAGGGTGAACTGGCCAGAGCTAATCTTGCGATGAACCACGCGTATATACGATTTCCCTGTTTTAAATTTTTTTTTAGGTTAGGTTTTAAAGGTTTTTTTATTTTGTAATGAAATAGGCGTTTGTCGTCCATCTCACCTAATAGAAAGTGACAATGAAGACGAAGATGGTACACGCCTATTCAAGAGAAACCTATTCATTCTAATCTTGAACGTTCCGAGATTATAATTGTGTAGAAAAATGGACGCAGGCATGACTGCACGGATGGCGCAATGGTTTAAGTGGTCACCTCGCCACTACGCCGCGCCGAGTGTTGTGGGTTCAAATCCCACACAGGACAAAAATTTGTGTGATCCACAAATATTTGTCCCGAGTCTGGGTGTTCTTTGTGTCCGTTGTTTGAATGTTTGTGAAGCCCACCGCGACACAGGAATATTCCTAATGCGGAAGTTGTCTTTAAAAAAACATATTGGCCACTTGAACCAAAAAGGAGCTGTCAAAACGTTTCGTTCGACTTTTTTTTGTTTGATGATTAGGTTGTTGTTGAATTTCGTGTCAAAGATTTTAAGATTGAAGTTGAAAGAAATTATTGCTTTTTTGGGGTTATAGAAAGACCTTGACGTGATAGGGTCAAAGGGACCACAGATTCGGTTCCTGTGACCCATTTTTTGAAAAAAGGGGTTGCAGGGACTGATTCTGTAATATGTATCTGTAATGCGTAATCTGTAATAAGCCCACACCTCAACAACAAGCAATCTCTTACAGGCAACCTTTAGATGGACTAAACTAATTGGTAAATAGATGAGAACATGGGTAGTTTTGGTGTAAAGTGATATATATAGGAGATAATTTGATTAGTTCTAAGAATCATAACATACTTCTAAAGCATACAGCATTTAACATTGTTTAAAAGTCATTATAGTAGTCGTTGAAAATATACAGAGGTATATGCAGTCATTCCTATCACTGCCTACTATATTATTCCACACACGTCCATATGTAAGAAACAGTCTCAAAACCACTGATATAAACTATGAAAATACTGCCAAGTTGTTCGTACCTCTGTTTGCACTCAAGTCAAGTTCTCATCGTATTTCTCCTTTTATAAACCCACAATTTGTTAATATTTATCAATCGACCAATAGTATTGCGTTACCGGTATAACCAGTCAAAATAATATCCATCAACTTATTTTTATTAATTAGTGAACTGTGTTATCATCTATTATAGTTTTGCCCTATTTTTAATAAAATAAGTAAGAGTTTTTGATGTGGCGACAACACATATAAATCAGCTTTTAATAGATGCCAGTTGTGGCGGACTTATCGTCTAACTGACGTGCTAGGTAAAACTGTAATTTCTTCCGGGTGGTTGTGAAATAATTATTACAATTCAAATAGTTTCTTGTGTTTTCCCAAAAAGAAATTGTGTATTTAAAAAAAAACCTTGGTTGAAGTGCGATTATTTATTTTGATCTGCCACTCTAATTATGTATATTGACTCGACTCGAGTTAGTTTTTAGTTTCAGGTTTTGAAATTAACAGATACTCGTACATGGTGTAATGATTGATTGTGATACCAATTTCGTGTCGTTTTATAGCGTTTATTACAATGACGAGTAGAAGTCAAGCTGACATAGGTCGTTGAAGTCAATCGAATGTGTGACGAGCTACCTCACGTGCAAACCGCACTGATGACCAGCGGGGGAGCAACAGTTATTGATAATAGTTGTATTCAATTAAGCTCATACATAGGTAGAAGACGTCAGACGTCATCGACTCTAAGAATTTTGCGACAGAACCGGATTAAGGAGGGTTTCGCAAGTTTAATAAAGTCTTTGGTTTTTGTACTAGACACCTGATATTTGGCAATGAAGTAGCTTATAAGCAGCGGGGACTGAGCGAATGTATAGAATATATATTATACTCCCTAAACATGCTCAAGACATTCCTGAGTAAAATGCGTAGAATAGATTGAGTTGGGAAGTTATTTAAACATATTTCCTCCTATAGACCTCTTTCTCTGGACGCCATTTCAACACACTTTCTATTACTACTTTCTCCTATAAATTTTTAAAACCGTCCGCCTTTATTAGCTTTTACATAATTAAAAACAGAATAGAAAAAGTGCAGCGCGTGTTTGTAAATGATCATGGTCTTTCCTAGTATCTTCTTGACCTTTATCAATTTGTTCAACATTACAAAGCAATATTCGTAAGGGCCAGATAATATGTTAAATAACAAAAAGAGTATATAATAAAAAAAAACGAATTTACTTGTCGTTATTAATATTGCCAGGGCATTATAAATAATACAATGTTACAATCACCAGGCACATACTATTACTATGTTCAACTTGTCTTCGTTAGATTGCACTGAACTATGTTTTTGTTGTTTGTGGATGTGCCCCGCACATGCATTATAAACTGACTTATGATTGTATATTTTCTTAATTTGTTCGAATTAATAAGCTTTGTAATTTATGTTGTATAATAACGCTGATTGTTGACGCAATGTAACCAGAAATTTGTATAAAACATTTTGAAAAAGAATGTCCTTGGAGTTTCTTGCCTGTTCTTCCCCATAGGATCTACGCATTGGAACAGGCAACTAGCTTCACGACTGACTTAGTCTGACTGACTCCTACTCCTGATTTGTTCGAATTAATAAGCTTTGTAATTTATGTTGTATAATAACGCTGATTGTTGACGCAATGTAACCAGAAATTTGTATAAAACATTTTGAAAAAGAATGTCCTTGGAGTTTCTTGCCTGTTCTTCCCCATAGGATCTACGCATTGGAACAGGCAACTAGCTTCACGACTGACTTAGTCTGACTGACTCCTACTCCTGACAATTAAAAAATACCTATTACTGGTTTAATTGAAATAAATGGTTTTGATTTTGATTTTGTTGATATAATATTAGCTATTTTTTTTTCGTCCTGCTGAAGAAGTGAGTAGATTAACGTACTTATCTGCCAAATCCAATTTGTTATTTACGTCGTAATTGGAAGCATGATCACGTTAAAGGTGAATGAGCCATTTGCTTTTTTACGCTTCATTTCTTTTTGTAATTAAATAATTTGGGGTAACTTATACAGAAACTTTTAATATTGTCAGAATTGTTGACTGGAGTACATTGTATAATACTTTCAATTTGGAAGTTCTTCGAGACTTGAGTCTTACGTTTTCTTACGCATCGATGCGCTTTATTTTTTTTAATAAATTGAATTCATTACACCAATAGGGTAAAATAGTAAAAGTACTAAAAATTGTATTTTGAACATTTCAAGATTATAATACTAATTTAACGAAAGCGGAAAAATATGGCTCAGCAGATGAGTGATTGAAGCCAGCAGTGTAGGGACAACCACCCAACAAAAGAACCGAAGACCCCGACGTACCACTAACGTGATATTGTATTTTTGCTGATGAAATTGGGGGAGAAAATTAAGATAAGAGAAAGGACAGTAAGTACGTTATTGCTAGCATTCCTCCATCCTTATGTTACTATGTTACTGTGACAACGAACTCAGCGCCATCTAACAAAGTGAAGCTTAAAAATAACATTGTAACTATTTTCCTGCAGATTGAATATATTTACTGTTATTAGATCTCAGTCAAGCGCGATAAAAATCTTATAGGTAGGTTTTCTTGTAAAAAACTGGTTCTCTTTTTCTGGTGACTTGCTCTTTCATATATCAATTTGTAATTGACTAAAAGTTATCCCATGCAACATTGCGGACTTCTGGAAGTATAAATATTACGGTATACTTGTCACAAGTATTAACATAGAGCTTAAAAATAACTATAACCGTTTTACAGGAAAGCCTTTGTCCGTGAACAAGATAAACATCCTGTTTAATTAATTTAGTCACTGGACCGAGGCGGAACTAGCTCCGTCACGCGAATAATGAATGAGACGTAATATATTTTCGTTGATGGATCTGCTAAAATTCTTACCTTGAGAAAAATTGTTTCATTTTTATTTCATACTATATACAATCTTTAGAAATGATTGATCAAAACCTATTACTCGTATTTACGTACTCCAAGTATAATAGTATCTGAAGTCTCGCTAGCAACAACTACTAGGGTTCTACATAAATTATGTTTTGTAGTACTTATATATATATATTTTTTTTTTTTTAAGCAGTCTCCACTGGGAGTAACAGGTCTTCATACGTTTAAACCAGGTACTGACCGCATTATTCCACTATCCCGCTGGAGTACAGCCGCATAACTCCTCATTGCTCGAAAACTTGCGTCCATGCAGGGGGTCAATTTGATTTCAGATTGGTGCAAATAGTCCGTAGTTTAGCCGTCTTGATGTGCAGGGTCGTTATCTTGATGCAATAGCCAAGTATTGAGGCTTGAGTTTGTGTCGTTTATTTTTTAAGGTTTCTATTATTGAGGTAAACATTCGTCTGTTTACCATGCAGCAGTAAGTCTTCCCATTATCAAGCACAACCGTAGCCAATATTTCTCTTTTAGTAAAAATACAGCAACCATTCTTTTCTTTACGGATCGGGGGCATTTTCACAGGAGTCATCGGCCTCAATCCCAGAAAGATTGAGGTTCATCACATGTAACAATCGAGTTCACGTACTCGTAGTTAGATCGGGATCGGTCTTCAAATTTTTTTAACATATAACGAGACCAAGTCACACGCTGCTCCTTTCTCTTAGCGCATCATTCATGAAGTGCAGTACCCATAGTGAACAAAGTTTCCATACCTTCATATGGTCGTGACCTCCGCAACTCGCATCATCCTCCAAGTTCTAATTGCGCGATTGAATTAAATATACTACGGTTCTATGGTCCCTATAGATGGCAAAGTTTCTCTCAGTGCACTTACTCATTTCCTCGAAAGATTTTTGTTTATTGAAGCCTCGCTCAAAGTTTTACATAATAATTACTAGAATGTCATAACGACAGAAGAAAATTAATTTAAAATCGAACAAACGAGTCCTTGCCTACAAATTTGTTTTTTTTTATGTTACTTACTTTTACGTTACGTACGTTACTTTTTTGATATGACTTCAAATAACAATATTGTGATATCTAGTTTGCATAAAAAAAGCCTACGTATCTAAGATTTTAATAATGTATCCGTTTTCAAGAGTTATTTTGTGGTATTTATGAAGCAACTTGAATCACAAAAGTCAAGTTAAGTCATATTCCATGATATAGGATAAAATTTTCATGTGTCTTTGCTCACATTATGAACACGGTACAATTTCCTGTGTTATTCTTGTATAAACAGAACACTACTATTTTTATAATAGTTGTATTGTGTTTTGTAAATTTGAGCATAGGAGCATAAAAGTAGTAGATCCGTAGTCTATGCAATTTATAAAAAAATCACATGTGAACACATAACATGTAGTAACGCTAAACAAGGTAGAAACCACGAACTTATTATACTTGACGTATAGTATGGTTTAAGGAATGAACGCTTTTAATGGAAGAGCTTGTTTAAGAAAACTATTATTTGTCAAGACGTCAACCTTTAAATTTGTATACATAATATCAAAGGTTGTCTGTAAGAGATCGCAGACTGCGATAAGACCGCCCATTGTATGCTACTTAATATTGAATGTTGTATGTATCCTATTTTTGGTGTACAATAAAGCATACTCTATCTATCTATCTATGTATAAATCTACTCCATGAATCTTATTTTATCTTTTGTTTTCCAAATTTTTTTTCAGATGTCTCAATTTGTTTTTCTTTAGACTAAGAAAAAGTGTTGTCATTTGACTAGCTTAGGTTAAAAATCATTTTATTGATGTGTATAAATCTTACAAACTACAAATTCACACTGTCCTATTTTGATAAAAAGATTACTGTGAGCATAACCTGGACAGGGCATCTAGACTATGGGAATACAGGTCTTAGTTCTTAGTTTTAGATCTTGACCATCTGAGTAGAAAGTGGCATCAATTTAATTAGAGAGGTATTAAAAACCTTTCGTGTTTAGTATTCAATGGTTGTTAATATGAGCTTCTGAATGGTTAAAAAGTATTAGATTCAAGCTTTCTCCCGCTTATTCTTTCGCATTAATGTAGTTTTTGTCAAACAATTCAGGAATTCCTCGGGAACGGTACTTTGTTCCGAATGAATGTCCTTTATAATAATAATAATATCTTTCTGTACACCTGACGTGTGATTCATAAAACTTCGCAACAAACAAACTGACATTCGCATTTATAATATAAGTTAAATCAAAATATCGAATTCGGTTATTACTTTTTTCCATCACACTGCAATTAGAGTCATTGTATGTGTGCAACAGAAGTGATGACTTTGCCAACTGTTACCGTATATAGTTCTAGCTTTAGAAACGGCTCAATTCAGCTGTTACATTTTGGACGGTTAAAAGCTTAGTTCAGCAATGATCGTGTCAAGGTAAGTTAATGATATAAAAAATCCTTACTTGTAGACATCGGTAATTTAAATAATTTTATATAGAAGACGCCCTTTTACAAAACAGTGAACAAAAAATAAGGAACACTAATACCTCTACCGCTTTGGATGTGCGCGTTAGATACGAGGTAGAAACTCAATCAAAGACGTCATCGATATCGCGATGTCACGCGAATATCATTTATACATTATAGCTTTCAAATAATAAATTGTTTTACTGTTACACGATTGATAATTTAAATGTAAAGGGTAGAAACTTGTTGTACTTCTCTTTAGATCTTACTAAATTTTTAAATTTTATTTTAATTGATGGCATTGTAGTTTTTTATCCAAGTGGTATACTTTGGAAACGTTACGCGTATAAAAAAAAAAAAACAAAACCAGCCAGTCAGACTAAGTCAGTCCTGAAGCTAGTTGCCTGTTCCAATAGGTAGATCCTATGGAGAAGATCAGGCAAGAAACTCCAAAGACACTCTTTTTCAAAATGTTTTTACAAATTTCTGGTTACATTGCTTTTAAGCGTAAATGAAATGCGAGGACAAGGTAACAACGTAGAGTTGTCATGGTAACTTGATTGCTGGGGGTATATTACTTAGATTTCATACAGTGCACAACTTGGTCATATAGACCATGATTATTCGCTTACCATATGAAACAAATAGACTTGCTTCAAGCGGCGAGGTTTCAAAACTTTGATTTCAGCTCAAACCTCTTCGCGAACTGAAAGAGTGGAAATTAATTGCAAATAAAGAAAGTTTTGATCCGAGCGCTCTGAAGTTGTTTCTGTTTGCAGAAGTGAAAACAATCAGACGCCTAAATGTGGAAACTTACGATCTTGAATATGGTCCGGGCATGCCGCTGAATATTTTTATTCTACTTCTCTTAGTTTAATATTCTCTGTCAAGCGCGTGTTTTGGCTAACTCTCGTTCTTAGCTTGCACTTGTCTTTTCAACTAAAATTGAATGGGTGGAACTTTAAGACATTATCCTGAGAATGTCTCTAGAGAAGCTTATATCGTTAAGCTTACTTCAGTCTACCTGTGAACACGATCGTACAAGAGTCGATAAATCAAAGGGAATTCTGTCAAGTATTGTACTAAATTGGGGCCCATTGTCTTAAGTACATCTATAAAAGCGGATAGCAGTTACACTGTGTATATATTTTTGTCTGATTATCTAGGATTTAAACAACAACAATTTGGATGTCTTGATTTTTTTTATGGTTATCCAAATGTCTTGACTTAGATAAATTATTATCAGACTTATCGGCGTTAAAAATCTTCATGTATTACTATTATTATTTTAAATAGTAAGCAATAAATATGAAACTTCAATTGTTTCGACTACGATAAAGGATTCTACTACTTTTAAAAATATAACACGACAGTCAGTATACACGAGCAACATGTAATACGGAAAATCTAATTTTTAATTCATATCTTTAAACAAAGCATTCAAATAAAATAAATTACAGACTTTTTTTTATCACCATTGTCGGAGTTGTCATCCACGGCGGTCTCTTCTGAGCAATAATATTTGTATAGAGAATGTAGGATGTAATTTAGAGTAGTTATTAGTGTACGTAATAAACGTGTAGGGATAGCTTTTTCTTTTGTATTATTTAAATTACAATATTTTTAACCCTAATTACTATCTTGTATTAAAGTTACTACTATTACATATTATATAACTAAAAATATTATACATTTTTTTCACAACTTTTATATAGATTTTATACAGAAAAGTCAAAACGAAAAGGCTTCCTATGCCAACAAATCGTAGGCTCACGCTTGCCCGATTTTTCATCTTTACGACTTTTTAGTAGGTCGGGTGGCAAAGTGGAACGACCTGCTTTTGCTTGATGTCAGCCTTTGGGTACTTTCTATGCCCCACTCTACTTTATGACTCCTTCTATAAACGAACAGCGCCATCTAGTAAAAATAAATAATACCTGTTTCCCCGAAATATGCTCTCCCGGAGCACTGACGATAATCGTGGTTTTAATCCGTTTCGAAGTCAAATAAGTTTAAGGAAATGGAATGTACCTTGCAGGTTATAAATTAGTATACATTTATGTTTTATAATGACAAGCAAACCAGACAGGATTTGTTATGCCCGAACGTAGGATTTTCTTTTTGGTTTCATAATTGATTTCGACAATAAAACAAATACACTAAAATCAAGTGATGGTTTGACATATTACATGTGGCAATTTAGATTTTTATATTTAAAAATAGACGATGCATTATTTTGTTTAAATACGTGTGATGTGCTTACTTGATTTCAGTATATAAATCCTACAATTTATAACAAAACTATTAATGAACATATAAAAGATTTTGCAGCACAACAGATAGACACTGAACCACAACTTTACTTTAAATAAATTTACATATTTACATTTAATATTATCGTACCATAAGCATTATATATGTATTAATTTTAAGCATATTATAATTTCCTAGATCGTTCTAAAGATAAATAGTGCTCTTTCACTAACTTATTAAAAGATGGCAGCGCTGGGGCCATAGTAGCAGTGACAGATATATCCATACATTTTCTAAAATACGTTGGTGTTTTCATTCTCAAACTCTCATCACTTATAGTACTAATATTACTTTTTAAATATTATATACCGTAACTGTTCAGGTTCCTGACGTTTTAAATACTGCAATGCAAACGATACGTTGAATGTTGCATGTCTTCATCGTCATCGGTATATCGTCGGTAGCTTTAAGTTTTATTTTATAATTGTCACCGTATATGGACTTTGAGCTTTGCTAGAACATTACAAGTTCAGTTCACATCTCTGCCTTTTTATTTGCTAAAATCCGTGTTAATCCCCCACATGGTCCTTATCGAAGCCGGATTTATATTACAATTATTGAGGATTAGCAGTTATTTCCGGAAATCAGCAAATATTGAAGATTATAAATTATCTCAAAACGAGTAACACGAGCAGCCAGCGGACTGGGTACATTTAGCAACGGTGTTAAGTTTATTACGTCTTATATCGTCACCCAACATTCAATCAGGTTTTGTTTAGCCTAAATTAAGGATAATACAAGGTTAGTGTATAAGTTTTACCTTTATACTTACTTTTCATTAGGTACCAATCAAGTAGTCATTGTAAAAATTTAGATTATTTTGTGTGTAAAACATTTATTAGGCAATATTTACAGTATTTATACTTAAAATAGTATAGTAGACAGTTTGTGCTACATATTTTATTGTAATTTGCTTTAATTTCATCTAAATTAACTACCTAGATCCTAATTAATTATACATATAGACGTAGGTAGGTAGATACTTAGTACAATATTGAGTGTTAGATATTTGTAAAACTTGTTAATTCAACTGTGTTAGAGTACAATTAGGTAATTGCCTAGTAATTAAATATAGTTAGTTAAATTTATTATTGTATAAATTCCAGGTCGACGACACTCGTTTAACTATTTTCATTAAATACCTTGACGGATTGTCTGATAAAAAACTAAGCAGTTGTGACATCACAGAGTTACAGCTGCGCTCAGGGAAGATCGAATCGTTGTACGAACAATACGATGAGGTACAGTTACGTCTGGAATGTATTACTGACAATGTTACTGGTCAGCTAACCGAGAGGTCGGAATTTGAATCTATTTATTACAATGCCCTGTCGAGGTCACAGGAAATATTAAATAAATATAATAAAGATCATGATTCCTCGAACAGTGAAAAGGGTACCCGTGTAAGTGTTTGTAAGCCGGTTAAGTTACCCACTATCCAACTGCCTAAGTTTAGTGGGTCTTATAGCAATTGGTTGGAATTTCGTGACACTTTTACTAGCCTTATTCATTCTAATGATGAGATCGATGAAATTAACAAATTTCATTACTTGAGAGCATCTGCTGCTGTCGTCATCCGTTCGATTGAGTTTTCTGCTAGAAACTACTCAGTGGCGTGGCAGTTACTGTGTGAGCGATTTGACAATAAGAGATTGTTGATACAAAACCATATAGCAGCATTATTTAATATAGAAAATATTACGAGGGAATCTTCTATCGCTTTAAAAGGATTAATAGATCAGTTAAATAAAAACCTACGGGCTTTAGAATCTTTAGGTGAGTCTATTCAGTACTGGGACACTTTGTTGATTTATATTTTAACTCGTAAGTTAGATCAAAAAACTTATCGTGAGTTTGAAGAGTACAAAGGCCGGTTAGATAAAGACAGCACAATAACATTAGCGGTATTTCTTCAATTTATGCACACACGCGCTGATTTACTCGAAACATTGGAGTTGTCACGGCATAACATATCCCATACTGTTTACACACAACCACATATTAAATCACAGGTCCTCTGGCGTAGAGATAATGATGCAACTGATCCTGTCAAAGTTTTTACGCTAAATACTATTACATACGGCATGGCTAGCGCGCCCTTTCTTGCGACACGTTGCCTGAAGCAGATTGGCATTGAGTGTAAGGACGTTAAAGTTGCGGAGATTATCAAGCGCAATTTTCATGTCGATGATATGCTTACGGGAGGGGATGATTTAAATGAAATGATGAGAATTCGTACAAAGGTCACTGATGCGCTCGCTTCAGCTTGTTTGCCACTTAGAAAATGGAGGTCAAATGAGTCTGCATTAGTCTCTGGAGCTTCTCAGTCAGCCCTAGATTTAAGCATGGGGTCTAGCGAGCCTAATAGGTTGTTAGGACTTGATTGGTATTCGAATACTGATGAATTAGGGTTTTTGAGGTGTACAAACCTGTCGACTAAGCGTGAGTTGCTTTCTGTAATTGCCCGTATTTTTGACCCTCTTGGTCTTCTTTCCCCTGTTGTGATACTAATGAAAATGCTATTGCAGAGCATGTGGTTAGTTAAACTATCGTGGGATGAGCCTTTAAGGCCCGAACTGCTTCACAAATGGGATGCTATTGTTAAATCTTTGCCGCTATTAAATAATTTTCGGGTTCCTCGACTTGTAGTTTGTGATTCGTCCAAAATATTAGAACTCCATGTATTTAAAGACGCATCTGAGCGCGCGTATGGTGCGTGCGTCTATGTCCGTAGTGTAAACGCTAGCGGTGAGTGCATGGTTCGGTTGTTAGTGTCTAAAAGTCGCGTGGCGCCCCTAAAACCCACTACAATCCCCAGATTAGAATTATGTGGTGCTTTATTAGGAGCTCGTTTGTATGAAAAGGTCTCTAATTCACTGCAAGTAAAAATCAGTCATTCTTAATGTTGGACCGATTCTACAAAAATCAGTCATTCTTACTGTTGGACCGATTCTACAATAGTTTTAGGATGGTTAAGAATGTTACCCTCCAGGCTCCAACCGTTTGTACGCAATCGCGTTGCAGAAATCTTAGATAAGTCGAGTAACTGTACATGGCGACACGTACCAACCGACAAAAACCCAGCAGATTTAATATCTCGAGGTGTAGACGTTAATACTCTGAAGTGTTTGACTCTGTGGTGGAGTGGTCCCGATTTCTTACGACTGGACCAGGTTGATTGGCCGTCTCAACTCCACTATTCAGAAACAGAGCCATTGCCCGAAACTCGATCTCATGTTTCATTGAGCACTGTTGTCACAAATAATACCTCTGTACGTAAAACTATGTTATTTCGTGATATAATTTTATTTAATATGAACGTAAAACAATGTTTTTCTTGAGGTAATTTATTAGCACATTTCTGTTGCACGATCGCGTAGTGGTTGGTTGGTGTGTGAAAACATTATGGCGCGGATCCCCGCGCCCGCGCACCGCCCGCCGCGGCCCATGCAGTTAGGCTTCAACAACCTCTGATGCACTTATAGACTTTAAACGATTTTCTAATTATTCACGACTTGTGCGCTGCATGGCTTATGTGATTCGGTTCATTAAACTTTGTAGGAAACGACCGGTAGGGAGTAAATTTTTAACACAAGACGAATCACAAGATGCTTAAAATAGTTTAATTATTAGATCTCAAATTCAATCATTTCCCGAGTACAGTTTATTAATTAAAAAACAAAATTTGCCTCAAAAGTGCGCCCTTCTGAAATTTTACGTTTATTTAGACAACAATAACATTATTCGTGTAGGGGGACGCTTAGACAATTCACTTTTTTCTTATGATAAAAAACACCCTATACTGTTACAGTCCAGTCATGAATTCACAAAATTAGTATTTGATTTCGAACAGAAAAGGTTGATGCACGCTGGCCCACAGTTGTTGTTGGCATCAATAAGAGAGTCATACTGGCCTTTAGGTGGCCGAAATTTAGCGAAGGCTTGTTTTCATAAATGTACACAATGCCGTCGCATGAAGGGGAGTGTTGTAAACCCCATAATGGGCAACCTGCCGCAGCAGCGGCTCCTTCCAGGTGGACATCCTTTTGAAACCTGCGGCGTAGATTATTCTGGTCCGATATTGTGTGCTAGTCGCCAAGGGCGAGGATGTAGGTTAGTAAAAGTGTATGTAGCTATATTCGTTTGTTTCGCCACAAAGGCGATTCATTTAGAGCTAGTGGGTGACTAATCCAGCAACAAATATTTACTGGCCTTATATCGGTTCATTTCGCGGAGGGATAAGCCCCTCAGCATTTTTTCCGACAACGGTACTGCATTTGTGGGTGCGTACAACGACCTTTCGAAGTTTTCAAAATTAAATTGCGATACCTTATCGGAAAAGGTAGCTAATGATGGGATTAGTTTCCACTTCATTCCCGCATATGCGCCACATTTTGGCGGACTCTGGGAAGCGGGGGTTAAGTCGACAAAGTATCATTTACAGCGAGTGTTGGGAAATTGTCACTTAACCTACGAAGAACTTAACACCACGCTAACCCAAATTGAGGCGATATTAAATTCTCGCCCATTGACGCCGTTGTCATCCGATCCTGCAGATTGTACACCACTTACTCCGGGACATTTAATTGTGGGTCGTCCGTTAACATCTGTACCTCAACCGGACTATCAGAACCACTCCGTCGACCACTTAACTCGTTTTCAACGGATCGAGCAGCTCCGCCAACATTTTTGGACTCGGTGGAGTAAGGAGTATGTCAATGAGTTGCAGCAGAGAACTAAGTGGCGTTCCTGCAAGGACGAATTGAAGTTGGGTACTTTGGTGGTCATCAAGGAGGATAATTTGCCTCCTCTCAAGTGGCGTTTAGGAAGAATTGTTGCTGTACATGCTGGAGCTGATAAAGTTGTTCGCGTTGCTGACATCCGGACGTCTGTAGGAGTCGTACGAAGAGCGTTTAATCGAATTTGCCCGTTGCCCGTGTGTACTTTAATTGGTGGTTGAAAGCGCACCTTTCAACGTCCGGGGGCATGTTCAGGTTCCTGACGCTTTAAATACTGCAATGCAAACGATACGTTGAATGTTGCATGTCTTCATCGTCATCGGTATATCGTCGGTAGCTTTAAGTTTTATTTTATAATTGTCACCGTGTATGGACTTTGAGCTTTGCTAGAACATTACAAGTTCAGTTCACATCTCTGCCGTTTTATTTGCTAAAATCCGTGTTAATCCCCCACAGTAACCATACGCAAGTATTACATATTTTTATCGAAGCGGTATATCTTTTTGTTATATTATATTGTTACGGAAGCCTAAATTGACCCGCGGGTGCCATGTATTAACGAGTAGATGAAGTCATAAATTATCTAAATTGAGACGCACGGTGCCACCTTTCAGCGGATAACGGAACTATTAATAAGAATGTTCTACTGAGTGAGAAATTCGAAAAGCGGTCGAGTCAAGTAGATTGTACGAATTCTTTCAGGAAAATTCAGGAACTCTCTATGAGATGTTTTTATGACTATATAAAGTATACTGCGAGTAGCAAGTGCGGAGTCTAACAAATAGTACAAATCGGAATTGAGTGGAAATAGTGAGAATTGTATCAGTGACTTGTAATAATTATGTTAATTGCTAATTATTTAAATAAATCGTGTCTATTTCGCTATGAATTGGTGTACTTACATAATCCCGAACCCCAGCTCGTAATAATATTTAATACGTATCTAGCCTATTGACATATAAAATTATATGAAAATCTAACTGACTATTTTTCTACCGATGAAATAACAGCCCTACAAAAGCAATCAATAGACAAATATTTCTTTAAAAGCAAAGCTCCTCTTAATATATATATTTTTTTTTAGTTTTTAGTGGGAAATGTTCGTTTCAGTTTAAAAAATTAAGATATAAATTTTATAATTCATTTCAAAGTTTTCAGTTTTTTATCTGTTCTACAAATACGCGTAAAAGAAACCACCATGACGTTACGTCATTTCGTCAGTAAAAAACTAGGTAAATTGTAAATTTCGCCGTAAATTTTGGCATATTTTATTCATTCTGTGTATTTTGCTTTAATGTACAACGGTTTTCGTATGTGCATAAATTACAAATCTACCCAGAATAATGTAGGTTTTTACACACTATATGCCACAATGCAATGGAAATGTCATTTAATAATAAGTTATTATTGTTATCAATAACTAAAGATTTTAACGTAACCTCCGAAACGTAAATACTGGCGTCCCCGCTCAACTCCTCTAGAGATGCCAATTGATTGATGAATATAAATAACCTCAACACAAAGTAAATATTGGCGACTCAAAATTCTGAGTTTGTTGTTAACTTTGAAATGAAAACCTTTAGTAGAAGGTACACCATTGTTTTGTAAAAATACTTCAAATATTTGAGTCATTACTTAGACATAGCACGTTGATTGAATAAGTAAATTCAAAGATTCAGAAGAATTTATATATATTAAAACTAGAATCGAACGACCAGAGCGATAATATCCATTGCTCTCTTTCAATGTTTCTTAACACGTGATGAATTTATCATCGCTTTGCTATAGCTTTTAGTTGAAATATACGTACATTATATCATAAAAATAATAACTTTTAAAATTGAAAACGAATGAAGTGATTTCATATCATTTAATCTTGATCGTGTTGGGTACAAAGCGACGACTGAAGGCGAATAGAGAGAGACAGAGAGTATATTTACAGGTTTCCTAACATTTGGAGTACTCTAGTTATTGTTACTGCATTTACTGTAAGACTGTAAAGTTTACACCTCTGATACGCCTTTGCCAAGTAACCGGAGAATTTTGATTAAATCTTAACTGAACAAAACTGCTCAGAGCTGCCAACATATCTAACATCTACTACGTGTGTTTTCTGAGAATCGAAAATATTTACTGGCACACCAAAACTCCTTGTTTCTAAGAGATCATTTATTTTCGCCTAAATAATTAGTTGTTATAGGCAAGGGTCACAAATAAGAAGTAATACAATACACTTGTTACTAACAACCCAAAACATAGATTGGCTTACCTTTGACCTTGACTGTATTTTTAGATCTCTCAAAAATATTCCATACTGTCTTTTTTTATGGTATAGGCGGCAAACGAGCAGACGGGTGATGGTAAATGACCACCGCCGCCCATGGGGCCCTGCAACTCAAGAGGAAGAGCGGGAACATGGGAGAGGGGAATTAGAGGGGAAGGACGGGAATAGGAGAGAGGGAAGGGATAGGGCCTCCGGTAACCTCACTCACGCGGCGAAAAGCAATGCAAGCATTGTTTCACTGACGGTTTTCTGTAAGGTCGTGGTATCGAGCGGAGTCGAACCGGCCCATACGTGCCGAAGAATGGCTCTCCGACGTAAAAAACTAAGGTGAGATTAACCCTATCTGACATAAGGCTAATTTTTTAATCTTCTTCCTTCGTTGCCTTCCGACGTAGTGGATTCTTTGTAGAGCGAAAATATTAATTTAAAAATAATGAATTTTAATGCTTTTGCTTTCACATAAAACAGTTTGTACTGAATATACTCGTACAGCCTGAAAATTTAATAATAAATGATGGCATTTAAAATGATTAGATTTTAAATTTTTTTAATAGATTTTGTATTGTATTCATATAATACAATACAATATTCTTTATTGTACACCATAGAAAAAGTGCGCGCGTCTTATCGCTAGTTGCGATTTCTTCCAGACAATGTTAAGATGGACAAATGTCCACTGTTTGGAAATACTAAATACGAGTAAGTTAATGACTTATGAGAGTTATGAGGTAATTATGGTGTGTAACTTCAATACATTGTAATACCTACATTTTTGATAAATTAGTATTTTACTGAATAATTCATAATTATATTTTAGCTATACATATTCACACAATTATTAACAGTGATAGTATTCACATTTGTCAAGTTGAATTTTTTCCGGTGTTACTAAGATAAAGGAGTTTTATAAAATTGGATGGAAAAAATAAATTATAAATATTTGTATTTAGCTATTGACAAGCAATAATAATAGGAACCAGTATTTACACAAGTAATGGATCTAATAATATTTATTCATAATTATTATGGTATCTGAAATAAACAATAAAATTTACTATCATAAATGTTTTATTTAAATGGCCGTATCTTAACATAATTTACTTAGACTAATCTGTAGGAATCACACAAATTCTGCTTCTGAAAGGCTTCTAGCAACTTTTTGTCCAACAGTTTGTTCATAATGTTTGATACTTCACAATTGTATGGCACCGATGGATGATCAGACTTTATTTGGAACACTTTTACGGGCTTGTTAGTATATTTCGATAATCTATAGTCTCTAGCAAGATTATCGGCTTTCGGTTGTGCTATTCCTTTTATGAGCACTAACTCTGACTCCAACTTCAAATCTGTTTCATATTCTTTGGCCATTAAAATTCTTTGATATGCCGACTCTAGTATCATTCTCTTATACTGATTGGAATAATTTGCCAACCCGACCATATTATTCATACAAACATCAACTTTATCAGACCATGACACTGTTTTCTCCAATTCATGTTTTAGTATTTCTGTTTGACTTCCAGTCATAAGGCCATATATATGTTCCAGAACTGTATTTTGCAATGTTGAATCAGTTACATCTCCGAGGTAAGAAGTCAATTGTATCTTTAAAGCATCTGGACTGCTATCCAAACAACATACAACTCCAATGTGTCCTGTAATTTGAAAACTAGTGTAAATATAGTTATGATTTAAATGAAAGCCGGCTATTTCTATTCGATAAAGCGCTGGTGCATTATTTAGTAACGAGGATTAACAATACCATGTTGGCTGAAACCCATTCGGCTATGAAACCTCGAGTACACTTTTGAACAATTGCCTAACAGGTGGAATAATCAAAGTTTTGAATTGGACAAAGCTCTTTATATGTCCCGCATATTGTATCTTTATTGAAAAAAAAAACAAATAGATACAATAGATATCACTTTAATTGGAGCTGTTGTCATCCGGAAGACTCCTTTGTTGTATTGAACCCTGAGACACGACAAGACTAACACGTAAATCATTTATTTTATATCATTTGAAAAGCAAACTTAAGTACAGTACTACTTTTGTATTTTCTATCGTATCTTGCAGTACATAGGGAAACATTCGTAAAGAAAAGATAAAGAAAGAGCAACATGAAGTACGACGACTATAATCCCACTAATATTATAAATGTGAAAGTTTGGATGGATGTTCGTTACCCTTTCACGCCAAAACTTCTGAACCGATTGCAATGAAACTTGGTATGTAGATAGCTGGAGACCTGTATTAAGATAATTAGGCTACTTTTTATCCCGATATTCTTACGGGATTGGGACTTACGTAGGTGAAACCGCGGGGCGCTGCTAGTGCTATTTATATTATATTATAATATAAAAATGTTGAGTTTTTTTTTTTCTGAAACTGGTTTTAATATCATTTTTATAATGAAAAAAATCGGAACAAAACTAATGTTAATCGCTATTAAAACGAAATAATACATTAAGAGAGGAATTACTATCCTCCTTAAATAACACAAGTTCTCAAACGAGTAAACGGTCAAAATCTCTTTGTTTCTTTTTTATTTGGTAAATTCCTATGTTTATATAGATATGTATATAAGGCATTTATCTTCCAACTTACCAAATGGAAAGTGACGAGGAAGACGAATATGTTACATACCTATCCGAGAGAAACCTATTCACTTTACTCTTTAACGTTCCAGGTTTTTATTTGTCTGGAAACATAGACAGACGCAGGCAGTTTATTCCAGACTTTGGCAAATTGAAGCATAGAAAGAGGTGTCAAAACGTTTAGTTCGCGTTTTTAGTATTTCGACAATGAAAGTTTAGAACCTTTACTCACTAAAGTAAATTTTATAAAAAAACCGATAAGCAGGCGACTTTTTCACGATGCTCAAGAGTATGTATTTCATGTGATTTTTGTTAACAATTTTATTAATTATGAAACTGACATTCCGTAATTACCTTTCGCACATTTCCCTGAAATGCACCTTGAAATTTGTATAAATAAGACTAAATATATTTATTTTCGACACAAATATTCGAACTATATACAGCAATAATTAACTACACTATTTCGAAGGGTTGGTTTTGTCCCTCCTGAGAACAATTACATGGTTGTGAAATCAATAGTTAACATTCTGAACCTTGAAATTTCTATTTTAATTTTTGCGACCGTACACGGTCACAAAAAATTAAATTATATTTAGACTATCCTAATCATAGAATATTTCTGAAATTGTGAAACACTTTAATCCAAATTGTAGTAAATGTTTTTTTTTTGTCATTCCTATGTACTTCGCGATCAAGCTACAAAAATACAAACAAAATATTCTAAAAATAATTATAGAAAATCTTGTTTTTATTTTTGTATACGAGTACACTTTCTTCATATAGATTTAAATCTTGGCATTTCAAACTTTCATTAGCTTTTTCACACCATTGCTATTGGATATTTTTTCAAATTTTTTCCGTTACTGCTTTGGAGTTTGGATTTAGCCAATGCTCAAAAAAAGGAACCATTAGAATAAATTATTTATGATTGGTGAAAATATCTAGCGTATACACAATAAAAGGTTTTAGAAAAAAAAACTTTACTAAAAATTTAAAGCTTCCTATAATTAGACTAAAAACTTTCGTGTTTGGTATACATATTATTCAAGGAGTACATCTTTCTATAATATGTTTTACTCGTGTGCCTAGTAGTTTCCCAAGGGGCAAAGCGACCTGCCGTAATGGTGTCAGACGCCACAAGAGTGGTATCCCCATAATGCACACTTATATGCACTCTTTCAATATTACCAAGTTGTTATTTTTTATGTTATGTTACAAATATATTTGTAAAAATAACAACTGAATTGATTACACATCGGTAAAATTTATAATCCATATCAAAGATTTAAATGTATATGTTGATTATCAATCGTTGCTGGCAGATTTCTAGGTAGTTTTAATTTCAACAGTCGTTCCTACATACCTTCTTTTTCCAACAAAGCTGCTAGCTCCAATGCAATGTTGACACCAAAGGAATACCCAAGGAGGTAAAATTTGGATTTAGTCTCAAACTTCGTGCTCATGAACTGGAAAATCAAGGAATTTGAGTAATAATAATAATCTCAAAACATATGACAGACACATTTATAAATACAAATATTTGCACTTAGCGAATCGAACCACTCATCTCTGACGTAGCAGTCAAATGCTCTACCGCTGCGCCATACAGGTCGTAGTAAGAAAAATAAATTATAATATAATATAGTACAGTACAGTACAGTACAGTACAGAATAGTACGATTCAGTACAGTACAGTACAGTACAGAATAGTACGGTTCAGTACAGTACAGTACAGTACAGAATAGTAGTGTACTGACATGACACGATATAATATATATATAATCACATAATTTACAAAAAGAAATGCTTTGCTTGCTAGCATTATATAATTTGCCCCAGAATATTATATTATATATGGTACATAATTACCTTTCGAACTGTAGCCGCCATTTCAGGAATATTATTTCCTTCAATATCGCAAGCTAATTGGACAGCTACTGCTTGGACCTTTAACCTTTCAGCAATTGTTTTGAAAGTCTGGTGCCGACCTTCAAAGCCCGGTATTAGAACCACATACGTATCTAAAGGATCTAGGTCAATCTAGACAAGAAAAAAATATATATCAAAAAAGTTTTTAACCATAAAGGTCTGCTGCTACTAAGTAACATGTGTACTTAAAAACTACATTCTTGAATGCAATAATTAAATCATCATCATCCATTCAATCAAGAACATTATTATGGCGTAAAATAACCATACAGACTAGCAAACTTCTTTTTTTATTTTCTGGAAACGGGTCATAAACTTACCGGGGCAAGCGGTGAAACGGTATGTCGGAATCAAACCGACTAAATTCACACGGTGTTCTGTTACAATTGGGTCTATTGCAAGGGACTCGGGAAGGTATATCCTAAATCCTTCGAGAAGGCTAGCAAATTTCCCTAATTAAAATAAGTATAGCACACATATGAATTTAGCAAGTGTGCTAGCATGTTGTGGTTGTTTAAATGAAATGTACATCATATAAGCTACAATAAAAAGCGGCGGTAGCGTAATGGCTAAGGCATCGGACTTGCGATCGAGTGGTCGCGGGTTCGAACCCCACCCAGTGCACCACCGACGTGAACCCACTCCTAACACAAGCATTTAGCTTAGCTGGAGGGGTTAACAAGAATACTAGTAATGAGTGACCCACGTTACTAGTAGATTTAAAAAAAAAAAGAAGATATATACATTTGTTCCGTTGTTGAGGAGCGTAATCATTGGCACAATGGGGTGTGACGTTGCCATATGTTCTTCTTGGTCAACAATATTGGCATAGAAAGCACTTAAACCTTCTCGAAGTACATTTGAAGTTGTTTGGCTTCCAATAGATTTAAGACTGGAATAAAAAATGTTTATGTAATAACATATACACATTAAGTAAATTTTGGTACACTTTAGTTTGATGTCACGCTAAAATTTATTGTTTAAAATATAAATTATAAAACGTAATACCTACTATTCTAGTTTTGAGTGAGGAAAATAAACCAACACATTATGGATTTAAAGCATGAAATGCAATTTAGAGAAGAAGCTGATGTTGTCTCTATTTTTCACGTGTAAATTTTAAATCCTATATAAATATCCCTTTTTCATAATATAATAAATTAAATTAATAATTAATCTGTAATAAGAAAAACCACTACTAACAACTATTTAAATATGTGTTACCACGAGTAAAAGCTGATTACGAGGTTAAACATGTTTTAAGTTATGTTGAACTCGGTGCAAAGAGCAATTTCCTTCCTCTTCCAACCTCCAACTTAAAATCTTTATTACAAAGCTAAGGAATGCTTTGAATTAAATAAGTCTCAAAATTTAATGTTGATTAACCGAAGTAACAGCGTAAAAAGGAATTGGCAAATTAATAATGATAAAAATATTTTTGAGAAATACGCTGTCGCATAGCTCAAATAATCTTTAAACTCACATGTTTACTCAATCTCAAATAATGAAGTTATTTGAGGTTTCACTCAAATCACACAATGACATTTGTGGCGAAAGAAATATCGTTCATACATCAAAATATGTTAATTACCAACTCGTTACGGCAGTGTCAGGCACAAGTGTAGAATTTAACTGTAACTCCTTCTTATTCATTAGTATTAAGTAAATAAAATATCTTAGTAACTAGTAATGGGACATAATAGACATAGTTATATAATATGGAGCGGTGGAATAATTTTACTTCGTTTCATTTCAATTCCAAAGTTATGGGCTTACAACTGAATTCTAATTACCTCAACCAACCAAAACAAATATTGCAATCATTATGTATTCCACTACAAAGAACCGTACAGCACTCATCACTACTCGGTGCACGTTGCGTAGGGTCATAAAAAAACTTTGCTCTCTCAAACCAATTTTCTCTAAAATTTTATGACTTGGGTATCGGAATAGCTGATCCTTTGTTTTCAGATAACCAGTCAGTGAGAAAATAATGGGTGTTATGTTGCTGTATAATGTAAGCATTATTGTTGTACAGAATAGCAGTATTCAATACCCAGAATAAATTTGCGGGCAAATCGATATGACAATGTATACATTGTCGTTTCAACACAACTAATCTTATGTCAACAAAATTAAGTCGTTTACAAAAAGTTTTAAAGAAAAACAACATAAAATTATGGTGTCGGTTTTGTCGTAATACCCAATAGGTACATTTTTTTGAACAGATATTTTTTTGATTTAAATATCATTAAGGTAACAAATAAGAGTTCAGGCGGCCTGACGGTAAGCGTCAACGTACCCTAAGAGGTAATACCTGGAGTGTCGTGTACGTGCTATCGTGCGACCATGGTTTTAAACACTTTGAAAATGTTTAAAAACCATGGCCTTTCATCGATTTGAGCGTTAGGCTAATTCAAATTTCTTCCCAACCACAAAATCTTTATAGATTACTTATAGATTTTTTTTTAATTCCGAGACCTGAATTACCTACAATACAGCTTTTGCCAAAGTCACGGAACCCGGTTGGGCACTTCACCATTTCACGATTTCAGCATCCGCAATAGGAAGTTCTTACGAAACACTCGGTACTCGGTACAGTGTGAGGACGAGAGAAGGTAAGAAGGGGCATAATTTAAAAGAATTTCTTAAACACCACTTACATGTAAATAGTACATGTAATATACCACAAATAGACGCAAAACTTCTCCTAAGCTTCAATACTGGTGGTAAATTTGACACTCCGCAAAGCCTGTTTCTAATGAGCCAAAACGCAAATGCCATGCCCAAACCAGTATCAAATATCTACACAAAGGCATACGTTAATAACTAAAATGTATACTGACGATACATGTTTGGTAAATTTATAGAAAATCACAACTATAGTCAAACTCTCTGGTTTGGTAGTTGTAATACAATCAAATGATTATCCACCTACCTTTCAACAGTCAAACGCCGAATCTTCTCAATAGGGTACTTAATTTGATGAACATTCCTGATAAGCACTTGTAGCTCTTCCAAGTTATTTTCATTGAGATGCAAATTAGCGACAATTTCTTTATTAATATTTTCCATTTTGGCAACACCTTAAAATGAAAGTTATATTAATGTTGTTTAAAAAAAAACCGGGTTTGAGTCTATAACTAGAATTTTGCCATGCTTCTCATGCTCAAGTAAAATCTTGTGAACGCGTCCTGAACCAATCTTCAATATATTATGTAATATGTACTGAATAGTTTTTACATGATTCGCTAATTCCCTTCGATGAAAATTTTAATGTCTGACACGTTTTCTTCCGTAACAACCGTCAAAGGGCCTCAGGGACATCTTTCTCTATCGGCCAAAGTTTGCCAACCTAGCTCAAATCCGCTGAACTATCGGGTTGTAAATTGAAAGATGCAACTTTTGTTTAATCGTTAAGGATATTATTTATAAAATAAAGTATAATCTGCCAGTTTTCCATACATAGAAACACTTTTTTGCAAAACTTTCTGAGTGGCCTGATATTTGTTTGAAGTCATCATTTTTATAATTTCATTTTATTTATTTTACTTGTACGAATTCTAGAACAATGTCTAAATCTTACAGTACATATTTATAGAACTCTTTAGTAATAAGATGTATGAAACTTAAATTATAAATAATTACAATTTAAATTGAAAGTTAAAATCGTATTTCTGCATTTTTTTGATCTTTAACCTTAAAACATCCACACAATTTGTTTTTAAATGAAACCACTTACCTAATATTTTCTGAAGCTTATCCGAATATTCCGAATCGTGAGCTTTGTTCAAATTTAGTGATACGACATTGTTGTAGTTTAATTTCAAACCAGTTTCCATTGCATTAAAAAACTCTGATAGTGTTTGTTTTGAGTAACCGTTTTCATTTTGGTGCTGTAATGTATATAGGAACAGTTATATTTCGATTTCAGACTTATAATTAGTTTAAAATGGCCTACCTACTTGTTGTTTCTGGTAGTAGGATCGATGAAAGTCAGGTTACTCATCTAATATAGCAGGTCTGGTTAGCAGCTATTTATACTATAAAATTACTGTTGTTATCGTTACTGAGGAGGTGTATAGGCAAAACACGTGTCGAAAAATCAATTTCCGCAGAAGATTACAAATTACGGATTTGAAGCTGTCTTGGCTGTTGTCATCATTGAATCACACAAATCTAGGGTGCGTGTGTTACGTATTAGATAATTACCCCAAGAATCAAATTAAAACATAACAGTACGCTGTGCTAAAGTTACCTTTGAATAATACATAGGTACATATATTATCATAGATACGTACCCCAATGAAACCTTCTGCACGTACAACCAAAGCTGGTGAACCTAATTCAGATCTAGTATGACATATATTTTCAGATACAGACATCGCAAACTCTTCACTTGCATGTGGTGATGACGTTGTAAGTATCACAAAATGGCTGAAAGAAATATTTGGAGTCAAAAACAAAAGAAAAAATATAGATTGCTAAAGATTTACTATTGATATTTAACTTATATTCTATTCTATTTTTATTTAACAGGGTGAATAATAGCAATTTTGATAATATAATAGATCTATAAAAAGTGTTAAATTAAACATAGAAGGATTTATAAGGATTCTTAAAGGAAATTAAGTCTAAAAATTTTAAAGACGACAAATTAGTTAAGTAAGTTACAACAATCATGATAAATAAAATCTATCCATTTCGAAACAAATTTTAAAACTAAATGCTACGGTGTATTGATCGAACCCAGTCACCACTCGGTGTGGCATATGATTGCCTTGTCGTGTTCTAGATTCGGTTATAGTAGCCCAGGGCTTATGCCTTAGAACCCAGATATAGTGTAAGGATTTAAATGATTTTTTAATGCCATAAACTAAGAAAATGACCTATGGAGACTTTCTTTTCTTATGTTATTTATAAAAAAAAAAAAAACTTAAATTTTAGCCTTTCGTTATAAAAAATAAATATTCTTTTATTATATAACTTAATATTTCCAACCTTATATGGTCATTGCCTTATTTCTTCCTTATTATTAAATGCCGAGCACACGTAATTATCAACTTTAATAACGCCAGCATTGACGTTTACCTTAATTCATTACAATAGCTTCTAGAAACCAGGTCCAAATTTATAACCACATTCGCCTTATTGAACTTCTGAACAAAATCTTGTGCATTCTTGTTCTCTGGAACCTGAAGTATAAAAATTCCTTTGACGGATCCAATTCTTGCGGCTTCCTTTACAAGATTTGTGCAGCCATCCTGGGTTTGGATTTTATTTGAAGATATTTTTATTGTTACACCATATTTCTGCCAGGATCTATTAAAATATAATTTTAAAGTATGTGAATTGATTGCAGGCTTAGCCTTTACCTTTTCTAGCTAAATATGACTCATAACTCATAGTTAATTTAAACGAGAAAATGTTTGTGCCTAAATTGAATAAAACTAAACAACCATTTTCTTTTGTTTTTTCAGGGTTCCGTTCCTCAAAAGGAAAAAAAGGAACCCTTATAGGATCCGCTGTCCGCCTGTCTGTTAAGACTCATTTTCTCAGGAACCCGTAGACGACTCTCTTATACCAAATATTCAGTTTTCAAGTATAATTTTTCAGTTTCCAAAGTAGACTTCTGTATTAAAAATCACGCGCTTTACGCTATTCACTACCATATGATCCTAAAATATGACCACGCATTTCTTTAACACCCTGTATAAATTATAACGAGATTGAAGATGAATTAACCAAACAGAAGAATAATTACGAGAACAGTAATTCGAGATTTTTATTTCCTTAATCCTTTTTATTACTACTTAGTAGATTTACAAAAAGTTACCGTACTTTTTGCAGTCTTACGACTTATTAATTTAAATCTAATAAAATTAACCAAAAGGGTCCTTTTATTACTGTCTGTTTATTAATTACTTGTGGCCGTAAGTTTTTTATTTTTCTTTTTGAAAAGGATAAAGTTTTCTCGTATCCTAAGATATTCTTCTTTCTTTGTATCAATATTTTCTCTCTCTGTATACTTAAATCAAGCAAATTCTGATCATGTACAATATTGTTTGTACTACACAGTTTCTATCTGGTACACAAAAATTACCACATCATACGCACATCTGTCAGTCAAATCCCGAAGGGAACTGAGCAACGCAATTGGACCAATCACAGGTTAGCATTCGAAGCAATAGATTCATATAGCAAAGGGTAACTTGAGTATCGTTGTGAATGACAAAAAACGTTTTGAAAAATGCATGACTTAGCATAGCGTTGCTTCCACACTGACCAAAGTGTTGTTTGCAAATACGGGTGTAAATCTTATCAAAAATTTAGAGAATTGGTTAATTTTCGACCTCTGGGCGACCATCAGTTGTAAAAAATGGACGACTGAATTTTTAAATATCCAGTTGTGTCCAATGTACTAAGCATAAAACCAAAACATAAATTACTTACACAAATTTAGTTTGCAAATATCCATCGATTTTAGACTGTGTGTGTAGAATTATTTTTCTTACTCCTCTTTTGATTAATCTGTCGGCCAATTCTACGCCCAGTCCGTTTTCATCGCATATAACTATGTAGACTCCTTTAGAACAGTAGTTCATTCTAAAACATGAAATTTCATCCTAAGTCAAGGCATCCGAAATCATTGTGTATATACACAATGAACATTGCAGTAGGTCTCTAGGAACAATATAATAAAACAGATAATATTCTCATTACTTTTGTATAAGTTTTAGTTCATAAGGGCAGTCGGTAGATGGTGATAATGATAATCCTGAATTGCACTATTAAGGTTTGCTATCAAATAGGTTTAAGCATTTAATTTTTTTATTTAACAATTATGTCAATACGGAATCCACGGAATGAAATTTCATTTATAAAGTGAGGCCCTTGCGAGCAAAGTCTCGTTAGTTAAACAGGTTCAAAGTCTGTACATTGGTCCTCCGAAGTGGATTTCTTCATATTTGGCAGGACGAGATTATTTGCCTTCCCTGCAGGTTGCGGGTAGTGCCAAACAACCATAAGTCGTTTGGCGAAGTGCTGGCTGAGCTGGAGCATTTCTTGGCGAGTGCAAAGGAATGTCAACACTTCAGACCCGGATACGAAGACGAGACCGCGCAGGAGTGACACAGTGTTGTTGTTTGGGAAGATGGTGCAAGAGTGAAGAGAGCGACGGGAGTTCGCTAAATACATACCTTTGTGGGCATATGAAGTATATTATTATGCAGACGGCATTGGGAGAGATACTGTCTGATGGACTTAGTTGATGACTGATGATGAAGGAATTATTAAGGACATTCTAGAGGGATATCAAACATGACATCGATGCAGCGCTAACCCTGAGTGCCTTCGTTGATCAGTGATAACGTCTCAGTGTATAAGTGTAATATAGGCTTGGTGTGTTGGTTGTTCGAAGTAAGTTCACCCGTTTGGGAAAGGCAGGAATACCCCATCACCCAGAGATACCTGTACGCTCTAGAGACCAAGGAGAAGATCTCGTAGTTCTCTAACTCCATGCCATCGTTGCCAACAATTTTGATACTGGTTTGATATACAACTGCATAGGCCACCCTCATGTGTGCATTATGGCTAACCGCACGTCGCACGAGATTGTCCACACCCACCACTGACTAGCGCAAATTGTAGTGGTGTGCACACCGAAAACAACGCAAACTATCCAGTGTTCAAGCGTTAGATACGCAAGAAGAAGAAGGTCGGTATAATTGCATATATGGTTGGTACCTTTGGGGTGAGTGCACCAAATGAAAGTAATTGTTCAACACTTACATGAAACGTTTATTGCGAAAGCACAGAAGGGTAGAACAGCACAAGCACACAGTCTAAGGTACACAGAAATTGAAAATAGAAAAAGAAGGAGAACGACAGTTTTTAGCGATAGATTCAGAAACACAGAATTTTATTTACAAAAGCTTTAAGCAGGTATTTAGCGAATAGTAGGGTAACGAGTAACACGGGCTCCGCGCGGTATAGTTGTTTCCGACTGACTGATTCGGGTGTCCTGCGATGCGCCTGCGCCTACTGGCGAACAACAGGACCGGTTTCGATGCGCTTTTACATTGCGTCCGACACAGTAGGGAATGTGTAGTGACGACACATAATAAATAATATTTAATTGCAATATTATTTATTTTGTGTACAGATATATTATGCAATGTATGTATGTTTGTGTTACTGTGTAAATATGTATGTTATGTGTTATTATATATGTAAATATAATATGTATATATGTATTTATATATAAATGGATAAGTGTTATCTGTGAATGCTACACACACATTACCACAGCTACACGGGCAAAGTTCACTAACATCTCAGAGGACTACGCCCCTGGCTCACTCAAAGAAGCCAGCCCGGTTGCTGCCCCTCCCTAGGGGACGAAGGCGAAGTGCACGGCCCAGTCGAAGCCAGCACCTCAGCCAGCTAAGGCAAATCTGGACCCAAGATTAACGAACGTTATCTGCATCTGCAGCAAGTGCTTGTGGCGTTTTCCTTTTTCAATGATTCTCAAGTGCCTTGCAGAATTGTGCTAACATGGACCTCTGTAGTCTAAGCATTCTAATTTTGAATGCCGACGAGATGTCACCGGAGAAGACTAAGCTGTTGAAATTGCTGCTGGCTCAACGAGAACTACCTTAGACCAGTAGACAAATGCAAAATAGGCAGTTACTATGTCTACCGGTAGGATCAACGCTGGACAGTTTACAGGGGCTTAGCGTCCTTCAAATTAGAACCCCTTCCCGATATCCGATTTTCCACAAATTTGGTGTACGTATGTATCTTTGGTGAGAATATATTAATATGGTACTATGAAGCTGGTCTGATGATGGAGCCGGAAGACGGCCAAAGAAACGTCTTAACTAAACTAGTTAAACCTATCGAATTTATTTGGTTTGTCCTGGTGAGTACTTTGGTTGTAATTAAAGCTTTTTTTAAAACATATTTTTTACAATAAATATATTATAAATTGAAACGTCACTAGCAGGCTGGAAATATGATACTTTGTATATTATAAGACCTTAATTTATGCATTGTTATGGTCAAAAACACTGCAAATTAATAATAATCCTCGGGTTGTATACGTCAGAAAGAAGAACATGACCACGAACATCACCTTCATTTATGTAATTACTAAAATAAGTTACTGAAAGGCAAGGTAGAAAGTAAAGCGGGCAGTCTCCTGTACCATGTTAACTATAATTGTTATTACTTTAAAACATTAATTTTTATTGAGAGTCGTATTATATAAATACTTTGTTTTAGTGTAAGTGTAATTAGAAAGTGTTTAGGCTACTCACAAGGGGCTTTCAAGAATTTATTTGTGCCTAAACTAAATACACTATTACAAAATGTTACTGGTAACTTGTAACACTGTCTTTTGAGTGATATCATAACAATGATGTTAAAAAAATAGACTTTATTTTGAACTTCACTCTAATAAAAGAAAGAATTGTAACAGGAATCAATCACACAACAAGAAGATGAACATTTTGCTTACTCTATCCAAAAAAGATTTGAATAAATATTAATAGCTTTAACAATAGAAGAACCGAATAAATATTTGTGTGAAAGATTACAAATACGTATCACGTGAAAGTCATCGAGAGTATTGGCCCCGGCCCTAACCGCAGACCTGAGTTGTTTGATTGGACAAATAAAACAGTTTTCAAAATCATAACGAGCACATTCAATACTTCTATTTAGACAACGTCTTATCTTATTGTAAAACGCCTTAAAATTTGTGGATATTTCAAAAACAGCAGCTTTTTTGTAAAGTGCAACGTTCTCTGAAAGAATGTAAAGTAAAAGATAAAGCAGATGATTTAGAATTTATGATTTATCGTATCCGTTTTAGGTTTAGCTAACCTAAGACTTGTTAAACCAACTCAAACTCAAACTCTTATACATACTTGTTATTTTTTATAATCTCAGACACAAATGCCATTTGGGTTGAAAACTTTTATAAAATAATAGTTAAAAAAATTAATGTAAAGTAAAACTGATTAATTATTATGCTATTTAAACAAAAAAACAGTAAATGACAGAACTCTTTATAATTGTGTAATTCTACAGCAGAAGAGAAGAAAAGAAACCTCTGCCAGAGTACGAAGTCGATAAAAGAACATTCATTAAATTCTCCGATAGCCATATCACTGCGACTTAAATGCTATAGAAATGGTATGGAGTTGAAAAGAAAGGTGGCAGAAGCAAATGTTGCCAAA
Organism: Callimorpha dominula; assembly: GCA_949752705.1. NCBI lineage: Eukaryota > Metazoa > Arthropoda > Insecta > Lepidoptera > Erebidae > Callimorpha > Callimorpha dominula. The sequence goes on along the minus strand of OX457004.1, from coordinate 3,387,053 downwards.
TCAAGTGTTAACATGCCTGAGCTAATTACGGATGCCTGTCATAAAATTAGAGCCGCTGACTGGGAGAAAAATTGTCGTCATGTACAAAATGCACAAATTGCAGTATTGATGGAATTCGTTCTCATAATGATCATACCTACTGTAGTTATAAAATATACATAAATATTTTAAACGTACTAATGTATGTCTATTATAATTTTTATTCAGACTATCAAATTATGAATTTATTTATTTTATTTTAAGGCACATTGTCTTATAGTGTATATAAATATATAATGTAAATAAATGTGAATATATTGTGTGTGATTTCATTAATAAGTCTTAGTCCCTAAACTTTACCAAATTTGATATGTACATTTATTTAAATGACAACACTTAATTCGATAACAGCGACATGCCGCCTGAACAGATAAGTCTTTGGCACTGTAGTCTTTATTTAAACAAAGAAAAAGAAATAGACTTCTCGTTCAAAAGGTTAAAAAGAATGTGGGCTCCCACATGTTATATTAATATAAATTTTATTACACAAGTCCATATGTCAAAAAATTATATAATAGTTCTAAATCGGTACGTTTTTATTTACAAATCACTTTACCTTGGTATAACCTCAAATCCTTGACTCATTGTCTCAGGACTCCTCATCTTAATCAAAACTTTGCCCACGTTTTTGCTTGAAGATAGAAGTCTGAATGCTTTTGAGATTGCAGTAGGCAAATATTCAACACGGCTTATTGGTTTCACGATACCTTTAGCTATACCTTCGCTTAACATGAGTTGTAGTGCCTAAAATTAAACAAAAAAAAAACAATGCATTAATTTATGTACAAGGCGTTGGTACTTATTGGCATCGATTAAAAATATATATTCTGTTCTTCTTTCTAACGTATACAACCCTAGGATTATAATTTAATTATTAGGTTATAATTTCTAAACTGAGTACGGACTTTTTTATCCTACTATGAAGAATATTTTTAGTTGCTATATAGCTTAGTTATAGAGTCCATATAAAAAAAAAAAAAATAGCTTAGTTGACAGACTTTAAGTTATTTATAGGCCAAACCAAAGTTTTGGGCTTTAATGTCATTTTAATGCCTAGTGATCTCTGGTATCGCGTCATAACGAAAACTTTAGGGAAATATAAATAACTGATAATATTATGACAAATATTGATCGTAAAAAATATACTTTAAAATGATTTAGGTACGCAGAAAAAAGTGTACAATTAGAAAAATAAATAATAAAGATTAATTTATTGTTAGGGCTATAATAGAATGTCTCGTGCCGTGACTCTCACACTACATATACTACGATATTAGCTATTGCTTTCCCTTTCCAATCTATCAATATAAGCAATATACCTTTCCTTCTCTTACCATCCGTTCTTACTTATCTTTTTGTATTAATATACTCCAAATTTTCCCACCTTTAATTCCAAAACGGCAATAGGATTGCCCCCTATTATGTGAGAGGGATCAAATTATTTGCAGTTGGCAAAATGTGGGTGTTTAATAGGCCTTATTATTTATAAGCACATTACAAAATTTTACAGAGAAAGTATCTGTAAGTAGTCAGCTGTAAAGTAAAGTATTACCAGTATACAGAGCGTTAGAGCATTGCCATGGCAATTTTGTACGACAGGTAGATTTCTTGAAAAGCAATCCCATTATTTTAAAGAGTCCAACTTTCTTCATAACTTAAAATTAAATATAAATTTCGTACTAAACATTTCTTACCTCTTTATTTTTCGTATTCTCAAGTTTAAATATATTTGAGAAATTTACAGCCTTGTAGGATCTACCTTCTTGTAAGAAACTCATTCCAATGTCGTTGTTCTCGCTCATGTCATGAGAATTTAGGTCCAAGAATAATCCAAGAAATCCAACGCATTTCATAGCTAACTAAAATATGAGAGATATTGTAAATTGTTTTTAAATTAATAAAATTATGTAACCATATTTATACGTATATATATAACAGTTGCTATAAGCAAAAAAACCGGACAAGTGCGAGTCTGACTCGTGCACCGAGTTCCGTAAGCAAACAGACATGTATGTAGATAGTACTTCCAGGTCGACAATCAATTCTCGAAGATTTTTGGCCGTCTTTTCCGAAAGACAAACTTAACTTTGCGGTTCTAAAAATACTCTCCCATACATCGATGTACGACAAAGTGAACTTCCAACCACAAAATATAAGTTTGTAATCACCAAAACTGTTTTTTTATGTGATATAACAACAAATTAACGACTTTCGGATTTTTCTCCTTTACTTGTTCGATCAGACCTTGCTTCTTAAGAAATTTAATGATTCTTGGTCAATGGGAAGTGCTCTATAGGATGTGATTAGAAGCTTGATTTTTTTACAGCTTCAAGGGACTGTAGACATAAGTATTTGGTATTAATTTCAACTTGATGCGTCCACGGGTATCTGAGAAAAAGAATCTTGACAGACAGACTAAGACAAACAAAGTAATCCTATAAGTGGTACTTTTTTTTTAACCCTAAAAAGGATCAAAAACAACGTTCAAAATCAGTGAGAATCTGTTTCAAGAATAAACTGTATAAAAACTCGGAAAAAGCAATTACAATTAATTTAAAAAGTAAGTAAAACAGTAATGAAGAAGCTTTTCTGTTACTTCAATGAAAAGTTATTAGAAATTAAGTAAGTTAAATACCAGGATCTATGAGTAAAAACAGCAGTTGAGGGAGATGGATATCGTTTTGCTTTTTTTACTTCACTTTAAATATATGCGCAAAAACAAGGTATTTCCTTCCTTTCTTGATAATTTTCCTATGTAGGTAAATACAAGATATAAATGGGCAAGAGGTACATGAAAATAAAAAAAAATTCCATGTTTGTTGAGCGTTGAATATGGTATCAAGTAAAGGACATTTTCGACTTCATTTCCCTGGAGTAGACTTTTATCTAAGAATAAAATTAATGGATGTTCATTTACCTCTCGGAGAGGTCCACTGGCATTGTTGATAACAAAATCGCAGCCTTTTCCTTTATTTTGATTTTGAATCATGGTCAAGAACGAATTGTTACGAGAATGACCGATTTTGTGCTCTGGAAGATTTATTAAGATTAAGTTGAACATTAGGAAGAACTTTGAAATGTTAAATGAAAATTATGTTCTATAAAAAGGTACCTAGGTAGGTTCACTTGGTAGTTTTTTGTAAAGTCTTCATTCTTTTTTTATATATTTATTTTGTGAAATTGTGTTTTTACAGAATATACAACTATGCAGTTTAACTTATAATACAAAACTGTGTCTGTATACAAAATTTCATCAAAATCGTTAAAGCTGTTTCCGAGATACCCGAAATATAAATACATACATAAATGAAATAAATACATACATACAAGAATTGCTCGTTTAAAGTTACAAGACAATAAATTATATGTATGCGACCCTCACCTACTCGAGCTATTGCTTAAACTGCACAATGTCTTGCCTATCTCATTATTTCAATATACGCCCAATTTTCGTATTTTTAATTCTCAAATTTGCCCGGCTGGAGGAAATAGGCTGGCAGCCTATTACGGTAGTGGGACCAAACTATTGTTGGCAAAATGTGGGTTTTTAATTACCTTTACATAACCATTCGAGGATACGGTCGTGAGTGTATGGGTGTATGTATATTCTATGGCCATGTTGTATATAATTTATTACTTACCATCAAGTTGAGGGAAAATATTGAGAAGCATTTTCTTCTTACATTCGTTACTTACAGTGACAAATACAGTACACCCTATTGAAAGACATAACGATATGATGGCTTGACCAAGAGCACCTGCTCCACTAGTTACTAACACAGATTGTCCTTTACACAAAGGATCTTTAAGGGACTGCAAAGAAAAAAATATAGATTTTAATAAATATAGTGAATTTTCATGCCGTATCATGCTAACCGAGCTTTGACGACAATTGCGTGGGAGGATTACTTTGTGCAATGTAGACAATAACTTTTGCTTTTGTCATTTTTAAGTGTGCAAATGTTCTAAAAGAGGCACTCCTTCCAGCGATACAAATATTACGATTATTATTAGAATTAAAATGAATAGGTAATATGGAAGACCACAAAGGAGAAAGAAAAAATTGAAGAATTTAAATTAGAGGAGAATGAAAGACACAAACTGCTGCTTGCAGCAATAGGTCTCGCAGACAGGTAAACAACCAAATTGCAATTTATACCAAAATTTCACTGTCAAATTATGTGATCGTTGTGAGAAATAATATTGTAATCAAAAATAAAGTAAGATTGTCTTGCTTTCAGCGTTACGCATTCGGTTACATTTCTTCTCATATGTTCAGCCCACACCTCTGTAGACTTTTATATCTTGAGAGCAAAAGGAACCCATTTAAATGAATATTTTATCAAACAGAATTCTACGAATATTAGGAGTTTCCGGCTCAATTTCTTAAACGAGAAGGTTTTCCTCTTATTGAAGCTATTTTTAGACTTAGCTTTATTCGTTTTAGATAAATGTCTATCGTTTCAGTCATGTTAACGAAAGCGAAAATATTTTGATCCTTTCTCCTTGAAAATGTAGTAATGTTGGTATCGCTAAGACACTTAAATGGAAAGATTAATGAATTAATATACAATTGTATTTAAAATATAAATAAAATACATTCACAATTCAACTCTTCTCACACTTCATCTAATCATAATATGACCCTAAACTCGAACGACTTACAAGTAGCTACTTGTAAGTCCTTCGAATTTAGGGTCATATTATGATTAGTTTCGACTCTTCATTAAATTCGCCATTGTTTTTTAGTTTTACTAGATATATTGTTTTAAGCATTTTTCTAACACATGGCTCACCATACAATAATATGCCATGGCATATGGAAGAGGCACTGTGGCAGCATCCTGCAGGGTCCAATGTTCTGGTACTGGCCACATCAAAGCTGGGTCAGCTTCAATTGTACTACTGAGAGCACCGTTGCATATAAGTCCCATAACCCTTTCCCCACTATGCAAAAAACCAAAAATAAAATAATAAACGCCAAAATAAATAACGAATAAGGTATAATAAGATATTTTTAGCTGAATAGTAGAAAATGGGAAGGGTACCCTACTCCAACAAAGTTAAGTCGTGTAAATACAACTGTAGAGGCGTTCTGCATTCATTCTGCGCTCTGTCGTCGTCGAGGAAATACGTGAGATTTATTTTCATCTACTGACTTTAATATTTGTTAAAAATTTCTACCTGGTTTCCCAACAATATTTGCGATTTTACAATGATTTATTTTACTAGAGATATAAGCCTGTCATAAGAAATATTTCACTAAAGTTCCATTCGCAAATTTAAATTTCTGGAGTGGGAATTTGGACATCGGTAACCCAGGGCTCTCCTGTCTCCCACAGAGATCTCTCTCTATACGTATAGAATATTTGTAACATGACATTGTTAAATTATATTTTTAGAGAAAATAAAAACGTAGTTAAACGTTGAAGTACAAAACATGTATAAAATACACACATCAAAAAAGACTAAGCGATTTTTACTATTGTAATAGATATATTTATAATTCTTTTATAAATAATAACTAAACATTATTTGATGTATTAGTAAGTAAAGTAATAAAATCCTTCATTCAATTGTTCGTTTAATCACAATAAATAACAAAATGTGTACCGTAACATAACATATGTAGTATAAAATAAAGTTAAAAATAAATTAAACTTTTCATGTTTTACAAAAATTAACTAACGACATTTTTTTAAATTATTTAATAATTCAATACAAAAAGTGACCGCGTCTATCGTTTAAAAGTTGTCGGCAACGATTTTTCATTAAATTTATAAGATTGTTTATCTGCGGCAATCGCTTAAATGGAATTTTAACAAGTCTTTCAGTTGTTGGGTTGTCGACGCTCCGTCCAGATTCTATAGAACACGTCTCTGGAGCATGTCCCATGCATGCTCGATGGGATTCAGGTCTGGCGATTGTGCAGGCCACGGCAAAACCCGGATGTTTTTCATTGCCAAGTACTCTCTAGCCCTCCGAGCTGTGTGCGAACGCACATTGTCATGCATCAGCGTAAGATCTGAGCCAAGACTTTGTGCAAATGGATGAACATAAGAAGGACATCTTCAACGTAACTTTCAGCGTTCATATTGCCATCTACAAAACGAGCTAAGTTCGTCTGTTTTTCATAATACCTGCCCATACCATCACTGTAGACTCACTGTAAGGGTACACTTCCTGGACGCATCTCAGCCGTTCAGCATTTTCGGGACGATGATACACTTTTACCTTTTTCGTATCAGGCCTAAATCCAAACCGGGACGTACAAAATAAAATTTTATCCCATTATTCTTGGGTCCATGTCAAGTGTACCCTACACCATTCGTTTCGACGGGCGAGATTCTCATGGCGTGGCATGGGCGTATAAGTGGGCACCTAATTGGGCATCGTGCTCGTAGGCCGTATTCATGCAGCCTGTTTCACACGGTTTGGCGGCTAACAATAACACCGCTTGCGTATTGTAGCATTAAACCTATCTCCCGGGCGGTTAACATGTGCTGACGTCTTGCAGTCAGTTATATTGTATGTATCGGTCTTGTCGAGTAGTTGTACTCCTTCCACTTCCTGCGTGCTGCTACATTAACATAACACTGCCAAAAATGACAAATCACGCTCCTATTGACACCAAAATGCCGAGATACCTGGGACTGATTTCTTCACCCTCGTTACATTCATACAGCTCTCTGCATGTCATTAGCAGTCAAATGGCGTCGCTCCATGACACAAAAAAATTACTCACCGCACAATTTTTTAAAAATTGTTACCTTTTAACTTTGTCTCAAAATAATAAAAGTAAGATAAATACCAAATTTATCAAGCAACGAAAACACATGAAATCGGGAAAAAAATAATTGGCTTTTATTTTAATGAAACCAAAACACAATCGAATACTTTATATTTTTTAAATCAGCCAGTATATGTTTCCGAGAAAAAAACATGCAGTTTCTGTAAATGATGCGTGTTGCTTAGACTTTTTTGATGAGTCTATTCTTAGCGTGATATCATGAGATTATTTTCTTGAGAGAACTAAGTAGAAAAGTTATATAAATTATATTTATATGAACTTACAATAAAACAGATAGGTATTTATTTACAAAACCAATTACAAATATTGGTTTTTTAAGAAAGAATAAACAAGTAAAATTGGTAAAACAGGTAAAGAAAGGCAGGGAAAGAACAAAAGAAAATATTAAGATTTAAAAAGATAGAACAAAAATGATTCGGGAAAAAACTTACTCGCTATCAATACCACTGTAATCCATTCCAAAATACTTTTCTTCGGTATTATGACTACTTATAGCTTTTTTTACATCTTTTAGTGAAATCCCAGCGTAGGAAACCTGTTGGAAAAAATACAATATTAATAAGTAAGTGCAAAATAAGTTGGTAACTCTTTTAGGCGTCTTAAACAATTTTGTAAACTTTTGGTATACAGTATTTCTACTCTTTATGTCACAACTTTGCTCTGCTTAGCAAACAAAAAAAAACATTTACGCAGGGTGCACTGCTTGGTAGTTAAGTAGCAAAAGTTAAGTAGTAAATTACATGACAGCTTTATGTACTCATATTATTTTTTATTTATTACTTTAAGTTGTCATGGATGTGTAGTGTGATTAGAATAAACAACGTGAGGAACGAATATATTAGAGAGAAAACCTAAAAGTAGCACCAGCTAATGAAAGGCTGAAGAGCAATAGATATGTGATGCCAAGGAATCAGGGCATCATCAAATGTGACGAAGAATATTTTTTTTGACATGACATGGCATGGATGGATGGCTTCAGAGATGTTATAGCAAGAAGTGGTGCAATAAAGTACAATAGAGTAGAATGGAAGAAGAAAACACTGGCCTTCTGGCACTACTGGGCCTACCGCAAATTACATTGGGAACATGGTAAGCAGGTGATAAATACTTTTTAGCGATAAAGTGTTATGTTGCATTTTGGAAACTGGAAGTTATAGATCGACACAAGCATGCAGTAAGATTTTGGTGTTTTCACCTAATTTACCTCGACAATCCAGTACATGCTGTGGCGTCTGTTTGCGCCGATCTATGATTTAACTCTAGCTTCAATTTAACGTTCATAAATGTCACTTAGTGTCTTAATTGAATAAATGATTTTGAATTTGAATTAGGTTTTTTTACCTGAACTAGATTATTACTTGCTGGAACAGTAGTGGCTTCGATCCAGGTTAGGCTATCTAAGTCACCTGGTGCAGTACTTGTTAGAGTAGCATTTCGAAGTTTCGCTTTTGTGGCAGCAGGCATATAGTATAACCCTCCCCATTCACCCTGTATGGCAAACATTCATAAAAAAAAACTAAACCATTGCAAGGTCATAACTACAAGATTCGTTTTTTGTATTAATGCATTTCATGCGCTAATACAAGCGACGGACGAAGATATTTTTATTAACATGATAAATGAAATATAAATTTTATTATATATTTTATATATTGCAATAAAAATTACTATTATTTACTTAGTCATTGTGCCCAACAAACTTAGTATCAACGGGTAGTTGTTCGCGACGCATGGGTTGGCTGCGTTACTGAACTACGTAATGCTCCATTTGTACAAAATTAATGTAATTTTAAGTATGTAAATCTGTCTTTCTTTTCTTTCAAATGCGAAAGTGTATTTTGTTTTTCTTTTTCTCGTTTCTTTCTAGTGAAATATGAACAAGTCCATTGAAGTCCTTGTTTCTATTGTTACTGAATGACACGTCACTGACGCAGAGGAAATAGATACCTTAGTGTTCACTATAAAATTTCCTGGCTTCTTATCTACACATTACAGAACACAAAATAGAAAGGGAGACCTTTCTATTTATCTGACCGTTTGTGCGCTTATATCTCAAAAACCAATGATCTGATTCCAAAACTATGTACCTACATACTATTATAACATTACTAATAGTTTACAAAATAAATCAAATATGTACCTTTTGCAAAATGTTTACAGCAAGACTCTTTTCAAGCTGTTCTTTGTATAGACCGTGTTCGGGATGAAAAGCAGGTGCATTGAAGTCACCGGTTGAAACCAGGGCTACTTTATCTTCACCATCCATTCTTAATTTCCTAACAAAACCTAGTAAGTGCATTCATAACAAAGCTTAGTACATATAAAAACGCTTGAAATTTTTCTCAAATAGCAACATTAAATAAGCAAAAGCAAATAAAATTTCAGAAAACGGGACGACTGTCTACTACAGTCGTCCTGTTTTCTGAAAATTTATTTTATATTTTTATTATATTATATATATTTTTATTATATTTTTATATATTTTTTTTTATTATATTAGACAAACGCACCACCTATTGTAATTATTATATACATATATGTGCAAATTATAAATGTAAACTTCTAACGCTTCAAAAGTAATATTCTTTTCTATTTATTTTCTTTGCAGTCAGTTGTACTTTTCGTTAAGTTTCGAACACAATTTCAAATCTTTTTCTAAACTTCACTAAATCGTTGATAACAAAATTCTCTGCTAATAAATAAATCTTCTTTTATAAATTTAAAAACATGAACATCGTAAAGATCTTTAATACCTAAAGCACCACAATACGGCTGCTTCTCGGAGAGCAACACTACGCGCTTCGTTTTATTAAGCTCATCATATACGCGCGATGTCCAATCCAATTTATTATCACAATTGACACGAACGTATGTCACATCTTTGAAATTCTGCCTTCTCAATAACATTAATATTTGTTTTCCGTCAGACATAGCACTCACAACACTGAAGTGTTGTTTTGCAAGGCCTTGAATTTTAGGCACTCCAGTTTCTAGCGCTAAAACAAAACAGTCGCTTGGGATGTTTCGCAGGTTCTTTAATTTCTGAAAGGAAAAGCAAATAAAATAAATTCTGATTTTATTCGTTGATGAATTTCTCAATATGTTCCAAATATATTAAAAAAATGTAAGAAAAGGAACACGACCAGCTAGATAGAAATTTAAGGAATCAGTCGTAAAATATTAAAATATTTAAAGCTTGTTATTTTACCAGTCAATCTCTATTAAACTAGTTTGTAATTGTAACATAATCTATCAGAAAACAAAGTCTGATTTCAAACATATTGAACAATAAATGTGGAGTGGTAACCAAAATTTACGCTGATAAAATAGTTTTCAATGTTACTATTTGCTAGAAAACTATGTGTTTTTATTACTTACTTTTTCATCATCTAAGATATTTTCAAGAATAAATACGTTAGTTTTTTGTGTATCCATATTTTTTGATAGCAGAGCTTCGTAATCTTCGCTGACATTTAATTCAGAAGCCACTTCAATGTTAACGTTTGGAATACTTTGAGATATTTCTTTGATGATACAGTTGATATTTTTATTTGAAGTGACTATTTGGGTAACTCTAATTGCGTTCATTATTGTGTTTTCTGCTACTATTTGGAGATTTATGTGTAAAGCTGTTTTTAGCTAAAAGAATAACAACATATTTATTTTATTTTATGTCTTAAACTCAGAGGTTATGTGAAATAGTACCGATTGGCTTTTGGCATAGTATAAATTAACTTATCTTAAATATTAAGTAAATTTGACATGTACATTTGTCTACTGAAAATATCAGTAAAACTAAATTAACTTAATGTTCAAAATAGATTTAATTATTATCTTATTGAATGGATCTTCTATTTTGTTTCTTTGCAGTCGGCAGTAGTGTAATAAAAACTTGTAAAATAGACACACAGGGAAGGGATTTCTTATCTTATTTTGCAGAATGTAAATTACATTTCAGAATACAAAATAATGATGCTAAACATTAAGTGATCATTTATTTGTAACTAATTGTTTATATTTCTTCATTTATAAAATTATTTATATTCCTTCAGTACACATACAATACTAAAGTTTCGATACTCACGTCAACTTTGTTCATAGAATAGTGGGGGTAAAATGATCTAGATAGCAATACGTCCGGTTGTCGTTCTACAGCTGGCTTATCTATAAAAGTTATATTACTCATTTCCACGCCGGCACACCTACAATAAAATTCAATTTTTAACCGACGAAAAAAAAGGAGGTTCTCAATTCGTCCGTTTTATATTTTGTTTTCTTATTTTTTTTTTATGTCTGTTCAGCCCTCACTCCGTTATTTATGAACCGATTTTGATTATTATTTTTTTATTAGATAGGGTATACCTCCAGGGTGGTCCCATGTCAAGGAAGTCAGGATCTGATTATGGGATCCTGATAAAATTAAGAGAAACCCTCCAAAATTGTAGAAACGAATAGTGTTTCTGTTTACTTTTCATTACTTTATAAGGTATTTGCGTTTAGAAATCATCACACTATGTAGCTGAGGTGATGATGAAAAAAAAGCATAAAATAAAAATCTTTTGAACAAAAAATTAACCCGACGAAAATAACTAAAAAGCAAAAAATAAATAAACCTTAAGTCTTAAGTATTGAGCTTATTTACATAACCTATCAAATTTGTTATAAACTTATTTTGAGTCGGCGCCAAATACTAAAATTATTAATTACTTACATATAAAATTTTGAAAATTAATCAGTTTCTTGTTTGGCGCCGACTCAAAATAAGTTTATAACAAATTTGATAGGTTATTTAAATAAGCTCAATACTTAAGACTTAAGGTTTATTTATTTTTTGCTGTTTAGTTCTTTTCGTCTGGTAAATTTTTTGTTAAAAAGATTTTTTGTTAAAAAGATTTTTTGTTAATATTATTTAGTTTTTACCAATCAATCTTAGTGTTAAACTGACATAAAATAAAGCAGGTGTATTGGATAAATAAATAATCAGAGCGAATAACATCTAGTTTACAAATGCTAATCAGAGATAGCGGCATTATAGGTAAGGGTTTAGAGACCAAAAAGTACGGTTGAAGTCATCAGCAGCCACTAAGACCTGTCGGAGATTCATTTTTCTGGTCATAGGCAACTACAACGGCCTTAGTCAGATTCATGCCGACATACTCACCTTCCGTTGAGCGAGAGACTGCCATCAACATAACTAAAATCACAATGGATGTATATGCGTAAATATTCATATGCAACCATTGTAATGTTATTTATTTACATCGAAAAATAGATATAAGTGCTGTATAATTCAAGTAATATTTTTTTTGAATAATAATAACTTTACACATCTCACACACGGCCGTCTGATCCCAAATTAGGCAGAGCCTGTACTATGGGAACCAGACTGCTAATAAACATCCTTATATATTTCTGAATACATTTGTACAAACTATATATAAGACACAGAACAAATGATCATGCTCGTAACACATTTATATGTCCTTTGTGGGAATCGAACCCACGACTGGGTATGTAGATAGATACCTGGATTAACACATAGGCTACTTTTTATCCTGATATTCAAACGGACCCGGCCACGGCGGGTGAAACCGCGTGGTACAGCTAGTAACTCTTATGTTAGTACCATACATTATGTCAAAAAAGTATCGGGAATTGATAAATTAATTTTATTCTAATTCCAAATTCAATTAAGTAAGTAAGTTGGCACAACAGTTTTCTAATTTGGCTCGAAGTTTGAGCCATACTCGTATCTGTAATTTAGTTTTCAGTTCTCTGTTTTGTAAGCTCATCTCAAGTCTTTTGCGATTTTTATAATGGATAAAACATCGGAAAAAGAGCTTGTCTCAAATTTTGCATTGCAGAGTCACTGAAAATGTTACAGAAACCATGCGGTTATTCAATTTTATCAAAAACTCGTGCATATGAGTGGTACGGTGCATTCAAAAGCGGTCGAGATTTGTTGTGAGATTTGCCTTGCTCTGGTCGACCATCAACGTCATCGCGTTCGGCCCTGAATCGGCATCTATTCACCATCAATGCGACAGACAGCCGTCTATGCAGAGTATATCTCAATGCGGAGGAAACGGCCGCACATGTTTTCCTGGAGTGCGAGGGAGTAGCCACACAACGGGCAAGTATCCTCGCGGATGCGAGTTCGCTCCTAGGAAGCTTCTGTGTTTTTGGAAGGAGCTAAGCTGGCTCAACTAGCCAGTATTATCTTAACGTATAATAACGTATAATGGACCGTTTTTGAGTCTAAATACGGAAACCGAAATCTCTAACAATACCAATATTACCGTCTTCTGTATGAAGCACCTTCTCAATTGGACAACTCTTTGATATTTCTTATTACTATAGTTTAATTAAGTTTCTTACCTTGTAATCCCAGTATTTTTGTTAAACTCTGCATATAAACAATTTACTCCGTTCATTTCCTCAGTTTTAAGCATATCTTGTTCCACAATGCTTATTCTAAGCTTTCTGATAAATTTGGGAACGGACATACCGTCGTAGTCGTTTGCGATTATATTAAATTGTATCAAAGAGTCTAGGAAAGTGACCCAGTCTTTATTCCATTCAACGTAGGCTTGGTTACGATCGAGATTTGTTTGATGAATGGCTTTGAATTTACCCCTGAAATAGAAATATTTGAATAAGAACAATTGTTAAATAGAAAACTTTATTAAGTGTATAATAATATGTTACTTTTTCATAGAAAGAAAGAAAGAAAGAAAGAAAGAAAGAAAGAAAGAAAGAAAGAAATACGTTTATTAAACACACAACGACATTTACATTTTAACATTATTATTAGTGTATCACGATGCGCTCCACTAGGGCAAACGCGGGGAGGCCAGAGGGCTGCGGGACGATCCCCTTGCAACAGTCAACAACACAAACACAGCGTTGACTGGCACAACACTGCTAGCATTTGCGTCTGATCCACGTTACCCGCCATGCCAGCACTGCACCAAATGCGCATATGAAATTATTCAGTTATCGAAATTACTTACTAAATATATTGCTCTCAGTTACGAATTTGGAATTTGTATAAAGGGCGCAGCTAGGTAAAGCAGCGACCAAATGTGTTGCCGAGCAGCTACAACGTTGCTACAAGTTTATTGGACATAACTACTAGGTAAGTATTAGTTGTGTACAATTAAATTCTATCGCAATACATATCTCAGTCTAAAATTAATTTTCTATTTTGTTTCAGGCCACATAATTAAGGAACTTGGGCAAAAGCGCATCATCACGACACTGTGGAATGTGTGTTTAAAGGGCCACAGTTCAGCTAATGTTACAGATAAACTATCTGTAACGCTGGTTTTCAACTGCAGCCAGATAAACCAGGTAGCTATTCGACTTGCATTGTGAAATTTGGTATAAGGTAACAATAAAAAAAAAAAAAAATAATAATAAAGTCACCGAAGATTACACACTAAGAATTCTATACTAAGGTTATATCAGAGATAGGTTTTGCTCCGTAATAAGCATAAAATCGAATAAGTTAATCACAACTCTATCCATTACACTGAATAAAACAGTGATTATAATATACCGCGACACCCAACAATAAAACAGTATGGCAATAGTACAGCAGTACAAATCCCAACGCTCTATACCTATATCTATACACTAGATATTGGGATACAAAATATATTTATCTTTAAAAGTTAATTTCAGATTGTAAATGGTAAAAGGTAATTGCTAATTTAATTATAAGTGATCATCATACTACACTACCGCTATTGTATGTATATTAATAAAATAAAATAAAAAATAACAGGAGAAACATGTAAGTACCCACAGTGTTACTCGCAGGAATCTTGTGGTGACAAGGCATATTATGCACATAATTTTTGATTAGTCAATAACAAACTTTTAAACTTAGATCTAAAATTATGCAAGCTTTGGAGTGATCGAAGGGGAGGAGGAATATTATTCCAGATCTTACTTGCACGATATCTGAAACTACCCCTAAAAGCAGCGGACTTATTCTGCGGGATGTATAGATTTATTCTCGATGCTCTAGTAGGATACTTACTATTTTCATGAAGCCATTTGAGCTTAGTGTACAAATAGTCCGGCTTTCCTGTTGTTACTATTCTAAACAAAGCCGTAGCCAAATGCAACTCCCTCCTGGACTTCATCGTGAGAATATTATTATTATTGAAATATGGTGTCACATGGCTTTTAGGTGGTATATTGTAACAAAAGCGCGCGCATGCATTTTGCACTCTCTGAATTAGATTTGCTGTTCTAGCTAGAAGTCTAGGACCGTAAGCAACATCTAGGTAGTTAAATTTAGATAACACCAAAGAGTCAACTAATTGTTCACGTAGCTCAACATTAAGGTAATTTCTTAATTTATAGAGGAGCTTTAATCTGTAAAAACAGTTTCTTACACGCTCCCCTATGTGGTGTTCAAATCTGAGTTCCTCATCCATGATCAGCCCTAGGTTCTTAGCCTCATGTACACGCTCGATGGGAACATTGTCTACGTAAATGACGGGGTTGTTATATCCAATCTGAGCAATTTAATGTTTTGAGCCTAGAATTAAAAATTTTGTTTTACTGCTATTTAGCACAAGCGTGTTCAGGCGTGCCCATTTACAGATGTTAACCAGATTTTAGATTTATTTTTATTCAGGCTTTCTGGTATTCAGAGGCCTTAAATGAATAATATATTTGCACATCATCAGCGTATACATGGAACTTACAGTGCTTTATTACCTGACAAATATCAGCACTGTACAGAATGAACAGCAAGGGACACAAAACGGATCCCTGCGGCACGCCCCTCTCCAGGGCCGAAAGCGTGGAACAAGCTGACGAACCGTCGCAGTTTTGAGTTTCCACATACTGTGCTCGCCCGCTTAAGTAGGAAAAGAACCAATCTATTGCTCTATTCTCGAAGCCATAATAAGCTAGCTTGGATAGTAGTAGCAAAAAATTTAAAGAGTCAAAAGCCCTAGAAAAATCCAATAGAACTAGAATTGTGGCTTTGCCTTGGTCCTGTGCAGCCAGTATGTTATCGGTAACATCCAAAATAGCAGTTGCTGTACTGCGATTCTTTCTCAAACCCGACTGAACATCAGGCAAGATATTTTGTGTTTGCAAGTAATGTCTAAGCTGGGATTCAACCACTTTCTCTAATATCTTTGACAGGCATGGTAAGATGCTAATAGGGCGAAGGTCCTTATAATCTAACACATTACGGTTTTAGGTATAGGACGCACAATAGCAGTTTTCCAGCTTGTGGGAAACTTAGATGTAACAATGGATCTATTTATAATAGTAGTAATTACGTCCAATGTCTCCGGTGCAGTTTCTTACACACTCCCCTATGTGGTGTTCAAATCTGAGTTCAAGCAATCTTTAATCTAATCTTTAAGGATAGCCCGTCCACTCCCACTGCATTAGAGTGAAGATTAGTCAGTATTTTGAGCACATCCAAGGAATCAACCGGTGACAAACTAAAGGTCGCACTGCCAAACCTATGGAATTCGTAGAATGTTAGATTTGAAAGCGAAACATTCGAGTCTCCAGGAACAGTCAAGAAATGCTAGTTAATGTAATTTGGGTCATTCAGGTGCGCAGGGAGCTCCAAAGACTTATTTGGGGTTAAATTGGCTTTCAGATTCTTCCACAGAATCTTAGAGTTTCCAGTATTACTATCAATTTGAATTTTAAAATAATGATTTTTTTTCACTTTCTATCGCTAAACTAACTTGTTTTTTTAACTCTTTGTAATATATTATATGTGATTCTAATATTTTTTAAGCGGTTAAGTGCTGCGTCTCTTAAGCCCATCATAAATTTCATATTGCTTGTAAGCCAAGGGGAAGGCAGTTCCCTAAAGGTCTTTTTTTATCGGTGCGTGTAGCTCATATAAGAAATTAATGTGCATCGTGTAGGCCCTTACAATGTCGTCCACATCCTCCAGATGCAGTAACTGACCCCACCGTATAGCGCTAACGTCTTTATTAAATCTGTCCTTATCGATGTCAGCTATTGGTCTGAATGTAATGATCTTTGGTGGAATTTTAGGCTTACGAAATAAAATTCACACACTACAAAGGCATGTCCATTAAGTATACCAACTGAATCCACAAGGGTGTTACGCACATTTGCATTGTACACACTACGACAATTAATGTTTGACTATGGTCAGTGAAATGAGTAGCATCCTTGACGCACTGAGTCAACCCTGTACACTGCAAGAACGTGTTGAAGTATCCAACATGTGCGTCTGTATCTTTAAATAAGTCTATATTAAAGTCCCCAAGTATTCCCCATTAAATAATCGTAATCTGAAAACGACGATATGGAGTCAGTCATTGCATTAAGAAACAGTGACACGTTTCCTCGAGGTGGGTTATAACCAGTACCTATAATGATTTTATTATTGTTCACTTTAATCCTTAACCACATTTGTTCTATTGTTGGGTGCACAGGATGAACGCAAACTTTCACGTTAAGCCCCCGCCGAATATAAAAGCCAACGCCTCCCCCGCGGTCTGCTATCACACTAGAACTTAGTTTTATCGCAACGCAACACAACAAGAAGTACAAACAAAAACAAATAATATTCTAAGCGACCTATGACAAATGTTATTGTCGAGCATATAGGGTTAAACTGAGTCCAAACCAAAAACCCGTGAAAGGTCTTTCTCACTACGAATGGAGAAAGTGGGTTTGCCTACATCCTGTTTGACAAGAATCCGACCACGTTTGGTCCAGACAAATTTCCATTGCTTCTGCCTACGTGCCTCGCGTACGTTGAATAGTAGTTGGCGGTTATATTTGGTCAGTCGCTCATTTAAATAAAATGGGCCTGGTTCCCCAGGCAGGCCTACGTCCGCAGTGTTCACGCCCCGTCGTACACGCATACAATATGTATATTATGTAATGTGTATAAGATTATAAGAAGAGAGAACATTTATTAGCTAAATTAAAATAAGGTTATTGTGATAAACTTAAAATATGGTACCATCACGGAAATAATCTCATACCAATACTAGTCGTTCCCTGCAATTTCACTTGTATATTCATATAGTTTGAATTTACAATTAATAATGTTTTGTCTGTCTATCCGTAGTCAATTAAAAATCTAAATTAAAATATCATTACGTTTATGATACGGTTCAAATGTTTTCACATTATAAGGAAAAATAAACTGGCGTATATTGAAACTCCACACAGTAAGCTTTCTTTTCTCCGACTTCATTTGATGGCAAAATTACCTTGTGTTGTCGTCAATCCTGTGTCGTTCTTTATAAAATATTTTAGTTGGGATTCAGAATTTTGTTGGATACTTAGAAGTTATATTCATTTAGGAAATCTTCGACTTTATAATACTTCTTCTTCTACTTTTCAATTATTATTATTATTATTATTACTTTTCAATATGAATTTGCAACGAATGAAACATAACGGCGTTGACATTAATAATGCACAGAAGAAAAAACAAAGAACTTTTTTTCGGTTTTTTATCATACAAGCTTTTTATTTTTGGTGCATAGCTGACGGAAATATCGGTGAACATACATAAAATATACATACGGCCGAAAATAGAACAGCCTCTTTTTTGAAGTTGGTAAAAGAAGACAATACAATAAACAACATTTACTTACTTGTAAGAATATCCTTTTGACTCCAAAATTTTATACACATCTTCGAAATCTATTAGAATGATCTCTTCGTCAAAATTGTCAATGACAGATTTCTCCGCATCTTGGTAAAATTTTAGTACTTTGACTGTACTTACAATACCACTTGCAATTTGAGTATCGTCTTGGCAAACCTGAAAATGGAGTTCAATGAATAGAATGACCTCTTCGTCAAAATTGTCAATGACAAGTTTTTCCGCATCACGGTAAAATTTTAATACTTTGACTGTGCTCACGATACCACTTGCAATTCGAATATCGCCTTGGCTAACCTGGAAATGGAGTTTAATTGTGGATTAGATATAATAAAAAAATAAAATAATATCACCCACTACCTCAACTAAAAAAGTCGGTACCTTGGGTTCTAGAAATATTTTTTTATTTTATTTATTTATTTACATCCAACGCTTACATCTATTATTACAGGCTTAGCCTAATGCAATAGAATTAGCCAACTTAAAATCTATAACTTATTATATACAATGACACACTTGAGAATTCACTCAGAGAACAAGAAAATAGGTCAATTTCCTCCGCGATGTAATTGAGGGTGCGCAGCGTGCGCGTCAGCGGCGCAGTGGCGAGCAGCGCCGTGCGGCCTCGCGGTACGGCCAGCAGCGGAGGCCGGCGGCGGCGCTCCACGTACCGTTCCGGGACACAGAACCCTAGGCGCTCCAATATTTCCGGATTGCTAGCCTTGCCTCGCACCAATCTAAATATATAAGCGACGAGAGCCAACTCTCTTCTCACCCGCAACTCGTTGTATCCTACCATGCCTAATATAAATAAGGTAGGATACATTAAAGGGTAGAAGGGGTAAACCCCGTATTTCCTCAGATATAGATGTCTAATAAATTTATTTTGTATTTTCTCCAACATCGAGCTATATTTAGCTTGATGTGGAGCCCAGACGATGGCATTGCATTCGAGCTGACTTCTCACCAGCGCATTGTACAGGGCTACAATAGCAGTCATATTATAAAAATGATTTATCATACGAAGCAAAAACCCCAAGTTCCTGAAAGCTTTTTTGCAAACACTAATCACATGATCACAAAACGATAGCTCTGTGTTAAGCTGAACTCCTAGATCTTTAACTTTGTGTAACTCGTTTTGTGATCACTGTACCTACTTTGTAATCATGTAATATTGGAGTACGCGATGTCGTGAAAGTGATAGTCACACATTTAGAGGTGTTAAATTGCATCTTATTCAGATCACAGTCCGCATTATTATTAATCAGCAGAAAGAGTTTAAGATCGTCTGCAAAGAGTAGGCATTTTGAATGTCTGATGACTTTTGGTAGGTCATTAATCATAATGATAAATTCCAGGGGGCCAAGATTGCTTCCCTGACTAACTCCGGATTTCACAGCATATGGTTCCGACCGCCACCCGGCGTATTTGACATACTGCTCCCTATCCCGCATATAACTAGCGAAAAACATCATCAAATGAGGGGTACAGCCAACGTCGGCTTACTTCCTAAGCAATATATCGTTATCCACTACATCAAATGCTTTTTGGAAGTCGAAGTATGCTGCATCCACCTGCCCTCTATTGTCAACAACTGGTATAATTTGAGACATGTAATTCAAAAGGTTGCTAGTCGTGCTGCGCATCTGAGAGTTGTACGTTTACTTGATTAAATAGGCTATTTTGTATAGCGGATTCGAACACATTAACCGGCGTAGACAGTACTGCCACTGGTCTATACTCTTCTACTTTTAAACCAGTGCCACTCTTAGGGACTGGCACTACCCGAGTGATTTTCCATCTATTCGGCCTTTAGACTTAGATTATATATGTGTAGTAAAGGCTCGGCCAATACAAATCGACAGTCCCTAAAGATGTAGGCGGGGATTCCATCCGGCCCCACTGATCGCTTTGGCTTCAACTTCGCCAGTGCCCGACTCACATTAGCCAGCTGCAGCTCGTCCAGACGGATTCGAGCTGATTGATTCACTCCACCCGCTTGCACAATCGCCGTGCTCACATTTAGTTCTGCGCTCTCTGTACTATATACCGAATGAAAATACTCCGCAAATGCTTTCGCAGACTGTTCTGCTGTCAATATCATGCCATCTTTTGTTATTTTATTAGGGTTCCTACTTTGTTTTTGGGCTTTTATATAGTTCCAAAAAGCTTTTGGGTCTTCTAATAAATGGCTTTGAACCTTGTCCCGGTATTGGTCGTGAACGCCTCGTAAAATTGACTAAATTACGAGTTGATTACGAGGCGTTTTCTTTGTGTAGAGCGCGGTTTAAAAATATTATTAAACACGCTCACGACCAATACCGGGATACTCTTTACCTTATGGGATACCTTACGTAGATACTCTTTACGTGAATTTCCAAGTAATACATTCATATACATGAATATCTTTTGAATACATTCATATTTTACACAGAAACACCCAAACCAATTTAATTAGACACATTCATACAAATATTTACACTGAGCTGGAACGAACCCGCAAAGTCTGACCTTGCAGTTGAAAGTACTAACACATAGGTCGTTAATAGCGATTTTTTAACTGGTGTTAGAGGCAATATACTTCAACTAATAAAGTCAACTCGTAATTTAGTCAATTTATATTTTTTATGCAATCGAGCTTTAACTTTTATTTGAATAATTATTTCCCTCGTGTACCACACGGGATAGACACAACCCGAATCTATCCGCTTACCATTTTTTTTTGGGACTGATTTATTAAGTATTTTATTAATATTATCATACAATAAATTTAAACATTGCTCTAAATTATTCAATTCATACAACGGACCCCAGTCTATGGTGGCTATAGACGTGTATAATAACGTAAAGTTAGCTTTTGTAAAGTTCCATATAAATTGATTTTGTTGTATGCCCGTATCTATAAAGTTATATGCATCATGGTGCTGAGCGACCGGCGTGCCGCCAGCGCCCTCCGACACAGTCACCTTGAGCGGAGGGTGCTGCGCGTCCACCGGTACCACCGCCTCCGGCGCGGCGACCACGCTGACGCATTCGTCTAATGTAGTTAATACTAAATCTAGTTGTCGACCGTTGCAATTAGTTATTTGGTTTTTGTGAGTGAACTCACAGTATGTCTTAAAATACTCATAATAACTGCAAACCTGCGACGAGCAAGAATACAGGTTTAAATCGCCTATTACTATTATTTGCTTATATTTTAAACAAAAATCTTCTATTATTTTAAATAATAACATGTACTCATTATCGCTAGACTTCGGAGGAATATAGACAATACAACATAAAAATAAGAATCGATCACGTAAATATACCTTTGCACATACGAGTTCGAACGCACGATCGCTGATGTTTACGTCACCCGGTATCGGTACGCTTCGCAAGTCAAAGCGCGGTGTGGCCACGAAACACGCGCCTCCCTGTTTACGTCCGTCTGTTCGGTCACATCTCAATATTTTATAACCCGGGGGAATTAATTCGGCATCCTTAATCGATTCGTTGCAACCTGATTCCGTTATTGCAAATAAATCCGCGTCTGAAGACGCCAGTCCTATATAAAAACTTTCCAATTTGGTCCGAAGACCTCTAACGTTTTGGTAATAAATTTCAATCGGCTTGCCCCGATTTTTTTGAACTTTCGTATGGTCGTCGAAACCACACCCACTCACAGAACTCCACGTTAAACGGCTAATTTTCAGGTTGACATAACTTTCCATACAAACTTTCAGGTACACCTATCATAAATTACGAATAATCTCGTTCTGTTTTGTGTCGTATTTTTTCTATTTTCATGGGTGTGTCGTGACCGTAGATACTCTTTACGTGAATTTCCAAGTAATACATTCATATACATGAATATCTTTTGAATACATTCATATTTTACACAGAAACACCCAAACCAATTTAATTAGACACATTCATACAAATATTTACACTGAGCTGGAACGAACCCGCAAAGTCTGACCTTGCAGTTGAAAGTACTAACACATAGGTCGTTAATAGCGATTTTTTAACTGGTGTTAGAGGCAATATACTTCAACTAATAAAGTCATATCTTAGTGAAAGACAGCAGTGTACTCAGATTTCTAGATTAAGTACTATTAAGAAGAAGGTAGTAAATCATTATTCTAACGAGCTAAAGGCTGTGTATGGCGTACCACAGGGAAGCGTGTTAGGCCCATTATTATTTATAATTTATATCAACGATTTCCGACGAGTCATTAAAAAGCGGAAGTTGAATTCGATATTAATGATACTTTGTCTAAAAGTGTAAGTTGGTTAAATACGAAAAATCTTAAAGTGAATATTAAAAAAACTAATATTATGATTTTTAGAAACAGATTAAATAAATTAGGTAACTTGGACATAATGCAATTAGATAATATGTATATTGAACAGGTGCAAAATACAACATTTTTGGTTTGAATATCGATCAAAATTTAAATTGGAAAAGTCATATTGAAAATGTAGGTTCTAAGTTGAACCAACACTCCTATGTTTTGTATATGCTTGGAAAAACAGCTAACACAACTACTGTATTGACCGCCTATCACGGATATGTAGCACCAATCATGAGGTATGGTGTCATATT
This sequence comes from Callimorpha dominula, assembly GCA_949752705.1. Taxonomy (NCBI): domain Eukaryota; kingdom Metazoa; phylum Arthropoda; class Insecta; order Lepidoptera; family Erebidae; genus Callimorpha; species Callimorpha dominula. The sequence continues at coordinate 3,363,965 of OX457004.1, read as the reverse complement.
CTATAGATGTAGATTATGCTTTTAAAACATAAAAGAAGTGTGTCAGAGCTATATGCGAAAGTAAATCAACAGATAGCTGCCGTCCCTTTTCTATTAAACATAAGATTTTGATTCTACCATGTGTGTACATTTTGGAAACCGTGTTATTTGTTAAAAAAAATATATAAATATGTTCAAACAACTAAAAAGTAAAAGACACAATTTAAAAATTTGTATTCCATCTAATACAACAGTATATTTGAATAATAGTATAATTTGCATGGCCCCTAAAATATAGAATCAATTACCAAAGACAATTCTTGAAGAGCAAAATGTTCATATTGTTAAAATTAAGCTGAAAAAGTTATTGTTGGAAAGGTGCTACTACTCTGTAAGGGATTATTTAAGTGATAAACTATAGTAGGACATAGGCCCCGATTCTGTTACTTCACTCGCTAACTTAAAATTCACTAAATTTTCTTCATATAAGAAGTAAACCTTGTACACTTAGAAACAAGGTTTCATTTCAAATTGAAACAAGTAGGTAACATATGTCGCTATCGAAATAAGCAACTTATTTGTCGACTAAAGTCTGATACGCTTAAATAAACTTCAATACCACGTAGCGAGAGCCGCTATCCGTTCAATGCCATCTCTTTTGCTCTCTGTTTTTAGTAAGCGTCTTCGTAGGTGTAGATTAAAAACACGTCATCTTTGTTCGTTTTGAACAAGTTTTTATACGGCAATTATACAGCGTTTGAATAAAGTTGAGTATACGTTGACAGGTTTTAGTGAAATTTAGCGGCGCTGGGAAATAGATGCTAGTAACAAATAGACCTTATTACGAAGAACACTAGGTTGATTTCATATGAAGAAATGAAGTCAGGTTTTAGTTTAGTCGAGTGTACAATAGAATCGGCACCATAGTGTAACTTATTGGATTTGACTAATAAATTTCCTTTAAATCAAGAATATTAATCTTAACTCGTACAATTTCTTTTTCTTATATACTTCTAATAATAATTTTGTAATGGAATATTAATTTTAATTTGTAAGTCGTGTAGACTTGTAATATTGATGTATGTACATGCTACAAAGCTACAGTCTATAATTATTTGTATTATTTTAATTCGTATTCTAAACATACAATTTTAAGTAATTGATTTGGTATAAGTAGGTATGTTTTAATTTTTACTGCAATAATAATAATAGTATGCATGTACTCGTATAATATGTATTTCTTTAGCATAAGTCATAAGAATATTGCACATCCGATCCGGATAAATTGTTGATACCCAAATTAATAATTTTATGTACACAATTTTTGCAATAAATAGTTATTCTATTCTAACTTAACTTTTATTTGTAAAAGATTTGATAGTATAAAAGTTTGTATTTAGCCCAGTCAACCTAGCTGTTTTATGATGAAAATTGGACATTTCGATTTCCACGCATTTTTATTTTTGGATAAATAAAAATTATAAAAAATTGCATTCATTAAGAATATCGATACCCGTAGTCTGGACTAGTAGGGCGTAATTTTTTTTTACAATTTTACTAAAATAAAGACTTTTTTTTTACATTTCGTATGATATCTCGTTTCCAGTACGTTTTTTGTCATATGTGCCCAAAGCTTTAAAGTTTTTCATTAAATTATCTACAAAATAAAACTTATTTAAAGTCGCTAAGTGCTTTTTTTTAACAGAAAATAAAGGTCAAAGTTAAAAAAGAGCGTATTTTTCAACAATTCATAACTTTGAAAGGAATGTACGTAGAAATCTGAAACTTTCTGAAATTGCAGCTTGTGGTGATATTAAAAAGTGCTATAAATTGAAATAAAAGCAAGTCTTATATTGTAGGTAATTTAATGGAGAAAAAAAAACTTTAGACAAATATGACGAAAAACGTACTGGAAACGTGATATCACACGAAATGTAAAAAAAGACTTTATTTCAGTTAAATTTTTAATAAAAAAATGACGCCCCACTTGTCCAGACTGCGGGAATGGAAATTCTTATTCAGCTCATTTTTTTTTCTATTTAACCAAAAATAAAAATGCGTGGTTATTCAATATTTAGGTATTTTAGTTAATTGACTAGGCTAATTAGTACTATGATTATGTCCAAGGTCCAAAGCGAGAGCGCGTGGGATTCCACTGCCTCGTTTTGCGAGGAGGTAATGTGTGCCAAGGAGGCGGCGGAAAGGGAGAGAACTAGTACTCTCCCATCCCGCAGAAGACGCACCAGGCGCCGTAGAGAGCAAGTGGATCTCCGGTCCCATGAGCGCTTGCCTGGGGGCGACGGACAAGGTTATCCGGCGCCCTAGCAGAAGCAGGCCCGAGACGGTGGCGCCGTGTTCCACGCGTGCCTCTCTTACCGACAGGGGATAAAATCCCCCACAACACAGTTGGGTCGCCTGTTGTTTAACAGGTGGCCAAGTCTGCCAGGGTTCACAGGGATTTCCTTGTAAGGGTACACCTGAAGCCCTGGTAATATGGACTGTGACGGAATACCGTGTGGTTTTAGTCGGTTCGAGTCCGACATAACACCCTACCGCGTAGCCCAGGTGGGGTGACAACCCGTGGGCGTTTCCAAAAAAAGGCTAAATAAAGGCTTTTAAGACATAAAGGACCATTAACTATATTTTTTTTTACATTTTGTGAACAAGTAAGAATCAGTAGCGTTGCTTATTCAAAATGCTTTAGTCTAATATGGCTTAGATTATCCCCGTTGCTAAATACCGTTTCGTAAACATTATTAAATATCTGGACGAAAGTAACGTTTGGTAACATTTGCATAATATATATATATATATATATTTATATGATAGGGGTCAAACGAGTCGACGGCTCGCCTGATGGTAAGTTACAAGTGCGTTGCCAGTCTTTAAGGTAGCAGTAGAGGAAGGGGGGAAGAGGGAGAGTGCAGGGAGGGGGAGAAGAGGTGAAGAGGAGGAGAGGGAGGGGTTAGGGTCTCCGGTAACCTCACTCACTCGGCGAAAGACAATGCAAACATTGCTTCACTGTCGGTTTTCTGTGAGGCCGTGGTATCATCCGGGTCGAGCTGGCCCATACGTGCTGAAGCATGGCTCTCCCACAGTAAAAATATTAAATATTCCTTTAAAATGATTAAGTGTAGTTAACATTCGTTTTCTTTAAAATAATTCATGTAATATTTTTTCTGTAATGGGTAATTTAAATTAATTAGTGTAAGTAATTGTAATAGGAAAACTTGTTTTGTAACTTAATTAATTATTGATGTTAACAATACATGAATATTTATTTTGTATGACAAATAATGAAGAAACGAGCATAACCGCGGTGTTAAAAGGACACAAGTCCTTCTTTTTTAATAAAAGAAATACACAAGAAACACACACACAGTTTATTCTTGAAAGCATTATTAACATGTTGCATTAAATAATTAATTCAACTTTGTTTTTCAAATGGAAACTGTCAATAAAATATGAAAACACCCCAAATACTAAACAGTATCAGTGACGAGACATGTAATGAAATAAGTAACTAAAATGGTCAATGGTTATTTATTTATAAAAATGATAATTTCACGATGTCAAATTTTTTACAAAATCTCGAAAGATTTTTTTAAAACGGAAATATCATGATCTGCATCAAACTGTCAACTTTAGAGGAATTAACGTGATTTGAACCACACCAGCTTGGTGTGTAATGTAATTTACGGTATTCTGTCGAATGCCCTAAGTAACTTTATTTTTTTTTAAAGTGGAATTATCATTTTTTGTTCCGTCACTCCTCAATTGTGATCAGGGCATGTTTTATTTCGAAATGTCAAGCTAAGAGCACATACCTCAAAATTATTATTCCCTCTGCTAATAGCAATTGACAGCTTGAAGGGTATATCAGGATTGATCGTCACTTCGCCATGAAACTGGATATCTTTGAAGACTACTGATTGACTTTTATAATTTACTCCAATGTGCATAGATAGAGTTTCCCAAACGAGAACCAGGATTGCAGACTCTGGGAGCACGATGACATCTGCATTCAAAAGGAAAAAGCAACCCATGTTTCTAAATGTCGGTAACTAAACCAAAATGTTAAATAAAACAATCGATTCGAATAAAAACTTTCGTGAGTGGTATTCATATTATTAATTTAAATAAAACAATCAATTATTATATTTTCGCTCGGCGTTCTATCAAAAGAAGTAACATCGTTGGATCAAACTGCAACTGAAGTTTTACTTCAGTATACATTTCTGATGTAGGTAATAATATTCAATGCCCAAATACTATTATTCGAAATAAGCAATATAATACCAATGTTAATGCACATATTGCTATTTATGTTTTTGCCACCAATCAGAAGGCCCTAGCTATGAGTTAACATCGATTTTATTGTAAGAAAATGGCAACTATATATCAAGAAAAGCGCTTAAATTTATAGCCCCTTTATGATTAAAAGTGACTGCACTAAGTGAATCTAGAATAAGTTGAACTGAGTTACGTGACCTGTTATGGAATGTTCAAGATTTTAATTTAAAATAAAAATGAGGTGGACTGGTTTTGCTGTTTATTTTTTCTTCATAGCTAATAAATTCTCTTTAAAGTAAGCATATGAAAAATCTGAATATTAGAGTCTTCGAATTTGGATCTCAACGAATGTCAAAACAGTAGCAATAAAATTACAATAATAATGAAATTTGAATAACTGCAATTTTTATTTTAATAATGTATTTTATTTTAATAATCTTTCCCAGCATATTATTAATAATATGCTGGGAAAGATAAACATAGGGACTTTGCTTATTCATTAATCATTAGTAGGGGCAATAAAGGTACAGATTTCGAAGAAGTCTCAGCTTTAAAAAAAATCTTTACCACTACGAAACCACCTGCTACACATAAAACAATTCGCTTTTCCACGGAGTCGATGGTCTACTGATACTGTTGTTGCTGGGTTTTCATTCTCTCTGACGTCTGCTGGCCTTTGGTGACTGGCTAAAGTTCATTCATCTTGCTGTGTAAGTCGTTGGCATAATCCGTAATACTGCGCGGAGTATCAGGAGGAGTGCCCGTGATCAAATTTATAGGCAACCGCAGTTCTCGTCCGAAGTTTGCAAAGGCTGGTATTACCGACATGCTTTCATAGACTGCACTTCGGTACGATAAAAGGAACGACTGGTTCCCAGGAACCCAGTCCCTTTACCTGATTTCCATAAATTTTCCCAAGTACCTCTCTAATGTCTGATTAAACCGTTCCACCATTCCATCAGACTCGGGGTGGTAAGAGGTTGTTCGGGTTTTAAAAGCACCCATCACTCGGCAAGTTTTCTGGAACCTGCAAGGTCACTACACGTGGTTCTCGGAGCATTGACCTTGACCCACTCGAGGATTGGTTTGACATCTGTATCCTCTTGCTGCACCATCTTTAAGGTTTCCTTCCACTTGTCACTAAGGTCCGTACTTAACATGCTAAAGTTCATTCATCTTGCTGTGTAAGTCGTTGGCATAATCCGTAATACTGCGCGGAGTATCAGGAGGAGTGCCCGTGATCAAATTTATAGGCAACCGCAGTTCTCGTCCGAAGTTTGCAAAGGCTGGTATTACCGACATGCTTTCATAGACTGCACTTCGGTACGATAAAAGGAACGACTGGTTCCCAGGAACCCAGTCCCTTTACCTGATTTCCATAAATTTTCCCAAGTACCTCTCTAATGTCTGATTAAACCGTTCCACCATTCCATCAGACTCGGGGTGGTAAGAGGTTGTTCGGGTTTTAAAAGCACCCATCACTCGGCAAGTTTTCTGGAACCTGCAAGGTCACTACACGTGGTTCTCGGAGCATTGACCTTGACCCACTCGAGGATTGGTTTGACATCTGTATCCTCTTGCTGCACCATCTTTAAGGTTTCCTTCCACTTGTCACTAAGGTCCGTACTTAACATGCGCACAGGCACTGTTTCCTTATCGAGTCGTCCTCACTGGTGTCCGTGCCACCCTCCACGAAAAGTATTTGTTCTTGCTCTCTATCTGTTGCCCCTGTTGTGGTAGCTTCAGCCGTCCTTCCTTCCTGTGGTCGTCCGTCTTTTTGCTTAAGGCAACTAGGCCGTAGGTGGCCCTTTTCACTGAAGATGTAGCATCTGGGCCTGTATTGGGGACGATCACGAGCGATTGGTGTAGTCACCTTCCTAACGCGAGGGTCTTGGTGGTCTTGCCTTGCCTTCACTTCTAACGCGTGAGTTAGGGGCTACGCTAGTAGCGTGTCGTGGTGCCCAAGTCTTACAGCAGCCCTAACCTGCAAGTCACGGATGCCGACGACAAAGGCTTGAACCAAATTGTCCTTGACCAGTACAAGTGCTCAATTTCCAAAGCCCACTGTCGACTGCCAACCGTCCGCTGGTTATTGCGAAGAATCCCCAAACCACCTCTGGTCCCTTTCCTGCTGTCACTGTCCTTTAGTATGAACACATTCCGTGTCCTCCTTCTGTAAAATAGGTATCATCTGATCCCACTTATGACACCACGTTGTTACGAGTTGAGGTACGGGATTAGAAATATAGAACAATTTATTACCAAAACAGACACAGTTTATTTTAATAAATCAGTAAATACACAATCACAATCAATTTTCACTATTTATATTATCAAATACACGTACCTATCGCTATGTTTACTCGCAGATCGTTCAATGACTTCCTATAGTCATTACAACATAACATTATTTTCTATATGTTTTCATAGTAATTACGTTTTTGAATGAAAGAGCCATTCGGTACAGTCATTTATAGTGTTAGCATCACAACAGTCTGGCAGTTTTAAGTGTTTTCATTTGACTACTCAAATGTCTGACTACGGTGGCGGACAACTTGGAACTATTTATAAAATGAATTCATTTATCACTTCCTGTTATTCCGAGTTACTGGTTTGCGACCTCCTATTCCTATTGCTTGTACTCCTTAATCCATCCGAATAACCAAAATCCCTTTCCTTTCAATGCCTTCACTTTTTACTTATCTTTCCCTTTCAATATACTCAAAACTTTCCTAAAAAATTACCAGGCTTGCCCCCTGTTATGTGAGTGGCACCAAATTATAGTGCGCAAAATACTCCTCTACTTACCCCTTCAGAGATACAGAGATATGAGTATGTAAAAAACCTTAGTGAGTTCAGCATAAATATTTATTTCTAAAAAACGTGATTTATGTTTTCCATTAGATCTAAATATAAAAGGAAGCTAAATAAATGAATATGAACAACATTTTAAGCTTTTAGATGTTTAGCACCAACTTAAATAAAATTCGCATTTAGAAAAATATCATACCATCTCTAACGTGTCCTTCCAAGAATTTGTAATCATCGTCGTGAATGGACATAACAAAGTTGCGAGCGGCCGTCGTCTTTATTTCATCTTTTTCTGCGAAAGAGTATTCCGGCCTGAAAGAAAACTGTGCTTGAAATATAGTACTAAGATTTATAAAAGTTTATATATCATGTACAATATTTAGTCGAAAAATCCATATTATAGAAATCGTTTAAAGCTGTTGTCATCAGAAGTAGACAGCAAAAATATTCAATAATATTCTCATTTCAAAAAAGTCGAAATGCTCTTGTGCTACCATTCACTTGGATAAAGAGTGAGTTCCCAGTGCAGCCAGATCAGAATTATAGTAAAAGATGATATTTTAATAGGCAGATTTAAATTTTATCGAATAAGTTGGCCTACTACACTACTGGCCTAGTGGTTAGTGACCCTGACTGCTATGCCATAGGTCGTGAGTTCGATTGCCACCCGAGTCTGGGTGTTTTTTGAGCCCGTTGTTTGTAAAGTCCCCTGCGACACAGGAGTAATTCCTAATGCGGGAGTGGTCTTTTAAAAGAATAAGTTGAGAATTTAGTTTAATTTATTTAGAGAACGTCTGTGAACTTGTTTATCAATAGGGCTTTTGAACAGATATCGACTATAAAAGTAGCATAAAAATGTTACTGATCTATCCGAGGAATAAGGAATAAAATATTCAGCAATAATAATAACAATGACATTCTGGGACATATTATACCCAAACTAAGCAGGTCTTTTACTATGTCTTTAGTGACTTCTAACTTCTGCCAGTTGCGTTAAAAGTAATGAAAAATTAAGTGAGATACCGACATAATAGAAGCAGGGCTAAATTAATTACGTGTGCGAAGGCGTACTGTATAGATAGAACTTTATAATTTTTTTATTGGCATTTGATATTTTGATAATGAACTTTAAATTGGCTGCCAAAATTATTTATATTATTATTGATGTATTAATTGTCTGCAAGTATCTGAATCTGAATAACACTTTTGTCAATGTCCAATAAAACATGTCAGAAAACCTATCATACTTAAAATATGTTAAAATGTTATGGTGTATCTTTTGCTATAATTCCCACGAAAAAGTGCATCTTTAAACTGACAAACAAAGATATTGCTTGTTGTGATAAGGCCGCCCATTGTGCATTTTATGTTTGTTTTTTATATGTATATGGGAATTCAGTGTACGAAAAAGAGTACTTATTACTTATGTTGTGGATCTAGTGATTAAACATTGCACTATTTATACTGCCCGGGCAATATGAATTATGACGTGTGAAATCGGGCTATGTGAAGAATACAGAAAACATACTTCGTTATTTATCACAGTAACCACAGTACCACATAACTGTTGGGCAACTTAATAAGTAAGCCAATTAAGTTACATAAGCCAAAAGGCTAGGATTAAGAATATACATGGAAGGACCATGATGGTCCATTGACCATTATGAGTAGAATTAAAAGCTATTAAAGGCGGACGGGTTATATTGTTTATATCTCGAATTGAAAACTAATACCAAACTTCGGTAAAATGTTTTATATTTAGTAGGTAATTGCTTTAAACAAATTTACATGTATTTGAATCAACATTATGTGTGTGTGTTGTTAAACAGAAATTTGCCTAAGGTGAAAATACGAATACTTATTTTTTATGATTTTTTAGTTTTATATATATATTCTTATACATTATATATATAATATTCCAGTAGGGTTTTTACATAAATAGTATTCATTTTACCTTCCATATTGATTTAATAATAATACAGTACGTTTAAAATATGTACTAAATAACAAATACTACAGTGAATAAAAATTCAAACCACAATTTTCATGTAATTTACACACCGCATTTCGGCGTGCCTTTTCTAGTCTGTTTTGGAGTCACGTGCATATTTCCTTTTGAATAAAACACTTTTTTACTCTGCACATTAGGCGTGGCACATTATTCATACAGCCCATCAATTTGCTTATGTCAATCGTTATTATCATATTGACTATTCATATTAGGCATTTTTATCGACCTGGATATAACCCACTAATATTATAAACGGGGAAGTTTGGATGGACGGATGGATGTTTGTTACTCTTTTACGCCAAAACTTGTTATGTAGATAGCTGGAGACCCGGATTAACATATAGGTTACTTTTTATCCCGATATTCCTACGGGATCGAGACTTGGAAACGCGGGGCTCTGCTAGTGCCATATAAATCACTTGGTCCATAACAAATACATATTAGATATGTAAAACGAGACTTAATCTCAGTAATAAAGCAAAAACGTATCGTACATTATAATATAAATATTACCACGATTAAGTTTCAGTTAACACATACACAACTGTAGCGTATTTATTTCAGGGCCAAAGGTCAGCACCTTAACGATAAATCGGACGATTTAGGCATAGTTAATGAATTGTCTGTAGTAACAAACATTTGATGGCCACATTAACTTAATGATTTTGAAGAATTTAATGAAACTACACCAATATTTGTAATTACCACTCGCTTACATTACATGCTCTTAGTTCATGTCACTTTTTTTGTGTTCTAATGCACACCTGACACTGACTGTTTGCGTAGCACGATGCGAGTGAGTATACTTCCTAAAAAAAATCTTCTACTTTCTTGAATTGTCCAGACGTTACACATAGTGAATTCTTTGCTACACATCTTGAGTGAGGACGATATAGGTACATTATCATACTTAAGCCTTTATAGACAAGAACAGCCAGACCATAATCCTACTAAATTGACGGGATTATGAAAGCTGTCATCCCCATCACCTGGATAATTGGCAATCCACCACTGTGCGGTTTTCCAGAATTTTTTTGCCTCGCACAACCAATCTTTGGAACAAATTGTCGCCTGCGGTATTTCCGGACCGATACGCTTTAGAGTTTCAAGAAAAGAGCGTACTCCTATCTCAAAGGCCGGCAACGCACTTGTGACTCTTGAGTTGCAGGTGTCCATGGGCGACGGTAGTTACCATCAGGTGACCCGTCTGCTCGTTTGCCGCCTATAATAAAAAGCTTTGAATCCAATCGCACCTTGTCTCGAGAGACTTCCATAAGATTTCTTCTGTAACCTTCCATCATTGACCTAACCTGAATTTTGGACGTGTTCTTAATCGTAAGACAAACATTTTCAGAGCAGTTTGAAAAACCAAAAAGAATTGTCCTAAAATTGCTCAAAGGAGTGGAAGTGGACCTCCGTGTAAGTGCAAGCACTTCCACGGCAGCTTTTTTTTGTTCCCCTAAGAAATCAGGGATCATTCTGGGCTTCTTTTGTACGGCCAAAGTATCATCACACGACATGATAAAACAACAAAATAAGATAAAAAACTTGTAATCAAAAGGTTACTGGTTCAAACCCCACCCAGTACACTACTGATTTAAATCTTTTTCAAACACAAGCATTTACCTTAATGTGCTACTTATAATGTAACAACTAGTATTTTGATTAAAAAATGAAATCAGCATAAATTTGGTAACATTTAAAACTAAGTTGAATAAAATATAAACTCACCAACTTTCACTATGTTCCCACTCGATATAGTGAGACAAAAGAGTCGTTTCTGTTGAGACGGGGAATTCTATTTTGGGATATAAGGCGCCTACCTTAGGATCTATGCCAGCTTCATATATTCTGTAAACAACTCAAAAGTTAAGTCGTATTTTTCTTTTCAAAACGTTTGCGTGAAAATACAAAACGACTGTTTGTTTAGCAGAGAAATGTATTCTGCGCTTTTGTAGTTGGTTATTGTAATGATTACTAAATTTTAGGTGTCATGCATACTATAAAGATAAGGTGATAAAAAGAAATGTAACACGAAAATGCACTGTCCATTCCAACATTTTATTTTCATAAATATGAAAATGTTATGAACAATAGAAACATGTGTGTTGTAAAAAAAAACATTAAACTTTTTCTAGCTGTGATGGTTAAAAAAATAATAAAACTTCATTAATTTTCCAAGCTCTGCTATATCAGCTCTTGTTTTTTGAAAAACACAAATTTTAATTCTGATCTTTGAACTTACTTGCCAATAGCCTCTAGGAAAAATTGCACACAATTAGGATTACCTCGCCTAGTAAGAGGTATGTGTGTACAGTTTTTATGGGATCTCTTCAAAATAGCTTGCAGTAGACCATGAGGAGCTATTTCCACAACTATAGCATTGTCTGGGATCAAGCTTGACATTTCTTCAAACAGTACTGGATTCTGTAGAACATTAACTTTTTTAGCTTGTTATAATGTATATATATAAGAGAGTAAAATAGCTATTACACAATAAATTGTCTAGAAAGTATTAGTCAGTTATTCGTTATCATTAGAGCGTTTTTCTTAAAACAAAAAACTTTTTGACTTAATTATAACATTTAGAAATCATATCAAACACATCTGGCCAAGTTTGAAATAGTTTTGTAATATTTACTAGATTACGAATTTCGAGTTTCTATATTACCAAATTAAAAAAAAAAAAAATGTAAATTCTAACCAACATGTTGTTACTGTGGTATTCGGCTGACGAATATATCGCAGCGGGATCCTTCCATCGGTCTTGGGGTGCAGATGTTGATATCCACTTGCTGCTACGTTTCTTTGGAGTTTTGATTACCTTGTTTAACCTCCTGAGGAATTCAGATCCTGGTGAAAAATTGGACGTTCTGTCAGTAGGATACAGAATTATAAAGCTTTTTCATAGTTTTTTTATAGGTTATAGACGTACTTAAAGAAACTTTTTCAGGTTTTGAATAGCATTTTCTTCTTCGTATTACTTAAATCATTTAGCAAAATTGAATTTAAAGTATAATTTGATTGAATTTTACTATATTCAATCAATTTCTTACCACAGTGAGCTATGTAGCGAGAATGATACGCGACACCCCCACTAGGAACCTCTCGTGCAAAAATGCCACGGTTGGTCAGATCCTTTATAAACTCCCTCATTATATCAGCTGGCCCTGATATGGTTGTCGATTCTGAACTGTTGTGGCAGGCTATATCAATCTCTGGTGGACATATATTTACCATCTGAAAAATAAAAACCTGTTTCTCAAAAGAATCTTAAATCAAAATTAGAGAATATATAATACTTTCTATGTTATTCTATATTCAATCCTAGTGACTATATTCTTCTTCTTCTTCTTCTTAATCACGAACCTAGGTCCAGTTCTTTTTATCGTTTTTTATCTTCGCGAGTTTTTTTACTATTTACGTACCTCTTTATATCCCAAACCTACTGCAACCATTAATCCCTCTGTTTGTTGATTTTCAATAATTGCTTGTGCGCGACTGTATGTTGCTAAAATCATCTCTTCAGCCGTAAATGTATCATCATGATATGCACATCCCATTTCTCCTAAACTGTGACCTGTAATGAAAAATTAATGAGAAAAGAGTCTTTTGACTTTAATTAACTACAATTCTATTTATATATATTTATCAATAACGTGAAAGTGCAAAAAAAAAGAAAAAAAAATGTGTAGCAGTTGGGACTAGCAATAAAATATATAAAATACCTTAGATAACACTGCCTTCATGTATTTTTACCTACAATACACCCATTTTAACGAAATGCCAGTTTACTATCTGTATGAACTTTTTTTAGATCAAATCCAGCTAGGAGCCCGCTCTCACTACATAATAATAATAATTAATAATATAATTCGACACATCTCATACACGGCCGTCTGATCCGAAACCAGGCAGAGCCTGTACTATCTTAATCAGAATACTGATAAGCATACTTATATATTACTAAATACATACATATTATAGATAAATTACACCCAGACACAGAATAAATTATCGTGCTCATCACACAATTATTTGTCCTGGGTGGAAATCGAACCCACGACCTCTGGCTTAGCAGTGAGGGTCACTAACCACTAGAAAAACAGGCCAATCGCTGTATTTGTAGATATTTTTATTATGACTATGACCACGAGTACTTACGTTATCACTACATGTAATAAAACAAAGTCCCACGCCGCGTCTGTCTGTCTGTCTGTTCTTGATAAACTCAAAAACAACTGAACGGATATTCATGCGGTTTTTTAAAAAATAGATAGAGCTATTCATGGGGAAGGTATAGGTATATAATTTGTTAAGGTTTTGTGTAAATTAGTTGAAATATGATGATGATTGTTGAAGATCTCTCTGCTACCTGTGCGAAGCCCGGCGGCTTGCTAGTGGATTTATAATTATGGATTTATTCAAGAGTATAATCAATTACTTTCTGTAAATTACTGTTTCTTTTTTTTGATTTTGTTTTATTTTATTCATTAAAAAATATTACTAGTAACGTGGGTCACACATTACTAGTATTCTTGTTAACCCCTCCAGCTAAGCTTAACGCTTGTGTTAGGAGTGGGTTCACGTCGGTAGTGCACTGGGTGGGGTTCGAACCTGCATCCACTTGATCGCATGTCCGACGCCTTAGCCATTACGCTACCGCCGCTTTTTGAAAATTATCAGTTTATATTTATGTATAGATTGATAATTTGCAAGTAGTAGGTGTAAATAGATACAAGTGTATCTATGAATAAGGTGCCCTTAAATTCTTTTTCAGTAAATTAACATAAAATTTTGTTGCATCAATTGCAAGTGAGGCACATTTTTCTCCATGTTACTTACCAATGATATAGTCAGGGACAATACCCATTTCCTTCATCAGATCAGTAAGTGCTAGTTGAACGGCGCAGATGCCCACGAAAGCATTGCAAATATTATCAAATATAGATTTGTCTGGATCTGTCATGACTCTGATGAGATCTATGCCTTTTGGCTCCAATACTTTGTGGCACCTGTAAAACGAATAATAAATGTATTTAAATTAATATGATGTTCTATTAAATTATTCACCAGAAAAGAGCGAATCCTTCGATGACATCACATCAGTTACAGTTACAATACACACAAGAACTAAACTGAATGTAATAGAATGTTAAACTTAATTTCGCCTTTAACAACTTTTGCTTCCTTCAAAAGTAATTAAACATTATCTTCTAAAATCTTTTGGCGAATCATCCAAGTATTTGACCTTAATCGCTTTTCCAAGGTTACAAACTATTAACAAAGGCAATCTATCATAATATCTTGAAAGCTTCTGCTTTAACTCCTGGAAATATATTTGAAATTTTAGATTAAAGAATTTGTATCGTTCATCATTTCTTCCTTAATGAGGCATCTAGCAAACCAAGGGTTAAATTTAAGGATATTATTGATTTATGGTTCAACAGCTGTCTTACTAATTGGTTAATATTTTTACTTTAAGTGACGGGTCTTTCTGTGGTTCTCAGTATTGTTCTAAATGATACATTTTGACCTGATCTTTTGATAATTTTTTTAAAAACTAAAATGTTTTTGAATATAAAATCAGAAATCTAGCATTGTGAACATGTTTGATAACAGGTAAAGTTACTTTGTCAAGTACTAAAAGTAAGGGCGTTAGTTTGTGCTACAATGTAACAAATAGTATCCTAGTACTTAAAATAAAGATTTTGTTGTCATTAAACAAAATAATACGGATTTAATGTAAATACTTTTTATGTCATGTTATAAAGACATATTGTATTTTATTTCTTCGTAAATTTTTCGGTTGCATTAAAACATTGTAAATTTTGATTCCCACTATTCTAATCGCAGATGACAGTACAATTATATTTACATGTAAAAACAAGTCGCTCTTTGAGTGTGACGTATAGGTACGTGGGGTACGCTGAAAGTTTTGCGTAATTCATTAAGAAAACAATTTACATGTGAAGTAATATATTTACAGCTTTTTGAAGCATTCTCTATTACATTTTAAAAACTTTTTCATTCAGTCAAATCATTCATCTAAGGGCATGTTTTTCATGTGCTGGTTGAAGGCTATCACGGCCTCTTCCGGCCCCGTAAATGTCATACCTCTCATCAAATGTTAAATTTTTGGGAAAATAAAGTAATCGAATGGTGTCAGGTCTGGACTCTGTGCGGGATGGGTCACCTTTTCAGCTCTACCTTTTCAGAAGCCAAAAAATACTTTGTCTTGTTCGCGGTGTGCGCCAAAGCATTGTCATGGTGCAATAGGATGCGACTTCTTATTCGTTTTTCCTAACTTTTTAAAGACACTGGGCAAACAAATAGTCACCACTATTCCACTCAGCATTCTATCTATCTATCTTTTGTTCTTCATTACTCATTACTTTAGTGCATTCCATAACTACATTGACAAGGTGTTAAATATAAGGGTAGAATCAATTATGAACCCTGTTGGGCACAGCGAAGATTTCATTAGGAGAGAGGAGGAAGAGAGCTTTTTATAATAATAATACTAAGAGTTAACTATGTATTGCTTTAAATGGCACATTAAAACCAATAATAGAATGTATGTATTTCCTATTTCTTATAAGAGATAAATATCTCTTATTATTCTATTCACCGATTCGATTCAAGTGCGATCGTGCAGACGGGACCCGTTCGGGAGAAAAAAAACGCAATAATTTTATGCCTACGTTTCTCGCCTACCTTAATTTTGTTGGTTCACTGGCACCTTCGAACACCCATACAGAAGACTGTTGCTTTCTTTCCGGCATGTAATATTTCAACGTCCGTGATCGTACTTTAACAACAAATTTAACACCAATCAACACGAGTCCGTTTTTGTTCTAGGTTGAGTTCATGAAAAATCCCGCGGCAACAAAGTTTTCTAACTTTTAAATGTTGATGTAAGGTTGTATATCTTCGAATCATCTCACAGGTGATACGCCGGTTTTCTTCAATTAGTTTCCTGACAGTAGCCACATTTTCCTCAGGGATCGCAGTTGAGGGCCGACCTTCACGAATTTCATTTTGGAGAGAAACACGGCCACGATCAAATTCAACATACCAACGCCTTACGTTGCTCAAATGAGGTGCTTCCCACCCAAAAGCTTTTTGAAGACGAGCAGTGCAGTCTTGCGGAGTCAGTGAATTTTTAAAATCATAAAAAATCATGGCCCTAAAATCTTTTCGCGTTAATTCCATTTTTGCTACGAACTTTTTTTGTATTTTATGTATATTTGTTATTGAATTGTTTTATACAATTGACACGCCATTTCCCGCCATTTTTTTTTAATCAATGGTTGAGTTTCTTATGTTTATAAAAATATAACATTCGAATTTCAAACATTTATAAGTGGCCAAGAGAACAGAACTTTCAGTGTGCCCTCTGTACAACAATATTGATGTTTCTGTAGAAAACAAAAGTTTTCATTTATTACTTTCTTAGAATGTGCCACCGAAGACATTTTTAATTGTAAAATTTTACAACTGAGAAATTTATTTAAGAGTTTGAGATGTTGCCTGTTAAAATACACCGTTCTTTTTGATATATACGTCTATTTAACTGCGCTTAACTCTACGGGCATCACATTATGGTCACCTAATTTAAATGCAAAAGTTAGAGCCATGATTATAATTATTCAGTTTTCTAGATTGTACGATTAGACTGTGTTTCCTTTAGTACTGTGTCAGGCAGCCACGCATCGCGCAAGGTAAACATCCAACAATAGAATCATTTTAGTAACTCTAGGTATCATAGGTGGACTTGTCTTTCTCATGTTGCTAAGATACCTTACGTAGCTCTTAGGCAAATGCAGCCTCCAGTAACAACTTTGAGGCTAATAATGTGGAGTAAACTTACTTGTAAATTGAGGCAGCAAAAGTAGGTATCCTCATTAGGTCAGCTCCCATTGTTGGCCATTGGGATCCCATACCACTGTATACGAACCACAATGGTCTTTTGACTCCTGGGTAATATTCCTTACTTTCCGATAGACATACTGTTTTCTTTTGTTCATCAGTATCTAAGAAAAAAGTTTAATCTTATTACTTAGGAACGAGCACAGAACAAAAGACAAAATAATATATATTTTAATTTATACAGTCTGTTCCCTTAAAAAGCCAATATATTTATAACTCTTTCTCGTCACAGCTTGTAGTTTGACCAGAATAATCTGAACAATGTACTTTTATTAATAAAATGTTTAAAAAACAACTTATTTTGCACTCTGTATAATATTTATAATTAAACTAAATAGTAATTCATTCAATACTAACGATGAATAAGTTCTAACTATGAACAGAGATCTCAATGCTGAGATCACTCGACTATTACATATATTAACAACAAATTAGAATCTTAAAATAAAATATCGACAGATAACCGGATAAATGGATAAGTTGGAGAAAAAAACTTAAAAAAATACATGAACAAGTCTTTTTGCAATTCGTGAGTTCACAACTAAATCATTGTTAGGACAGAACAAGAATAATCAACAATAAAACAGAATTAATGAAGCCACTTCATTTCCAAGCTGACTGTTAAATACTAATGGACGCAATTTGTACTCATTAAGATCCCTAAAATTTTCTGCCGTCTTTCAAAATATTAATTAAAATTAATTATCTCAAAAAATACCTTCGAGTTACGTACATAAAAGTAGCAATATTAATAATCATGATTATAAAAGTCACGAATCGCAACGCTTAATATCGTTAGTTTGATGTGAATTATAATCCACTATTTATCTATTCGTGTAAACAATGCCAAAATAAACTTTATTGTAATCAATAAACTATTATATTAACATACATTTTACTTTTTAAGCATAAGAGATAACATAAGGTTACAGTCACATTAGCAAGGACATCATGTAAAGTCACAAAACGTTTTAATTATTAACTAATTAGCTAAGGCCAGTGTCCCCAATATTGTACTTGACGTGAGGCGGCCGCGAAAATATTGTACTTGACGTGAGGCGGCCGCGAAAAGTTGTGGCTCATTAAAGGGCACACTAAATTTAGGGTACTCTTTTCTTTATGAACTCTTTATCTGTAACGGGCGACGAAGGTCACCCGCCGCAGTACTAAGGATGATAAAAGGTAGAGCTTCTTGACAATCAAAACCAATGTGTTGCTGACCTAAATACCTGTTTATAAAGGACTTTGAGCACACTTTTGAAGTATCCCATACTATGGCAAGGCAGAGCCTCTTTTTCGGTAGGTGGTTATATATCACTTAGAGTCAGAGACCATTCACTAGACTCGTTTTTGTACGAAGTTAAAGATTTCTAGTTAAAGCAAGAAATAAGGTATGAATTAAAAAGTTCTAGTTGAAGCCAGAAACAACGGGTAAAATGGTCTAACTAGACAACTCTTTCAGCACACAAAATATGAATTATCATTATGTTGAATGTGTGATGTTACGTTATGTAGTTTGAATAATTTGCTGCTTCGTTATACGTATTGTTTTCAATCCAAAACCATATACTGAGCCTAGTCGTAGAGTTTTAAACTCAGATTAATTTAGGCCTTACCCGCCATTTTAATAAATCTTCTACATATCAAAATAGTATCATGCTATTTTTTATTTAATTTCTAAATGTTAATTATATATACGGAAACTAACGCGATCACGAAACAAGTATTACATATGTCTAAATTCTAAACATATCCAAGAGGTGCCCTGGGGTACTCCGTTGAATAAGTATTTTATCCCTAACTGACCCGCGCAACTTCGTCTGCGTCACATAAAAAAGACATACATTTTACCTAGTTTTGCCATATTTTTCATTGATGCTCCGGTTCTATTAGTCATAGCGTGATATTATATAGGCTATAGCCTTCCTCGATTAATGAGCTATGCAAAACTAAAATATTGTTTTAATTCGAAACAGTAGTTCCTGAAATTAGCGCGTTTTCATTGATGCTCCGGTTCTATTAGTCATAGCATGATATTATATAGCCTTCCTCGATTAATGAGCTATGCAACCCTAAAATAATTTTTCAATTCGAAACTGTAGTTCCTGAGATTAGCGCGTTCAACTAAACAAACAAACAAACTCTTCAGCTTTATTATATTAGTATAGATACCGACTAAAGTCAAAATTGTCTAATTTTTGTGAATTGTTTGTTAAATCGATGTCGGAAAAAATAATACAAAAGTCAAAAACTGTGGTTGTAGAACGAGAAAAAGTAGGATAATGTGTAATAACAGTTATAGTAACTTACCTAGTAGCATATAACCTCGCCCAGTATGGCTAGGAATTTCATGTTCAAACAGTTTATGGAGAAGCCCTATTTCTTCAGGATCTATGGGATGATTTTTCACCATATCAATGACTTTTTGTACACATGATTCTTGTCTTCCAGAAGCAAGAACTAGGTAAGGGATATTGCTCTTGTATTTTTCAATGTCCTGCCATGAAAAAAACAATTGTCGATAAAAAATATCATGATATTAATACGTGAAGAGAATTATTTGTACCCCGTTTTAAGAAAATTTCGCGATTGTAGTAACATGAATTTTGGAATATTAGAAAGCTAAAATGTTTAAAACAATGTGCATTACAACTTTAAAAAATACGTGAAAACGGTTTAATAAAAATTACAAACGTCCAGTATATGCGTTGATTGACCTGTCATGGTAAGTAAGTCTATACAATGACAGCTCAAGCTATACTGGCCAATGAAGGGACCATGTTCAAAATTGGAATACCACGTGATTTCTAGTATAAAATAACTACGATTAAATGTTAAGAACTAAAAATATTATAAATAAATACGAGTACTTCACATGACAATGTGAAAAGTTTTGGAGTGATCTCAACATATCTCTACTCGGGGATTTCCATCTTAGATTATCCACTCCTATCTCTTGTAATAGACCTACATAGTGGTGTCAAAACACTGGATGATTTTAGTCGATTTGATTCTACATACCACATAAGAATTAACAATACTTGAATAGACATTAACGCAGCGCCTTATCCTGATTTTATATTTATATTTTATGGGAATTTCAGTTTTATCTTCTGAAGCTTATTATTCCCAAGTATCTTTAAAAAAGTAATCTTTTTGTATAATATGGGACTTACCTTTTGTTTATAATGGCCCTTCAAAAGGACATGATAATGTGCGCCAGTGTAAGAAAAATTATTCACCGCCGTGAGTTGTCTATCAAACGCTGTGTGTTCGTATACCACTTGGATTCGTCCGTCACGTATTGCAGGAATTTGATCCTGAGGCTCATTATAGTGCAAATTTGCAGGTAGTTTTCCTTTATGATACGCAAGACAGAGCTGGAATAAAATTTGCTTTTGAAGTACAATTTATTTAAAAAAGATTTGCGTTATGTAACAGAAGTATCTTCAAAAATTTATTAGATATCTGATGACTGTGTTAATATTTTAACCTCTTATTATTTACGACTGTAGGTTTATTTGCGACAAAATCATACCATAATCTGTATATTTATAACTTATATTAGTAAAAATGTTTGTAAAAAATAGTTTATGTTTTATTTGCGATCGGCATAAATGAAAATATTTGCAAACGCAAATAAGCATTGTAACTATTTATAATTTTGGGATTGAAAATATATTCTTTAGTTTTGTTTTAAAAGATATGGACATATTTTCAATAACTTTTATTTTGATCTACCTTTGTAACTGCGCATATTCCAGAGGCCGGTTCACTGTTTCCCATATTAGACTTAACACTTCCAACTTTAACAGACGTATCCTTAGCGAAAATATTAGATATCGCTTTTAGTTCACTTTCATCCGCTTTCGCTATCGCTGTAAAAGTAGTTGTTTTAGTTTATAATATTACTTTATTATCATATTTAAGTAATTTTACTTAGGCACCTCACATCTGACCTCTTAAAAAAGTGACGCAATTCCGCCATTATATTTGACAGTCAAAACTATTTTTAATTACAATATTTATAATGAATACTTGCTAGCTCGAGTGTTGTCAAGACACAACAGTTTTAAATGTATGTTATAATGTGGTCTCTTTTTATTTGTAAATTACAATAAAATAAAGGTCTTGAAATTCGTCTTGTCAGTTTTTCCAAAACTATAACTACTATAATATTTACCTGCGCCATGAGCTTCAACATATTCAACTTTATTTGGATTCACATCAATTCCTGAATAAACTTCTCTTAAAAAATCTTCAATGTCTTTTGTTTCACGTGTTGCCAAGAAATGTGCATCTGGTTTCATTTTATAATTACCTTTTGCGTGATATATTTCTGCATATATTCTAAACAAGAAAGCTACAGTTAATAAAAATAATAATTTAAAAAATAATAATAATAATATGAGTACACAGTAAATACTACATAAATACTATTGTGTCATCAAAAGAAACTAAGAACGAGGCATGGTTTTGCTAGGATATAAATATTTTTTTGTTTTTTTTTTTCAAGTGCAATTTGAAATACTTAAAAAAAATCTTAGGATCTAAATATAGCTCAAGAAAATCGAATCAATTAAGTTTTTCTCAAAATTATCTGAAACGGAAGACTTTCTTTTATACTGAAAACAAAGAGAATAGATAATGAAATACTCTAAAAGTGCAAGAAAACAATAACAATAGTACAGGGGTACTTAATTATTAACAGATAGAAGAAATAGCCTATAAATTTTTTGTTTTTTTGAAAAAAATCTTTATTTCTACATAGAGTTCCAAAATAAAATTAAAATTACCTATAATATTAATATGGCTGTGAAAACTCGTAAAAATAGTTTCGAGCGAAGATAATATTACATTAATTATCAATCATTGAACTCTGAAGAGCGCTGGACGACATTAATTTGGATATAAACTTTGAAGACTAGTTTTATTGTTTGACAGTTTATGTTTAATGCGTAATATCAAATTGAACAATGATAAGCGTAATATTCAATTGATTTTGCGCTTATCATCGTTCAATTTGACCTCTCATCTACAAAGACTATTCGTATAAACAAGAATTAAAGCGCTAAAACAATACTCGTTTCAGTAATTTTAATTATTTGATGGCATACATAATTCTACTTAATAATGTATATATACAGAAAGAAGTACAGTTTTAATATTATCTACGTATTAACGGGAATTAACGCGATCACGAAAAGGTATTACATACCTCTGAATTGCCTGACGTTTCGACCAGGTGGCGAAACGAAAATATCAAAAATATCAAAAAAGTGGAGGTGGATGAAGAACCCTCTCCTCACGATGTCGACGACGGAGGGCGTGCACCGCTGAGCCAGTCAGCCTGTGACCACGGCCAGTGCAACCTGGTCGAAACGTCAGGCAATTCAGAGGTATGTAATACCTTTTCGTGATCGCGTTAATTCCCGTTAATACGAGTACGTAGATAATATTATATCATGGAACGCGAAAGTTTAAAAGTTAGTAAGTACAGTTTTTTTCGAACATAATATGAAAACATGTTCACATTCATATCACTTTACCTGTGTGCATCTTTAGCTCTTTGTAAAAATATGACGTTTATAGCATCAGCCCTCACATATCCATCAGCATTTTTGTCGAAACATTTTGTTTTTCCGTCCAAACACAAAAGGCCACCTCTATAAAAAGCAATCATAATATTCTTTAGCGTCATATAGCAAAGAAAAGCTGTACCACATAGTAACTACAGTACCATATGCATGTGTACTATGTAACCAATCGTAACAACTAAACCTGCATCGCGCAATAAAAGTTTTCGGGCCGAATTGTATATCAACAACTTCCTAACATAAATTATTGAGTTGCGGTCGTAAGGTAACGGATCATCACCACGGTCCACCAAACTTGATCACCTACTCTGTTTGAAGAAAACCTATTTTTTGCTGGACTACATAACATCGGTTCCTTCACGACATTAATGTCTAAGTGTGTCTCTAAATCTAGCTACATTCTTTGTGTATCGTGTTAAAAATATAATATACTATTCAAAAGAATATTCTTCAATGAATCCCATTTACATGTCAATTTACAAATCACCAATGGGTTTCGTTGAGGTGTTCAAGGTTAAAATAGAAAAACTGTGACCGGGCAGATGCGTTTGATGTTTACGAATTCTCCGACATCTGTTAATATGCTCAACACGGACCTCGACTTGGCCCAACCTGAAACTTTCAAATA
This sequence comes from Callimorpha dominula, assembly GCA_949752705.1. Lineage (NCBI taxonomy): Eukaryota > Metazoa > Arthropoda > Insecta > Lepidoptera > Erebidae > Callimorpha > Callimorpha dominula. The sequence goes on along the minus strand of OX457004.1, from coordinate 3,340,714 downwards.
ATAATTAGGAAGTAAGCTTTCAATAGTCAGGTTCAGGAAGACAACAGCATGTTTAGATCTCAAATACGTTACTCGCGAAATAGGATAGATTACCTTCATTTAAATGGACAAAGCTTGCAAAAAGATTTTTCATATAATTTTATAAAAATTCAACGCGATTGTTTCTAGACCTTTAGGCATTTATTTTTTTAGTCAATTCGATTTCAACATACCATTAGCCCCAATGAGATAATGAACCGTGGGGGTTTCCAAACGATTTCAAAAATCTGAATGCATATAACTATACGATTAGTAATAAAAATAAAATTTAATCTAGATCCTTCACTAGAAATGCCTATATAGTAGATCAATGTCATAAATTCAACTTTAAAACGAGTACTGTAAAAGAACAAAAAAAAATCAAATACCTTCTCATGTTCAAAGACAAAGTTGGATGAAGTATGTAATTACATCCACCAACTATAGCTGCATCACATTCTCCTGATTTAATAGACTGATAAGCTAATTCTAAGCAAGCTGTTGAACTGGCATCGGCGTAATCTAATCCATATGAAGGTCCTTTGCCATCTATCCAGTAAGAAATTCTATTAGCCAACATAGCTCTACTAGATCTGAAAATGAAAAAATAAATAAAATATGTATGATGATTCATTTTAAATTATTGAAAAGTATGAAAGCTAGCCAAAAGCTTCAGAAAAATTTTCGTTAAAATTTTTTCTAATAATTTAATCAGATAATTTTGTCATAAGCGGGTTACGAATCAGCTAAGCTTAAGTTCAGCCCTACATTAATTGACCGTTCTTTAAAACTTTTTGGGACCAAGCATGCAGTAAGTGCAGTTTTTGCTACTGAAGGAATAGCCAAGTAAAGACTTACCCATTTACGACAAAGTCACTGCGTTTCTTGATCTGGTAGAAAGATAAATTACTATAGTCAGTAAAAGCTGATCCAATGAAGACACCAACTCTCTTACCTCTAATTGATTGGGGGCTTGTACCTAAAAAAACATGTATCCCGAAACTCAAACATGATGAGAATGAAAATGTAAGTCCCTCAGACATAAAAGAACTTTTATGCCATTTTGTTTTTAACCTGATATTGTTCTTTCATAAAGGCAGCAAGTGAAAATATCGATAGCCGTCTGCTCGTTTGCCTTCTATAATATAAAAAAAACTGTGCTTTGTATCGTATGAACACAGTAAATATAAAATAATAATTACTATTCTATACGTAACAGGTTTCGACTAATACTCGAAATTATACCTAAAACATTTATAAATTTTGCAGTATGGTCATCAATTCAATATTTTTCTGTATTTAAACTTAGCATATATCTTACTTTTGCTTTACTTAAAAAACATAACAACAAAGTAAAAAAGTACCTGAATCAAAAATAGCTCCATAGGTATGTTCCAGAAGTTTCCTACCCATTGGTTCCAAAACGCATGCCAAATGATACGTGACTCCAAAGAATTGGGAATCAAACTTATTCATTCCTTTAATTTTTCCTGTATGTTTAGGAATATCTGGATCATTGAGTCTCCATTTAGGTTCTTCGCTTGCGACCATATCAACCTATATTATAATTTAACAACTATAAATCGTAATATACATTTTATCACAATTTTATTTTTTTAGTTCCCAAAAGGAAAACGCAACACTTCAATTCAAAGCATTGCATAGTTAAATGTGGTGTTAACTATTAGAATATTCTAGTGCCAAATATTCACAAATTTAAAATTACATTCTAACCTTATTATAAAGATTGTCCATGAACTCAACAACACTATCCGAATTCGGGAAAATTCCTGAAATACCACTGATAACCACTTCATCTCCATTTAGAGAATTTGGAACACCGTTTAGAGTTTGATCCCTATTTTTAGAGGGAGCCATTTTGAAGACATAAATCTATGTAATGCCTCTACGAACTCAGACGGATAATTAATTAATACAATTCTAACATAAAGCTATTTATACCAAGGTCTTTTGTTGGGTCAAAGTATTAGGGATCCCTGTTTAACTGATTATTATTTCATAAATTTTGATAGCGATATATAGACACTTCTAGAATTCCGCTGTAATTTTCTAGAACCAGAGGATTAAGAATTTAGTGTACACCGATATAAACATAATTCTTGATTAATATGCCGCCATGCTAATGGGTACGATCAACGATAGTATAAAAAAAAATTACAGGGACATCATCGAACTGAAGACTGGTGTGACGGTTCAAATTTTTTTAAACTTATTTTTGCAAATGAGCCTTCAAGGGGCTAAGAGTAATTAATTTCTTCTTAGGAAAATATAAGGTGGACGCGGTTCAATGGGACCAATAACAGTTCAGTTGTTTTAAGCTAAGCAGAAGGGATCTGGGGGCAAATAGACTGCTGTAAGGACATCATGTTGACGCAGTAATTTGTTTGCGAAGATGTGAGCCCGGTGCTGTAGTCGTCTCCCCGCACGCTATGAGTAGGGCCGTGTATATAATATAAGTATATATATTTAGGTATGTGAAATATATATTTATATCAAGAAGTCCGCATATCATGCAACTCTAATAACCTCCACATTGGTGACCCGGGTTCACGTCAAAACTGCTAGATGCCACCCGACAGGCTTCAAAATATCATTGACTGTTAGTTGGTTTGACAACATAATCACTTCTTCTCACCTTCGCTGATGTGATACCGAATGTTTAAACAAAAAGAATGAAAAAAGATATGATACGAAACCTTTTTTAGACGTCGTCGTAAAAAAATATTTGGTGAAACAATAAGTGACGCGATTAACCAAAAATTTCCAACCTTACAGAACGCAAGCGAATTCATAAATATACATTTTATTTCAATAGAATACTACTTAATAGAATAATTATCATTAATTCGATAAGGTTATATAAAGTACAGGGTAGCAATTTAGTTTCTTACACTGTGTACTTATTTTTATTATAAATAAGCTTAGTTTCACAATGGATAAAATAGATTGAGAAAAGTTTATTGAAAAGGATTTCATTGATGGTAGTGCGTAAGTAACCGAACGGGTCGTATGCTGTTTAGCCAATATATGTATAACAGAAAAGTTAAATTATTTACGTCACCTCCTATTAATTAAGGAAGGATGACACCTTGTATTTCGTTACTACTTTTGTAACGTATTTTGTTACAGCTTCATTGTGATAAATAGATCAGGCCATAGATCATTCCACAGATTAGCAATCAGATATTAATCACAAAGTTTAGCAGTCTTGCTAATTTCATGTTCAAAATTTAGAGTGCAATAAACTATTATAATATTGAATCTGATATCATACTTAATATCTAATTAAAAAAATTTTTTTTCGTACAGCTAACAATGATGTGCTTTTGTGGAAATTCTGTAATTTTTTTCTTATTTTTTACGTTATATTTTAGATTATTACTTTTAGTAAGAAGGTTATGTACATTTTTTTTTTTTGTAAAATAAAGTATTCCTTTTTTTATTAAAATAAATCTAGAAACTGCGTGTGTAATAAATAAAAAATATTGAGAGTATGCTTTTGATTGTGATTTAGGTATACAAAGTAAATGAGTATTGTAATGTACGCGTAAACTTTTATCTTAGGTTTTATCATCAATTGTTTCAAGGATAGACACGAAAGAGTAAAAAAATTTTAAACTAAGATCTTTTTACTGTAATCTCTTATTGAAATCTCAAAATTATTGCACCGTAAGTTAAATTAAGTATAACAACTCAGGCTTGTAAGTAGTGTTATAATATAATATTATCTTATAACTTATAACAATTATAAAATTATAAAAAAATATTATTAACTTATCAAATTATTTTATAAAGAAAGTTCAAAATTAACTTAAAAACAAGTGTGAATCCTTCAACAATTAGAAAAGAACTGATAATATAATTTTCGAACGACTGAACATATTTTCTTCAATTACAGCTAAGAACTCTCGATCAAGTAACCTATCAAACAAAAAAATACTTATAAAAATCGGTCTATCCAATGAGAAGCTACGATGCCACAAACAGCCCTCCTTTATCTCCGTTAAAAAAACGAATGGAATTGATAAACCCAAAATCTGCATTATTTTAAAGATGAAATCACTTATTTTTAAGTATTGCGTTGTGTTTTGAAGCCAGAGTTTCATCTCGTCCTATTATTTAACACTAGCTGACCCGCGAAGCTGACCCGCGAAACTTCGTTGCGTTTGTAAATTTTCCCCTTTTTTTGCAACATTTTTCGTTGAGGCTCACCTATTGATTGTAGCGTGATGTTATATAGCCTTCCTCGATAAATGGGCTATCCAAAACTAAAAGAATTTTTCAATTCGAAATAGTGATCCCTGAGATTAGCGCGTTCAACCAAACAAACAAACTCTTCAGCTTTATAATATTAGTATATCTATCTCAATAACGGAGCTAATAAGTTTTTTTTGTAAATGCTCTTACATACGTATTTGTCCTAAGTTATTATTTTCAATTGATAACCTTAATACATTATTTACACTTAGTGTGTGTATCATTTACGATCATATTATGTATACAGTAGTATACATTTAAGTAATACATAAGTACAGTACATAAGTAAATGAGTAATTTACTTATGATCGTAAATGATTCTGATTTATATTACTGATAAATACAATAATGTAGACATGGCCCTATTAAGAACAACTTGGTTTATTTTTTATTTTACTGCTTATAATTAAAGTAACGTGTACTATTTTTTAAATATATTCATGTTTAATATTAAGTCATATTTCGGTTCTGACCTTTTTTTCACAATGCTTTTGAGGAAGTCAAAAAGAGAATACTTTAAAGGGAAAAGAGATACTTTAAATTTTCACGTCATCTTCTTTTTTGTATAAGTAAATATAATTAATCTGTAGACGTGTTTTTTTTTTATATTATAGGGGGCAAACGAGCAGACGGGTCACCTGATGGTAAGTACACCTGTAAGTCAAGAGTCACAAGTGCGTTGCTGGCCTTTGAGATAGGAGTACGCTATTTTATTGCGTACTAATATTTGAATGAGGAGTTGTTAAGTTTAATATAAATAATATTACATAATACCCAATAGGTAAATAGATATATAGAACATTCTTTATTTTACACCACAGTTAAACAGAAGTTAAACATAATTAGTTAGTTTATACTAAGCGGCAAGTACAATGGGCGTTCTTATCGCTAATAGCGATGTCTTCCAGACAACTTTTGTATGGAAACAACAGAGGAAAGTGATCGGTAGCTTGTGGCGTACCAAAAATATTTAGAACGGTAACAATGAAATAATAAATATAGTATCTAGGTAAATCGAATGATATTATCTGAGAGCTAAGAATGGGGTGAATAGGAATACGTGAAGTATCTACACATACATATATATATACACATACATACACATACATAGCGAAATAACTATAATAATCAGTAAGACATTTTAGTGGAGTTACTTATTATGGAGTAAATTGCACAACGTGAGAGAGTTGTACACCACTTATAGTGTTAGGTAGTGTTCTTTTACAAGAGCTTTAAAAGAAGTTAAGGTTTGAGCTCGTCTAATTTTTACAGGTAATGCATTCCATAAACGGATTGCAGTTACTGTAAAGGATTTATCATAAAATGCCGTAGAGTGTGCAGGCATTTTCAGTTGCAAATTTTCTGATGACCTTAGAAATCGCGGATGTGTACAATGTAGGAACTCGAATCGTTCCTTGAGATAGGAAGGTAGCGAAGGGTTGAACAGTATATTGTATAGAAGGGAAAGAATGTGAGTATTCCGGCGAAGGCGTATAGGTAACCACTTGAGTTGTTTCCGAAATTCAGAGATATGATCGTATTTACGCAAACCAAATATGAATCTGATGCAAAAATTTTGAAGTCGCTCAAGTTTGTCTAGTTGTTTCTCGGTGAGATCAGGATAGCTGGCATCTGCATAAACGAGGATTGGAAGTAGAAGGGAGTTAGCAAGGGCAATTTTGGTAGCAGTTGGAAGAAAGTTCCGTAAACGTTTTAAAGATCTTGCAGAGGCGAACATTCTGCGACTTATTTCCTGCATCTGTGGGGCCCAAGATAAGTCAGTGTCTATATGTATACCCAGGTTTTTTACGACTTTACTAAAAAGTATCACGGTGCCTTCGAATAGAACCGGTGGAAGTAGTGACCACTCAATCTGTGCGATCTTTCTCGAGCTACCGACACTAATAATATTTGTAGTGTAGAAAATAATACAATTTACGCATACCTACTTATTATATCTACAAACAACTGTGGAAATATTATCTGCAAAAATATTGTACGTACTTCACTCTTTTCATAGAAATAAGAATGTAATAGAGTGCCTTGTGTGATAAGGCCGCCAAATGTATAAATCTGTCTATAGTTATAAGTTTTTCTTCTTTTTCGTATTTAATATATTTTTTTTGTTTTGTTTCTTGTTGACAGGGTGGAAAATCCATTCAGATCTCCGGCTCCTCGGGGACGCAGGAGCGAGGCGTATGTGGTGTTTCCACTAAAAACCACCCAGACAGCCGGTCTCAGGCGCCCTGCTCTGGGGAGGACACGGACCACTTTATTTCAGGTCACCCCCGGATCGACGCCGCGCCTAGCCAAGCTCTATCCCGGGGTAAGCAGGCTTCCCAACGCCTATCGACCTAATCAATGTGTATTGCGGCCCGATCGCAATAAAGTGACCGGGCCGCCATCCTATCACCTACCGCAGCAATTAATCTGCCACCAGAGGTCCCAACTCTCTGGCAGCCTGCGGCCCCGTCGACGGCTGATACCGCTGCCGACGTCCTCGTATTTAATATCTGGTGTACAATAAAGAGCATTATTATTATTAGCATATATTATTACCATAGCATAGCATTACAATGCCAACTGCATTGTAATAAAATGTTTGTTTTTATAGATGTCGATACATTCTGTTATTAGCCCAAATTAAAATTAACGAATACACGTCATTGCTTTTTTTCATTAAATAATATGTTTAAATATTCCTTTATTTTGTTAAAAAATCTTCCCGAATAATAATAATAAGTAAATATTTTCACAAAAACTACTAAAAACTATCAAATTTAATACTTTTTTAAAAGTGAACATAACCTAAAAAGTGTTGCATATTTGTGCTTAATAGATGGCGCAGTGTTAAGATTATCCGCAAAATAATAACCTTTTTGTAAATCTTATGTTTTCTCTATACGATCATAAACTTATTTGTTCCGTTATGGCAGATTTTCAACCGTAAGATTGGGATTAGGTTAAGATAGGGGAACGCAGAGCACCGTTATCTGCTGAACGTGACCATCACGCACTGTCACGTGAGTTCGAGTCTTACGAAAAGGGTCACATCTAAGTATATACATATATTATTCGGGTTTTGACTTTGCGCTCTCAAGAAAGTGTTGAGAAACACGAAGCGAGTTTAATTGTGTAAGAGTACCACACACCATCACGCGAGTCTAAAACCCAGTGCACGATAGCACACAGGTCAATATGACCGACCGGGCTCTTACGTTAATGTGCTTTTCTGTGGGGATTGTGGAAAAAGCAGGAGGAGTTTTTTTTCGTTGTTTGGTAATCCCAGAATAATCGGAAGCCGGTTCTTAGCCATGCCATCGAGCTATTTGCCCCCTCGAATCCGCCAGACACCATAATTAAATTCAGAAATATGTTTCAAGGGGTTGTAAGGAAATATGCATATATTTTTAAATACGGTTACAAAACAAGAAGATCCCAAATTTTAAATATATTTATGTCGAAAGAAATTAACGTGATCACCACGACTACGACCAATTCAACCTGGTCGAAACGTCAGGCAAATCAAAGGTATGTAATACCTTTTAAATACGTGATCTCGTTAATTCCTGTCATCATATTTGACATCATTAGACATCATATCCGGCGCACCGCAGACGTTGCGGGAACTACCGCAACAAAAAAACCACAAAAAAAATGGCTTATTCAGAGATGTTTCTATAATAAGTATGAAGCGTTTTTCAGTTGTGAAGAAAACTATAAACTTATATATTAATATATTAATTGTCTGAATGCTGATAAGCCAACAATTACAATAATTTTTTTGTTGTGTGTGTGTTGACATTTAATTCACCTATTTAATGCTGATAAGCCAACAATTAAAATTATTTTTATTTTCTGTTGACATTTAAGTTACCTATTTATATTATTTAATGTTATTCAATTTACTAATGTAATTAAATAATGTTTCTTACGCTGCATGTGACTACTTAAGTGTTTACTGTAATAATAATTAAATTTTGCATGCCACACCTTGCGGCTAAACATGTTGTGCCTTGAATGTACCTACATACCATAAGACCTTATATTGTTACCATGTTTATGAGAAAAAAAATCTTGAATCATAATTATATTAAGAAGATCCCAGTCACTATCGCCAATTATTACATCTTAACTGAAATATTGGCAGATAGCCGGTGAAGTTTTTTTACATTTTCAAACCGTTCATTTTCCGTTGGGTTACATAAGTGTGAAATCTTACGTTATTATGTGACTAAACAAAGCTCACAACCAAACATTTGTTACAACGAAGTTCTTTATCGCATGTTACGCTTCAGATGCTTACGCTACGCTCGGCGTATCGGTCCTAGACGGTTGGAAGTGTTAGAACAACGAATATTGCTGACCGCAAGTTGGTTTATTTCATTTACGGCACTACCATTGTACACTAATATATATATATATATATATAGGGAAACTTTTACAGATGGCGCAATTTTGATTTTTAAGTTTTTAAGATTTCAAGGTTAATATTTACTACATTTTTATAAAATTAGTCAATCCATTAAATAAATAAATTATTTATTGTAACAAAAGGTGCAAACAATTCAAGTGCAACCCCTGTTTCCCAAACTAGCGTTAGCTGTATATTAGGAATCAGTTCCTTTCCATAAACAAATTATACAAAACTTGTTACTATAAACATGTGGAACATACATAGTTTGAAACACCTTAACAGTAGATTTTGTTAACTTTGCGCATGCATGTGTGTGCATGGGTGTGTGTGTGTGCGTGTGTGTGTACGTGTGTGTGTGTGTGTGTGTGTGTGTGTGTGTGTGTATGTCTGTGTGTATGTGTATTGAAAGTAGGTTTGAAATTTAAATTACGTCGTTACAAGCAATAGACTCCACTTCATCATATCCAAAACGCTTAAGCCATATTTTAATTATGTTTTTAATTTTTTAGTTTGATAGGTGTTTGGTTTTGTACAGTAAATTTATTGTATAATCTAGGTGCAATGTAACTATATTGTTGTTTGGCAAAATTGCTTTTCACACTTGGGATGGGACATCTGTCTTTTGCTTTTATCCGAAGGTTGAAAAAGGGGTATAGTATGCTTATGATATTTACGAATAAAATTATTTGTGGGGGTGGACCTTTTAAAGAGACATAGGTAATTAAACAAACTTACAAAGCTTAAACACTCAATATGCATCTTCATATCTTATCATTTCTATAACATGATTATCCTAACTAATAATATAAATGAGAATGTGGGTTAGTTTAAATAAACATAAATAAATATTTGCTTGTTACGTTTCCACACTTTAACTACATAACCAATCATCATTAAAGTTTGCATACATATTTTCAAGTATACATATTTGATATAAGCAGATGAATTTTAAAATTATTCAGTTCAAGCAATTTATTTTCTTGTAAATACAGTAGTATTGTCACTAGCAACAAAGAAAGTACAAGGAATTGTTACATTCGGAAAAAGTGGACATAGTAGGCCTCCTTGCAGAAGTCTGAACTTGACTTTATGTTGCTTTGACGAGAACTTTATTATCTACTTTTTTTTAAGAGACACATTCTTATTTTGTTTAAATAATAGTTCCCTATCACTAAGATAACATTTTATCCCATCAAATATATCTCCTCAATTAATATATATATGCATAAAGGTTATCAAAATCAAAAAATCAAAATCATTTATTTCAATAGAAAATATTGCAATAAATTAAAGGTATATTTTAATAGTGATTCAAATTATAGTCATCTTCATAAGTTCCACAAAATTTGAATATATTATAAGCGGCCTCAGCCCCGTTACTGAACTAGTTCGGTTTAAATTAGTTCAGTAACCGACTTGTTCAATGACAAATTGTGCAAGGGTCAACATAAATATCACCAAGTTAACCCCTGGTTTTACAATGGTCATAGAAATCATTGTACTCGTAACACTATGAATGTTAATAAGTAAAGTAATTATGCATCACCTGTTTCATACTCACTGAAATTTTGTAATTAGCTGTATAGAATTTGTTACGGGTTTCAAAACAGTTTAATTTTCCAGGGAGTCACCGAGTACCAAGCCTTATGCGCACCCGTGGGATTGTAGGTTAGATTATAAAAATGTAAACTATAGGTATAGTTTGCACTAGTGTGATTACACTTTTGCTTTTGAGCCCGATATGTAATGTAGCCTGAAACCTATGTGACAGGTACTCCCTGATATCCAACTTTTTTTTCCCGGCACAAGGTAGTGTAGTGTGTAGTGTGATACAATTTTAGTTTGTAGTATAATTACTACGCCGACGATGTGGCACAAACGTTTGAAGTCATCATGATAACACTGGAACATATAGTTTGCCCTTTAGCTTAACACTTTTTTTAGCTCCTTTAAGTCTTATTTAAAAAAAAAACAATGAACATGGACCGATATGAATTTAACGATGTAGACTAACACTCTGACTACAAATCGCATAGGTTTTCTATAAATGCGTGTGTACATTTTTGTCATTTGTCATTGTTCATATGATAAATAAATTAAAAAGATATAGGTAGATATTTTTAAATACTGGATTACATAACTTAGCAACGCCATACTTATTGTATACTGATCTGATTGTTGCAACTCTTGAGAGCATATTCATTACAAATAGGGTGGGAGCCATAACATAGCTTTGATTCACACCATAATTGCCAGGGAACTGCTCTGTAAGTTCATTTTCATGACGGATGCGGGCTGTCATATCCTCGTGGAACTGGCGCACTATGTTTACAAACTTTACAGCTTAGCCACACTTCTTCAGAACCTAAACAGCTCTAGGAACGAGGTCAAAGGCCTTTTCTAAGTCAACAAAACATAAGTAGAGGTCAAAAAAGAAGCCCCCGAAGAGGGCTGAACACAGTCTTCAATCCTTCGAAAAAATTTGCAATTTGACCGCCATCGACTAGTAACTGGAGTTTTTCGACTTTATGGAACCACCTACTCCTTCATATCTCGGAACTTTAATTGAGATCGTGATGTATAGAGCGGCACACCCCCGCAGCAATACCAACTCTCATAGCACGGCGAGAGGTTTTAATAAGTTGCCAGATATCCATAATCAGAATCATCAAACCAATCTAGGTTTGTCTTATGTTGTTTTCCTAAAATTGGTTGAGCAACATCATACAAGGTCTTACGTATATAAATGTAATGTGGTCGTATATGTCATGTAGTAGTATTCCATTGCTTTTTACATTACGGTATGTACTATAGACGAAGTGTGTCAATCAACCCAGACTATACCTCCGTACGCCTCACCCCAGTACTGATGACTACTGCTGCCTTCCATCAGGATTCTAAATCAAAATCAAAACCATCAACCAATGTTCTGTATTGGATATTAATGTCAGTTTGGTATTGATTTGTGGACTAGACTCTTGAAGGAATTTAAACTTGATGAAAATATGTCTATGGTCCCACACATGTCTTTTACAGCTCTACATAATCTTGGAACCGGGGTGTTATAGCCTAGGACTGACTTTATATATATATATAATAGCGCAATAGGAAAGAGTATTGTGTAGTTGTAAGACGGAGTCAAGCAAGAAAATTAGATCCGAAAAACTAACCATTGTCCATATGAAGTAATTACAATTCTGAATGAAAGTAAGCACAGTTCAAATAAGTAAAGTGATAAGTAAATCAACATTGTCATTATGTCCCTGTCGTTTGACCTATCGATACTACTGAATTTGAATTTCAAATAAGCTAATATTTAACTAAATAGTAGCAGTATTATAGTCAAAGCGTTAAATTATCTCGAACCTCTATTATTACGCAATTGGGTAAGACAACTCGCCCGACATATTAGGGATGTCGCGAATATTCGCATCCGCATCCGCAATTGCGGAGCTTCCGCATCGATTTGCAGATGTACCACAAGTCAAGACAAGAAAGAAAATAGGCGGAGCCGGTGATGTCCGCGAGCGCTATACACGTGTGTATTGACGAATAGTAACGAAGATTTTGTTCGGTGACAAGATTCGACGCGTTTGTTTTATTTGTTTCTCGTAAATCAGTCATGAGATAACGTGTTCAGCTAGATGCGGTTATCATATTTGCTGTCGTTTTGAGGTTATTGTAAAAGTCAGTAAAAGTTTAAGGCAGAGAAAAGAAGAAATATAAGAAGGAAGAGAAAAGAGGAAGATTGCTAGCGTTTGTTAGCGTTAAAACGTTGAAACTACTTGAGATAGTACCACGGTAAGACTGTTGAATGTCAAGAAGGCCATGTTACTCAGTCCAGGTGTCTATGTGTAAAAAAAAGATGAAAAAGTCTTCATCACAAGAAGATAGTTGTCTCCTTCCAATCCCGTACCCACTTTAGTATCAATGTGATTTAAAACGCCATAGCAAATGCGTGTCTTCAACTCTTCTGATTAACTCGACTATATAAGACACAGATATATAATGACTATTTGATATTTAATGGCACGTTATGTCGCATCTGACGCTCATCTAGAACAACGGGTCAACTGACGTGGATGCGGTTTTTACTAATGTATAGTGGCAAATTTGGAGTAACAGGTAGTGTTTGCTTTAAAACACTGTTATACAACGAGGTTCCATCATATAATACTTATAATGAACAACAGGGTATTTTAATCGCAGAATAGCTGTTGATGGTAAACTAGGTATTTTCAAAGAAACATTCACATAGTCAGAAAGTTTATATTGCGTCCGAATTTTATAGTTTAAGAACACGTAACAATTACACGATAACTATTTAGTTTCAGAAGGAAAGACAAAAACAGAAGGAATGAAGTAGCGGGCACCAACTTTAAATAGTAAATACAGATAACCTAAAACTATAGTGTCAAACCAGATTCTGCAAAACTTAGTTACAACTACAATTAGTGTAAGTTTCTTACTGATATTTTCATGTTTAAATAGAAACGAAAGATTATATTATTTGACGACGTATGAAATACAACCAAACTTAAAAGTTAGTACACAGGTATTTATAGTTTTGTCATAAAATTGTATCATTGTATAAAAAGAGTATCTTGTACTTACTGCATAAGTAATCACTAATTTCTCTTTTCTCCGTGGATATTTCTTGAAATAATTGTTTTTTTGCTTTTCTCCATCAATTTTTTTTTAACCTTTTGGGGCTATAAATATTATATAATTAATTGTTTGATAGATAGGTTCTAAAACATGGATTAACACTTTAACATATTGTTTTTTGCAAATCCGTACATATTATAAGAATTTCGACAATGCTCTGGGCTTTATATATAATAAATACAAACAAAACTACTCATGCATACAAATATGCATGTATTTTTTTTTTATCTTTTATTGACTTGTTCCATCATTCTACCCTTATAAAAAACATAAATAACCCTGGCAATGTTCAAATTAATTATTAAAATAACGTTGAAAACATCGATAAAATTTGATCTGTTTGAACGCCGCCATATTTCGCAGGCCCTGGATGACGTCACGTTCCACGCTTAGTGTTTGTTTCATAAACTTACTTGAAGTGTTACAGTAATTTTATACCGATTTCCAGTTGTAATTACCATTTCAATTGTAATTAATAGACGATGGATAAAGTTAAAAAAAAATATTTTATAGGTATTGCCTTGTCCCTAAGTGTAAAAACACTATTAGAAGTACACCCAATACAGTATTTTTTCCTGTACAAAATAATAATGTAAAATACGAAAACAATGGTGTACATTAATGAGAAGAGATGAAGTATCTTCAACGTCGTGTTTATATTGTTGTGAAGATCACTTTAATGTAAGCATATTACAATTTAATTGCTAGTATAGTGTGAATTAGTCAGCAGTAATTTATGTTTGTTTTAAATATTAAGCAGAAGGCAACTTGCTTGTCTACTTAAACTAGGTGACAAAAGTCCAATAAAACTTGATGAATATAACGAACTATACATATCTTCCCTATCCTTTAGATTATAATATAACAAGTATTATAATAATTACCTTGCGGCTTTCACTCCTTTAACCTCAGCGGACGTAAAATCTGGATTTGATGCAAAATATATAGTCATCATGAATGCACCTATTTTCGGTAGATTGTCCGATTGTGCTTTGACAAAACTACATTCAGTCACTGTCCTAGATGATTTCTAATATTACTAGAATGCTTAAATTGTACTAGCTAAGAGCTAAAACCACAGGAATACCTATCTTTCTCCGTAACACTACGAATATAGGCGCCGATAAATGACAGAACGTGGAATGTCACGTCATGTTTAGTTTCGACCAATGGTGAAGCGTTTTGCAAAGTTGAATTTCGCGCTCTTATTTTGCATATTTTAATTAATATTTTTTGCAATTAAATACGAACTAAACAAGAAAATAATTGTTTAGGCATTATATCTGGACAATAAAGATTCAAGGGATAATTAATCAAGGCAATTTAAACAACATGCATATTCCCTATTATAAACTTTATTCCTTAAACGCTGTAATAAAATGCAAATTACATGGAAACTATTCTGAATTAAAGACATATTATTATTATTAATAAAATCCACGTGAGAACTTGGTAAAAAGTCATGAATATAACTAGACTACTGTTTTGCATAAACGTCTTGATACCCATTTGGACGCCGCGGCACCGTACACATGGAACGATTTTACGTACAATTTGACTAGATTTTTAATCGCATCGTTTCGTGTGAACGCAAATCTTCGAATTCAAGTTCATCGCGTCACATCAAATCAGTTCGTGTAAATGCTAATCGGCCAAGTTATCATTTAGTCTGCCTGCAGGCGGCATACTGAGCGGATGGGTTATGATATTTTTTTAAAGATGTGCGTATTTACGCATTATTAAGGCATTTTTTTATTCGGTGGTTATATTTATGAGATGATCATACAGGTAGCATTTCTTCAAAAATAAAAAAATATAACGTATGCGGTAACCTTTCTTACCTATGTCCGTCTGGCACGGAAAATAAAATGAAATTAAAATTGGCGATTTAGTCGTTACGTATGGACCCAAAATTTGTTCGTAAGAAATTCAATAAGGAATGTGATCAAGTAGTAAAATTGTATCAAGTAATAAAATAGTAAATATTGAACAAGATCCATTTGGTACTTATTTCTGTAGAAGATAAAGTTAAAAAAAACAATTTTGGTTACTAATTAATCACCACTTATTGCTTGGCAAAAACGACAAACTTATTAAAAACAACTTATCTTACTTATATCATATATTTGTGGGAGGTAAGTATAATGTAATACAGTAGTTCTTATAAATTTACAACATTCAACGGTGGCATAAAAACAACTTTAGTTTATAGTATATATTATAGATGGCGTTACATGTCGTTTAAAATTAGTCATACAACTATGTTCAAAATTGACAATTGTTCTTATATTTAAATGATTGTAAAATGTTTCATAGGATTTCCTACGAGTCGGTATTTAAATATTTAAAAGATATTTAATTAGTTGCCCTGATTACAACTCAACTGTTTAGAAAATAATGGCTTTTCTTTAAATACAGTTTATAAATTTATAAATTTTAAAAAGTAAAAGTATTTTATCACATTTCTATATAACAGTAGTGTAAACAAAAAATTAGGAAAACGAATTGTAACCAGTTAATTTTTTTGAATAACTTCTACAATCTTTCATCAACTACCGATATCGTTGGTACATTAAAATAGTAATAGCGAAAACTCTCTTCAAATTAATTAAACCCTCACCATTCATTTATCAAGGAATATCCTTGTGGAGTGAACTGCCTGCGTTTATTTTTCCGGTCAATTATAATCCTGTAACGTTCAAGTGTCGACTAAATAAGTTTCTCTTGGATAGTCGTGTGCCATCTTCGTCTTCATGGACAGGCATTTAGTGCAATCTAGAGGTGACCCTATTATTAATACATTCCCAGCATTTAGCTATTTATGAAGATAAAAGAGTACTGGTATTGATAAATACCAACAGTTCCGGCCCTTGAAAGCCCGGCCATTTTACGTACATAGATACCAGACACGAATCCAAAACCAGTTTTGTTGAAGTATCACCTTCATGGGCCATCAATATAGGCTGAATTTAAATCTTACTATTATTAAAAAGATGAAAGTTTGTGAGGATGGTTGGATGGGTGGTTGTTACTCTTTTACGCAAAAACGGCTAAACGGATCTGGATGAAATTAGGCACAAAGATAGATTATAGTCTGGAATAGCGCATATGCTACTTTTATTCTGGAAAAATGTAGTATTATGTAGCTATTATTTTATATTTAGAACATGTGCAGTGTTGATTAGTTACTTGTTTACCGTTTTAACAATATCCTATGTGAATACTGTTACTTCTATATTATCATATTTATTATACCTACTTCTTAGGCTTCTAAAATGTTTTTGTTGCATTCTGAAAATGTACACCAACAAGTTTCTATTCACATGTAAAAAAAACTGATGATTTTTGGACGCCTTAACAGTTTTTCTTGAATTATAACTAAGAATGATCTTGATTAAGTCAACTTTCAAATCAAAAAACTCAATCAAAATGGGCTGATCCTTTTAGGAACTATGATGTTATAGACAGACACACATATACGGCGAATTTTTTAACTACCGACAGTAAAAAAATACGCCAGAAGTGGACAAGTAGGCATTGTAGGCTCTGTTAAACATTTTTGTTCGTGAAAGAGCTATTCTTCGGCACGTATTTGACGGCTCGACCGGAGTGATTCCACGGCCTCACAGAAAACTAGCATTGAAGCAATGCTTGCATTGCTTTTCGCCGCGTGAGTGCGGTTACCGCATGCCCTAACCCTTTCCTTTCTCCCCTCTCCCCTCTTCGCACTCTTCCCCCCTCTCCACCTCTTCCCCTACTCCCACCTAAAAGGCCGGCTCCAATCTATCCGTATATGCAATATCAATTTCCTTCCATTGTCATCCCTTCTACCTACCTATCTACTGCCTACCGTTCAATATACTTCTAATTTTCCCATCTTTGATCCCCAAAGTAAATTGACGGCAATAAGCCGGATGTAACGTGGGTGAAACGAAATTATATTTGACTAAATGTGGGTGTTTTATACACCTCTTGCTACCCCTTCGTATACATAGGTCACATTGAAAGTTTTTATAAAATAAAAATTGAATGATAAAGATATTAATATTTTTATTGCTTTTCGAAGTAGTCTCTGTTCCTTTTTAAACACCGTCGATGGAATCTGAAGCAACCGTCGATGTTAACTGAAGCAGTGAGCCCACTCTTCTTGAGGAATCTCTTCCAAGCCTTTATCAAACGCACCCACGGCATCTTCAGGGTTCATAAAACAAAATCCTCTAAATTAATCTTTTATTTTCGGAAATAAATAAAAGTCACCAGGTCGGGGCTGAAAGGAGGATGACTCCCTAGCTCCCCACCTTCGATAGACAAATGTTCGATAGTCCGTCTGGCGGAGTGAGCTGGAACTTTCTCCTGGTGGAGGAGGATCTTGCTTCTTGGGCGCTGCTGTCTAACATTTTCCAAGACAACTGGTAGACAATGAAGATAAACTGGCATACTGATCTGCAGTAACAGTTCTTTTATCTTCTAGAATGATTGCGAAATGACCCATCCGTCCAAAGAATAAGGCAATCATATGTCACCCTTCCATCAGCTTCTATCATTAGCCACACAGCCCTCACGTTACCTTCAGTAGTGGCCGTAAAAGGACGTCCTTCTCGAGAATCATCAGTAAGTTTGGTTCGACCACATTTAAATTCATTAAACCAGTTGTAAACAGTGAAACCAGATTGGACTTCGGAATGAACTGCCAATCGAAGTCTATCGTAACATTGTTGTTGAGTAAGACCGCAATAAAAGTCGTTATAAATCTTTGAGGAAAAATTTTCTCTAGTCAAATCCATTTCGATACACGACAGACACTTTTTAAATTGCCGCCAATTTGTAAAAACAAATATAAATACTTTTTTAAATCCGCTGCTTTTCGGTATTTCCTCTCATTCGTTACAGATGGCGGGACCTGTTGATTAAAACGATTCGTAGATTTCGTTTCAAATGGTTTTTTGTTTATTATTGTAATGAACGCTTGTTAAATTATTCACAGGAGTCAGTAGCCTCCGTGCCTGCATTTAATAAAGAGTATGTTATGGATGACCATGGAGTTTAATGTAGAGAGGATTACTCTCAAAAACATTGACAACAAATTCTTGTATATTTGAAACTATACTGAATTACCAAAATCTTTGATAAAGCGTTCATAAAAAACACGAAATAAAAAGTTTGGGTACTGTTGTTCTGCGGGGCAAGAGCAGAATTTTAAAATTATAATTGGTACTAGTAGAAGCAAGCAAGATGGTTGATTTACAGCAATGAATAACTTAAGAAATTACTACAAAAGCCCTTGCAACCTTTTTGTTCCTATACCTGTCCCAGGAAAAGCTTTATACCTATGACAAGTTTTGGTATATTTCACTAAGATCCAGACATTTTTCGGAAAGGTGTTTCACGAAATGGATCAAGACTTTTCTTATACATAAGAACTTATTTAAACATAAGAACCGGTGAAGAAGGAGTGGCGAAGATACATAAAGTCAATCGTCAATATTTTTTTTTGTGAAACGGCACAGGCGTTTGTCTTCCAACTCACCTGGACTGGAAAAAGAGACGCCGAGTGACTTTGTTTTCTACGACCATATATGCTAGTTCTACATGTTGAATATTCTTGCACAAAGTACATATCAGAAGCACTTAGCGGTATGAAAAGTTCATGTAGGTTTTCAAATGAAGGTGCTTTGCGTTAGACAAGCAGATATATGTCTGTTAGATTTACATTTGGTGGTGTTGGTAAAATGCTTTAAATTTTTGGTGAAAGTTTAAAAATGTTACATTTCTTTCGTTTGACGTAAAACAGTCTAGACTTGGTGTTCATCATTTGAAAGAGATATGTATTATACCAAGGTACTCAGAAAGTTTTGCGAAAAAAAGTTTATATGTATGGAACACTGGCATGTGTGGTATCACTTTATTTTAAAAAAATAATTATTTATGAAAACAAATAGTGCTAATGTCAAGTTTCCCACATTTTTTTTTACGAACTCATTGTAATTTTGCCACAAGCCACAAATCAAAATCACAATGCCACAAAGCCACAAATCAAAAGTTGAAGTTGAAGTAATTTTTATGTCTCACTGACAAATGGATCTACTTCGAAAACATTTTCACGTGATGATATTTTATTATTTCGAATGTGGCAGAACACCGGAAGAATCGTTTGATACACTTCCCATTGCATTTGTAGACGAAGGGTTTTCTGAGGCAACCGTGTACCGTTAGTTCAGCGAATTCAAGGGAGGTCAACTAACTCTCGCTAATAAAGAAAGATGTGGTCGCCCTTTGACAGCTGTTACAGAAGATATCGGTACCGAACCTTAAAAAGATACAAGATCCATTCAGTATGTTTTTGTGCACATACACTTCTCTCCTCTTGCTCAAATCAATCCAGCTGCTCTAGAAGAAATAGTAACTAACGAAATTTTAAGGCCCTACCTATCTTAAGCTACCATTCAAAACATGTGTCAGTATTTTTTATCAACATTTAGTTTCAGTCTTACTTTCAATAATTTCATTATAAATTCATCAAATTTAATATGAAAATCTAGCTGTTCTTGTCTTATTCGTAACATAAAGGTTCGCAACATTATACGCCTGAAACTACTAAGAACTGAGGCGTCAAACAAACTTATGCTGAGAACGAACAAAACTGACGAATACATTATGAGCATGCAACTTCTACAAAAGGAGTACAAACTTGCAACATGTGGTTCATCAGTTCTCGCGTCTTGCACAAACACTAGTGGAAAATGTATGCTGTGTTAAAAGCTTTTAAAGAAATTAACCTGTTTAGAGATCTCGTCATGTATGAAGAATTTTTCTGCAGCCGTCGTCTTCGTAGTAGTTGAAAAGAATCTGAGCAGCGTCATTCTAGCACATGGTTACTTACACACGTAGAGAAATGTGTCCGCGATATATCTTGACATAAGTCGAAACTATTTATGAGACGTAGAATAGAATATAAATAAATATATAATTTAAAGATTATTTATAAAAGCAAGGAAATAAAAAACTTTGTTAGAAACCCAGTTATTTGTTTTCAATATTTTTAATTAATTTCCATATCACATTCTGATATGAGGCTTGAAGTCCTGCGTCCTCGTCTTCATCTTTGACATCATAGTCTTCATTTAGTGAAATTATAAATTTTAAAACGAAAAATACATAGCATTAGTAGTTATAAATAAAATATACTTGTAGCTATAAGAAAAAGAAATTAAGAACTTTAATATCCTTGAAACTAAAACAGTATAACTTTACTATCGTACTCTTGTCAAATACTCTGTGTGGTTTATAATTATCTCAATTTATTATGGCGTGGTCAGCACAATTATGCCATTTTTCAGAAGAATTATCACAAAACAATAACTCATGATATTTTTTAGAGTTGTATGGAACTCCAAATAATATTTTGTGGGAAAAAGATCTTTGCTATCTTTTTTATTTTTCATTAATTCTGATTTGTGATTTTGACCGAATGAAAGAACCGAACGCTTATAGGAACACTCGTGCTTTTGTCTGTCCATCTCACAGCTAATATATCTCTCCGAATCTGGACGATTAAGTTTAAATTTTCACACTCTCATTCGTTACCCTATCTCGTCAAGTGATCTTCAGTATACTGCAAAGACAGCGCATGTGAAAGTTATTTAGTCTTCTGTTAGAAACAGTATCAAAACCACTGATATCAACTATGAAAATCACTAACTAACAGCAACTGCCAAGTTGTTCGTACCTCTGTTTGCACTCAAGTCAATAGTTCTAAACATATTGCTACCCTTTTATAATTCCACAATTTGTTAATATTTATCCATCGACCAATAGTATTGCGTTACCGGTATAACCAGTAAAAATAATATCTATTAACTTATTTTTATTAAATAGTGAACTGTGTTATCATCTATTATAGTTTGTCCCTATTTTTAATAAAATAAATAAGAGTTTTTAATGTGGCGACAACACTTCTTCCTTGCTTTACATACGACGTCCAAGTTTCAGCTCCGTACAAGAGTGTGTTTAGGACCCATTATTGGCATACTACCATTTTTATTCTTGTTGTGACATGATCGTTATTCCACACCCTTGCATTTAGCCTCCCAAGCGTTTACTTTACTTTACCTAGCCGACTTCCTAGCTGACTTTCAATTTGCGAATTGAGTGACATTTAACAATATTCAAATGATATTTAATGCGTAACATTTAGTGAATTCTGACGATATAGTAGTTTTAGATACAGGAGCGCACCAAACAAAAATTTAATTTAATATAAAATAAAAATAAAATCAGACCGTACCGTAAGATTTATCAAATTAAAGCGCTTGTTGTGAGGGTCTAAAATATATAACTTTTTTTAAGATAAATTTTAAGAAAATTTACCTTTCCTCCCCTCTTATCCCTGTAATTACTTAGCCTAAGATAAAAAAAATATACAGAAAATAGTTCTTTGCTTATGGATTACAGGCAAGTTTATGGTCTTAAATAACATGGGAACTCTCAATATTGTGCGTACAAACTTACATTTGCAATTGAGCGGGTGGAACAAATCAATTGAATTCCTTCCAAGTTCTCCTTCTATGTCCCCCACACCAGTTCTATGATGTATATGGGGATAGTGGATATAGGCAAAGCACAATGTGCCCTTTTTATATATCTGATTGTATTGTATTGTGGCGAGTTCCACATACGTACTATCTACTTCAATGTCATCTGACGGAGACACGCCAAACTACGGAGTAACTACTAATCCTGCATCGCGCTATGAAAGTCCTTGCGCTGATTAATATAATACAACTTCCCAACATAAACCGTTAGGCTGCGGTCCGCCAGGCATGATCACCTAGCCCTTTGTATTGGAGGTCAAATAACACCCGTTCCTCCTCAGTGGTGACACCGACGTTTATTATTTTCATAAGGTCACATTTACGCCAATATCCACTCTTGCGTTATACTTTTAAAGGAACACACTATAGGTTTTGCAATTTGAGTGTTTTGATAGGCTGCATTGTTTTTTTAACATTAACAGATTTTGTGGTATTTTAGATAGAAGCTTTACTTCAATCCACTTTTGATAACTCAAAGTGTACATGTCGCTACAATAATCATATTTTGTTAAAAGTGACTTAAATATAAGTCCACAAAACCACTTCGGCTCCCGGCATGCACAATTATTTACCCCGGTCCTTAACTCCGTGTTCTTTTTTAAGCTTACGAACTTGTAGAATTGTAATCTATTTTATCAATAGGCATTTATTATCTTCCACTCATGTTATATGATCACAAAAACAATATCCCGTTACATCACCGTAATATGACTAGTCTGGTTAAATTCAATTGCAATTAATAAATATACCCTTTTGGCTACTCTAGATTATCATGGATTTCAAACAAATATTCAAATATTTTATCTATGATTGTTTCTATTGACAAAATATGATCCTTCTAGTCATATCTTCTTGCAATGTAAACATTGCATATGTATACATACATAATATATGTACACATAACATAACATAGTTTTGATAAAATTCATTCAGGAGTTCCCAATTTACTACACATAGGTATTCTGAATCTCATTCGAATTATGTATTTTTACGTCGTCATGGGGCGGGTCATTTCTTTCCCTCTGATATGGCGAAGGAGATGATGGCTGGTCCATGCGTCATACTCGTGAACGGGTGCTGCTTGGGGTGACTGGTCGGCCTAGTCAGCGATGCTTTAGCCTATACTATTATTTTGGTTCGATCAACTGCAACTCTAGCCTCTTAATCCAGTCACGAATTATTTTTAACAGTAGATTTTGTAACTGAATGAAGGTAGATGTGCAGCTTGAATGATTTCTATGTTTAATAAGTTCAAACCTTCAACGATATCACTGAGTGATTTTTATTTTTTAGTACGTTAGCTTTGGGAGCATTTCAATAAAATGAAATTCAGGTGGCATCAGCTTGCATCCTGTTTACCTTTCGTGTAACACTAACACTACGAGTATTGTACCTGAAGATCTGACTTTTAAAAAGAGTGGCCATGAGTTTCTTTGCCAGTATTCTTCTCATAAGGCTCTACGCATTTTGGAAACTGGAAGTTATAGATCGACACAAGCAGGCAGTAGATTTTGGTGTTTTCACCTTATTTACTTCGACAATCCAGCACATGCTGTGGCGTCTGTTTGCGCCAATCTATGATTTTAACTCTAGCTTTAATTTAACGTTCATAAATGTCACTTAGTGTCTTAATTGAATAAATGATTTTGAATTTGAATTTGAATACAAAAACCATTTTTTTTTCAGGTCGGTTAATGAATTACAGATTTACTTGATTTTACAATAATATCTTCTATCTACTTAATAGTTACTGATGGAGTAGGATACTTCAAAATTAATATAGAACTTACGTAACGTATTGAGTTTTAGAAGCAGCAAGATACTTGACCTTGACCATTTAATGTGTGTCCTTTTGTTTTTCACTTGTTAATTGTCTTTATATCTCTCTTTTAATTTAAGCACTCTCTACCCTTTGAGGAGATAACTCAATAGCACGAAAAAGACGTACAGTGGGTTATGTCTTGTACTGATACATTGAATTGATATGAGAGTCAATTTAAAGCTAAAATGGAGCCAAAATCCGTAAAAGCGTTTAACAGTTTAGAGCCCAAACTTGTCATAGCTTAGAATACATAGCACTTAGTTAAATTAAAGCGAAGCTAAAACAAGTCAATTCCTACGCCATTTCCAAAACGTTTGAATTTTAGTTTCCGGCGAACCAATGCAATAACTCATAAGAGGGTTTCAGAACAGATCAGCTGTATCCTGTAAAGTCCCCTCATATTGCGATGTACGATAGTGTGAATTGTAGCTTAGAGTCCCGGCTCCAGTATATTTGGACTTAAATGCTAACACTGCGCACCGGTTTAAAGACTTGGTTCGGTTAAATATAAAATGTTTTTGCTAGCTGATATAAAGACTTCTTAAATTATTAGTTTAGTCATCATGCCATGTCAAATAATATCTTTTTGAATGATTTGTTAAAGGCAGTTACCGTCAATATCTCGACTATGAATAACTTATGAGTACTACGATTTTTTTATAAGCCAACCTACTGTTCTATGTGGAAGAAATAATTTATAGGTTTCTTGGCGAATTATTTTTTCAACTTCAGTACAGCGGTGAATATGATTTTCTCGTTTATTTTATGGTTAGATAAGTTTGTCAGGATTTTATGGGTTACCTTTATGACTTTTTGCATCTACTGTCAAGTAGAAAATAGGTATTAATGAAATAGGTTATGAATCCTAAAATTTTTGTGTTTCCTCATAATAACATGATTCAGACATACTATAATTCCACTATCCCACTAATATTATAAATCTGAAAGTTTGGATGGATGGATGTTTGTTATCTACTCTTTCACGCAAAAACCACTGAACCGATTGCGATGAAACTTGGTATGTTATCTACATACCAAGTTTCATCGCAATCGCACTGGAAACCTTGATTAACGTATGGAGGAACGGGTGTTATGTCCCTCCAACACAGAGGGAGGATCCTCTAACCAGGCTAGGTGATCATGCGATCAATGCGATCATGCCTGGCGGGCCACGGTCCCACGGTTGATGTTGGGAAGTTGTATATATACTAATCAGGGCAAGAACTCTCACAGCGCGATGCAGGATTAGTAGTTACTTCGTAGTTCAGATCGTCTTCGCTAGATGATGTTGGAGTACGTTTTTGCTGAATGTGGAAGTCGCCACAAACGCATAGTCTACTTTTTATCCCGATATTCCCACGGGATCGGGACTTACGCGGGTGAAACCGCGAGGCGCTGCTAGTGTAATCATAAAGAAACGTTTTGAAAAAAAAAAATTGTATTAATAATTCTTGCAAAAACAAACATCATAAACATATTTAGGCTCTGCGTAGTCGGCTCCATCTTTGCTTCCGCCATCACCCTTGATTTAAATATCATAACAGTCCTCACAGTTTTTAACTCCAGGTTAAACCTATTTTTATTTCAACAACACCACAAATAAACAAATATGCAATTGCTGCAGTAGAAATCCACAAACAATTGTAGTCTGAAATGTGTTGCGATACAACGTGTGTGTCGACAATTATCTACGTGACGCTGTAACGCTTTCAACTTGCGCTGCTGACGTGACCTGCATGCTGTGTCCCACTTCACAATTGCGGTGTGATTTGTTGAGTGTAAATGACCAAAAAAGGTTGATAAGGGGAGAACCCATTATCAACCTTTTTTGGTCATTTACACTTACAAAGTTTAAACTTAAGATGAAAGATCTAATAATTCAGTTTATACTCCTTGCGGTTTATCAGAACTACTTTAGTGTATTTTCTTTTTGCTGATGACTCTAACTCAGCCACCAAAAGCCACCAAAAGTCCAGGATCTATTTAGCAGCACATGTTTATTGCGATCGCACGTTTATGCATCGATACGCCTTTCTTTCAGATGTTCTGGGTACTAAGTTTGTAAACTTAGTAGTATAAAAAATATTGATATAATTTTAGTAGATATTATGGAATTAAGTCGTATCACTAGCAAAGTCCATATCCAGTGTGAGTTATTTACGTATATGCTTACGTAAAGGTTACTTAAATTCGTATGGAACTACAAAAGTGTATTATGTCATTGTATTAATCTATAATCACTCCTATAATTCCATACAAATTGTATTGACTGTAAAAACAAGTGAATACCTACTTATAATCGTAAGTACTCAAATGTTAAATATGAATTTACATCTATGATAGCCACCATCATCATTATGCTCCGGATAACTGTGTAAGAGTGTAAGTGATAGTTATGTAAATAAAAAACTAACGTTTTGATACGAAACTCCTTAAAAAAAATCAAAGCTTTTACAAAGCCAAGCAGGATTGTACGTCAACAATTACTACGTGATGTCGGAAGCGCTTTCAACTTTCCACTGGTGTACGTGATTCGCATTATTGAATCTAGTGTTCACACTTATAAAGAAACAACTGTAAAGGAATTTAGCTTTTTCCTGATATTATATTTTTCAATGGTGTAGGAAGCAAACGAGCAGACGGGTCACCTGTAAAAACAAGAAGTATATTTTTTGAGGGTTGTTCTTTACACAAACCCCTAAAATAACATCTGCCAAAAAATTAAAAATATATTGGTTTATTAGTTGGCTATTACATGTAAAAGTAACAAAAGAATCGTGAAGAGGGACTATACCTAAATAAACAAAATTAAAATCGATTGCGGGTATTTGGCATGTTTAATTTTTTTACTAAAATATGATTTATCTGTAGCTCTATTGTTACTAATACGTCTTAATCTACATATTTATGTCTAAAAGACATTACAAGATTTTAATTTTTTTTTTTTTCAAATAAAACAAAAATATTCTTTCTTTCTGTTTTATTTTATATGCCTAAATGATGCTACTATAAAATGTACATGAACCTAATGTTATTATTACACTGTTTGCAGGCAATATATCAATCCAGTTTAGATTAAACCGTCAAGAGTGATGTTTTGATTATGTAAACAGCGGTTTAATGCAAATTTATTAGTAAATTCTCAATTTGAAACATGTGTCTGCACAAAAAGTGTGGTAAATGAAAATATGTCGGGTGATTGGGTCTTTTTGAAAAAAATGTAGTCGTAGTGCTTTTAATTTTGAATGAAATTGATTTATGAACATTTTCATTTGTTAACTACTACAAAATAAGCTTTTCTTTTCTAATTAGACTAAAATGTTTTAAACAACTTGAACCTATATCTCTCTATTTCTACTTATTTTACTCTCAATTACTAATATACAGAATATTTTGATGAGATTGATGATTATCATGATGAATTTACATAAATGACCTATCAATTTGACTGACAAATAATTTCTGGCAGGTCTCAAGTATTTGACATCGAAGGCTCCTGCAGAATTAGACATGACGTGGCTGTATCTGTGAGCCAATCTCACCTTCTTAATCGTTTTCTAGATGTCTTTATTAATTAATCTGTGTGTGGATAAACCAAATGGACTGTTTACTGCAAGCTTCCTATTAAAGATGCGATTGACGTTAACTGAGTAGAATGTGTTTCTCCGTTTTTCCATTAAGTTTAATCGAATTAAATGAAGAAATAATAAAGTGATATTTTTTTTATATTTCAACCTTTGTTTGAACTTGTCAAAGAGCGGCTATTTCTTGAATTTTATGTTTTAATTGATTTATAGAAGAGACTTTTCTATTCTTGTGTAAAATGAAAGTAGCGGTGTCGGTTGTGTTTCATTGAAACGCCTTGAACGTCTGTTTTATTGACGCGTCATAATACATACATTGGAATTAGGTTGGAATCTTGGAGATGAGGAATTTGCGATTGTTATTATTATTGGTTTTGAGCGCCTAGTGCTACTTCGACCATTTCTGATCTTTTGTCTTTTTTTTCTTTTGCTTTACAGTTCACTGCTCACATTTATGGCTTCGAGAAACCTCTTGGTCTTATGAGAAGTCTCAAGGAGTATAGTGTGAAAAATATATATAATGCGTAAAATATATATGTATTCTTGTTGTAACTTTACCTAAAATTATGTACGTACCTGTAACCTGTGTAAGATACTAAATGAAAAAGTATTCAAAAAGTGAACAATAGCTTTATTCAAAAATAATCAGATTACACTTTCCTTTTCATAATAAAATGGTAAATCCAATTAACTTCGTTAAACTGCTTTCCATAAACTGAGGTTAGCAAAGTTTAAAAAAAGTTAAAGTTTCATCATAAATTCGAAGAGTGCTTAAGAAAAGATCTCACTTAAAACCAATTCTATTAGTTATAGTTATAGACATCGTTATAGAAACGAATTTGAACTTTAAGAAAATTACTGTAGACATAGGTATTTTTTAGGCTTACCAAGACTCAACAACACTCTCTAGTTTCCTCAATTTGGGAGTCAAACCTTAGACTTTAATACTTACTGAAGTATTAAAGTCTAAGGTTTGAGTCCCAAATTGAGGAAACTTGAGACTGTTATATATAGAGCTGATTGGTAATAAAACCGGATTACCTGCGAATCCGTTTATTTTAACTACAAATAGACAACTTCATTCATTTTGTTTTATTAGACACATATACATACATATTTTCTTTCATAAAGTAAAAAAGTCAATGACCATAAACATAGTTCATCAAAATATTCAAGGATTATCTAGAAAAGACTTAGAAGTAGAATTATTTTTTGATAAATATAATGTTGATGTGCTCTGTATCACAGAGCATTGGCTACAGGCACACCAGTTAATACTTGATAATGAACTTTATTCTGCTAGAAGTGTGTATGTAAGAAGGAAGTCAATTCATGGAGGTTCGTAATTTTTGTTCGTAATAGTATTAAGTGCAAAAAACCGGAAAGATGTTGTAAATTTGTCTGCTGAGCGTACTGTAGAACTTTTTTGTGTAGAACTGGAACACCATATTATAGTTAGTGTGTATAGGCCACCACAGAGTGACTTGAGCATATTTGAGATAGTTATGGAAGAAGTTTTGAAGCGTTTATGTGTCAGTAGTAAGGTTTTAGTAGTTTGTGGAGATTTCAATATTAATATATTAGAAAAGTGTCCTATCAGTATAAGATTAGTGAGCCTATTTGAATCATTTGACTTGAATCATTTATTTTCTGAGCCAACAAGAATTACTTCTCACTCGACAACTTGCTTAGATAACATCTTTAGCAATGGTGAATATTTAAATAGGTCAATTTTAAGTGATTTAACATCTAATCACGGTGGGCAATTTGTTACATTTCCTTGTAGGAAAGAAAATAGAATAAACAAAACTATATGCAGGCCCATGACTAGTAACCGATTATTGAATTTTAGTAATAACATTAGTGATAAGGTTTTCAATCTGGATTAGACTCAAAGAGATCCGGATAAGCTTTACGGCTACTTATTCAATATGATAGAAATCGAATTTAATAGTATATTTAAGTCAAAAACAATATGCAAAGACCAAAAACGACATTCTGTGACTGGGCGACAACAGGAATACACAAAAGTAGAGAAAAGCTGTATGATTTATATGCTATGAAACAAAGAATTTTGACCCAAAATTTCATGAATATGTCAAAAATTACTCAAAGATTTTTAGGAAAACATATACTATGGCAAAGACTTTATACATAAGTAATAAGATTAAGTCTTCAAATAATAAAATAACAGCTACATGGAACATTATTAATAATGAAACTGGACGTAGTAAATCTCGATATAATGATTTAAAATTAAATATTAATAATAGGTTTATAACAAACAACTTAGACATAACTGAATCTTTTAATACCTTTTTCACAAGTATACCAGTTATTACAACCAGTACTTTGAATTCTTGTGCGTCCAGGTCTGAATTGTTGTTAAGGGCCAATGTAAACAAATGTAAAAATTTATTTGAATTTGAATTCATCCACCCCACAGACATTATAAAAACGTTTAAGTCTCTTAATTCTAAGAATTCAGGGGATTTATACGGAATTTCTGTTAAATTTATAGAAACTATTATAATCGACATACCACCATTCTGGTGTTTTTCCTAACCTGATGAAGTATAGCCAAGTAATACCTTTATTCAAGAAAGCTAGTACAACTGAACCAAGTAACTTTAGGCCAATCTCAATGTTACCGACTATTAGTAAATTTTTTTTAAAAGTTATTTTGCAACAACTAGAAAGCCATTTTAATATAAATAATCTATTTCACAAAGAACAATTTGGCTTTACGAAGGGTCGTTCAACAATTAATGCTGGTGCAACTCTTTTGAGACATATATTTAATGCATGGGAGAATTCGCAAAATGCGATAGGTGTATTTTGCGATCTCTCAAAAGCTTTTGACTGTGTAGAACATAACACGCTTTTTCTTAAACTTAAACATTATGGTGTTAATGGTATTGCTTTAGAACTAATTGTTTCCTACTTGAAAGATAGAATTCAATATGTAGATATCAATGGTGCGAGGTCTTCTGGATTACCTGTTACTATGGGCGTTCCTTAGGGCTCTATACTGGGTCTTCTACTTTTTCGCATATATATAAACGATTTACCTTATTATTTAAAAGATCTCTGTGAGATAGTTTTATTTGCTGATGATACGTCACTTATTTTTAAAGTCGATCGTAAGAAAACAGTTTGTGATGTGAATAGGGCACTAAATGATGTATTATATTGGTTTTCAACTAACAATCTCCTACTAAATTCAAATAAAACAAAGTGTGTGAGATTTACGATGCCAAATGTAAAACAGCTAGGTACTAATTTAACTCTAAATAATGAAATGTTAAGTATTGTAGACTCAACAGTATTCTTATTAATTACATTAGACAGTAAACTACAATGGGGAGCCCAGATAGACAGCCTTGCAGGTAGGCTTAGTTCGGCAGCTTATGCAGTATGGAAGGTACGTCAGCTCGCTGATACGGACACAGCTAGGCTAGTTTATTTTAGCTACTTTCATAGCGTCATGTCCTATGGTATACTACTTTGGGGCAAGGCGGCTGATGTTGAAACGATTTTTATTCTCCAAAAAACGAGCCACCGCTCCATATACAATTTAGGTGCTAGAGTCTCTCTTCGAGAGTTGTTTAAACATATAGGTATTTTAACTGTTGCATCACAGTATATATTTGCAAATATTATGTTTGTTAGGCACAACATTAATGACTATAAGAAAAACAGTGATATACACAATATTAATACAAGATCGCTTACATAAAGTACACAACTCGTTCGAAGGTCTTGGTATACGTTTTTATAATAAAATTCCTATACATGTAATCGACCTTCCTGTAGATAAATTCAAGCTAACTGTAAAAAATCACCTTATTAGGAAAGCTTACTATACGATCAACGATTATCTAAACGACAAACAGTCTTGGGCTTAAGGTGTCATTAGGTATATACACACAAACTTCTTTGTCTTATAATTAAGCTAAATTATTAAGAAACCATTGTCAGTTGAAAGTAATGCGTGACGATTATTATGGTAATTTGACAGTAGTGATTTTTATCAGTATCTCGACTATGGTTCGTCATGCTCACTTAAATGTCATGGATTGCGGCGTCGTCATGGGGCGGGTCATTTCTTTCCCTCTGATATGGCGAAAGAGACAATGGCTGGTCCATGCGTCATACTCGTGAACGGGAGCTGCTTGGGGTGATTGGTCGGCCTAGTCAGTGATGCTTTAGCCTATACTATTATTTTGGTTCGATCAACTGCAACTCTAGCCTCTTAATCCAGTCACGAATTATTTTTGACATTAGATTTTGCAACTGAATGAAGGTAGATGTGCACCTTGAATGATTTCTATGTTTAATCGGTTCAAACCTTCAACGGTAAATTTAGAAGATTTTTATTCTTTAGTACGTTAGCTTTTGGAGCATTTCAATAAAATGAAATTCAGGTGGCATCAGCTTACATTCTGTTTACCTTCCGTGTAACACTAACACTATTGTACCTGAAGAACTGACTTTTAAAAAGAGTGGCCATGAGTTTCTTTGCCAGTATTCTTCTCATGAGGCTCTACGCATTTTGGAAACTGAAAGTTATATCGACACAAGCAGGCAGTAGATTTTGGTGTTTCCACCTAATTTACCTCGACAATCCAGTACATGCCGTGGCGTCTGTTTGCGCCAATCTATAATTTTAACTCTAGCTTCAATTTAACGTTCATAAATGTCACTTAGTGTTTTAAGTGAACAAATGATTTTGAATTTGAATTTGAATATAATATATGAGTGTGCAAACAATATGATGACGAGAACAACGAGAAGGGAAAGAACAAATAATAAGATTTGGTATATAGATAAGCAGAGTTGAACGACTGATGAAGAGCCTACAAGGGTACATAATACCAAGACAAGACGGACAGACTATACCAATAGACCTGTCTTTTAGACAGATCTGTTGGTATGGTGGTAAGTGATCCTCACTGCTGAGCCAGAGGTCGTGGGTTCGATTTCCACCCTGGACAAACAATTGTGTGATGAGCACGATCATTTGTTCAGTGTTCCGGTGTAATTTATCCATAATATGTATGTATTTAGTAATATTCAGGATGTTAAAGAAAGTAGACCCCGTGAATTACGCAAAAAGCTAACAATTTTATGAAAACTCGTGATTTTTAATATGGAAAACTTATTATGAAACTAAAAAAAATTACTTGAAATTTTACCGATAACTCTAATATTTCATATGTGAGAGGGTTTCATACCAAGGATGTTAATGCAATGTTCAGATTTTTCTGATTTCTAATTTTTTTTCAAACTAAATCAACTATTTGTCTATTTGTCGTACCCACATAACGCTCCTAAATTTGACACCTGAAACTCATGAGTGTGTTTATCAGCAGTTTGGTTACCATAGTAGATACAGGCTCTGCCTAGTTTGTAATCAAACGTCCATGCTTGAGGTGCCCCGAGTTATTATTAAATAGGGTCCATGATTTCCCACCCCATCTGTCTTAACATGGTTGACGACCCACAAGTGATCTCAATGGTGTAGCGAGTGTTTATCGTTGCCGGCACGCAGTACCTACATCTTGTTACACGACTGCCCAAAAAAAGGAGAGTAATGTTTTCAAGGTTCATATTTGTATGTATGTGTATTTCATTATTCCACAGATTTAGACGTATGGGTTATAGTTACGAATTCTAACATCATCGCGATTCACACACATTATAATTAAAAAAAAAAAAAACAATAAAAGAAAATTTTCATGATGATTGGTACTTAACTTACGTTCACATTTATAATATTAGATTGAATTGGTGTATAGCTATCTGTAGCATATTTCTCAACAACGCGAATAATATTATCGAAGCTGACAGACAGTTGAAGCTACTGCCAATCACAAACCAGCAGTTTCAAATTCTGCCTATTATTGCCGTTGTAGAAATGACAGGCGCAGACTTCTGTAACAAATGAATCACGGAGGTAAGAAAAGTAATAAATACAATATTGATCTTCCTTTCAATATTAACTTTGCGGAAATAAGCAGTTATAATAAGTAAGTGTTATTCTATTTTAGTTTAAATTTATATTATTTCAAAATTATATTCTAACTAAAGTTTCGCAGGTTCGTACAGGGAGTAGTGCATATTTTGTGCCTCTCGTGCACTCTGCTCTGTAGAGAGTCTAATAGAAATAAAAAAGGTTGTGATCCGGCTCAAAGTCCACCCGAAATTGATCAAGAACGGTAGCTCTTCGGGGCTGTGCAAAAGAAACCTCTATTGTATGTCACACCAAGAGCTCTGCTTCAGTCTGAAACAGAGCTGCTTGTCAGAAAACCTTTGATTTAATTAGCGGATATTAGACAGAATATTCTCGAAAGGAGAAAAGGGTTTTGCTATTCCGAAAACAGTTTTGGCCTCATTAATGGTAATCAAGACCTGTCGGGGTTGAATCAATTGCCCGTCGCGTGGACACCACACATGATGCGGCAATTTTCTTAAAAAAAACTAAATACTTGAAATAAAATAAGTAACCAATTTTTAAGGTAAACGGTTTTATTGTAAACAAACAAAATAATTATGCAGGTACTGTGTGAATTGCACTTAAAGCTTAAAAAAGTGTGAGGTAGGTACCAATCATCACAACACTTTTCTCATCAATCTAGGGCATTGATAAGACTAATATAAAATCGTGGGTCACTACCAACGTGCGACATCACAGAACAATTTACTCAGGTTGCCCCATATATGCCCCACGATTTTATTTTAGTCTGACCAAGCCATAATTAGTTATACGACTTAGAAATAAAATATTTTGAAGCTTAAATGTTCATTCCAGTATTCCACTAATATTATAAATGTGAAAGTTTGGATGGATGGATGGATGGATGTTTGTAACTCTTTCATGCCAAAACTACTAAACCGATTGCGATGAAACTTGGTACGTAGATAGCTGGAGACCTGGATTTACATATAGGCTACCTTTTATCCCAATATTCCCACGGGATCGGGACTTACGCGGGTGAAACCGAAGGCGCTACTAGTTTTATTACAAAATTTGTAGTTCCATGTACTGCAAAGCTAGAAACTAAATGAGCAATTCCCAGGACAAATAGACAGGGGAAGTCTGCAGCCAGGACAGCCTTCCTCGGCGACTGATTATTGCATTTCAATATTCAATATGCAAGATGGACCTACAAGTTTCCATTTAGAAGTAGTTTCAAATTGCACTATTACCTTTTGGACCATCTATATCTATAATATTACCTATCTTTTGGACAAAGACATGATGATTTTGCTTCAGTAAGTACTTAGTTAACTTTGAAACTTAAGTGATAACTTTGTTCATAATCAGCTTAGGGTTTATTCACTAAACATGTGGTGTAAAAATCAGAATAATAATATATTTAGGTTATACATACGTAAAGAGATTTCTTTGTAATCCGTTTTGAGTAAGTGTCACGCATGTAGAAATTTCATATTTGGAATATTTAAAGTTTATAATAATAATAACTTTACACAAATCACACACGGCCTTCTGATCACAACCTAGGCACAACCTGTACTATGGTAACCAGACTGCTGATAAACATACTGATGTATTTCTAAATACATACATATTAAATATACATTACACCCAGACGAGGAATAAATGATCATGCTCATCACACAATCATTTGTGGGCCAACCTGAGTGGCAATCGAACTCAGACCTGTGGTTCAGTAGTCAGAGTCTCTAACCACTAGCACTAGGCCTACAGGCCATTCTTGTATATAGGAGAATAGTGAACTATAATTTTTAATCAAAATTTGTTATAAATTGAAAAATTATGAGAAAATGGCCACAAAAAGTCAGTATAAACGCTGACCTGTCATGGTACAGAATGTCTATACAACGATAGGTCAAGTTATACTGGTTATTGATATAAAAAAAAACATTAAAAACTTAATGACTTATGTTCGTAATTCAACCACTAGGCGATCTCTAATTAGAATAAAGGGTCTATTCATGACTATTGACTTTCAAATATTTTAACACACCGCATATTTCTGCTCGTATTGGAGTCACCTAACAGGTAAAATGCATTTTGTAGGTCAGTAAGTCTTCTGACCGTACTTAATGAGCACTACTATGGTAGTGTCGTAGTTCTGTTGTGCTTGTAGGCCGCTAGGTTATCGTTATAACTTGTTTTTTTATACACAACCTTATTTAAAAACTATCCTTAGGATTAATACCAAAATAAATTCATGATGTGAACATGTTAGTAACCAACTTAAACATTTTATCTGTGGCGAGTGGTCATAGCATAGCGTAACATTCGTTCCGACGCACAGTCGCAGATAAAGTTTTCATCTCCCCATATAGGGTAAAAACAATTAGCTTTAGAACCACAGTTATCTATTTTTCTTCGTCCCCGTAAATACAGGTGATCTGTGCTCGTTCAAACTCGTTTTTAAGAGGAGATCCATGTTCGGGCAGGTATGGGCCGGCTGGACCGGAGTGATACCTCGGCTTCACAGAAAACCGATGTGAAATAATGCTTGTACTGTGTTTCGCGCAGTGAATGAGGTTACCGGAAGCCCTTAACCTCCTTTTCCCCTGCCTCTACTCCCACCTTGAAGGCTGGCAACGCACTTGTGACTCTTGAGGTACAATTGTCCATGGGCGGCGGTAGTCACATATCATCAGCTGACCCGTCCGCTCATTTGCCTAATCTCTTGTCGTATATATATATATATGTCGTAACGTATGTCGTATATATATCATTAGATGGAGTTGCTGTAAGCGTGATTTTTTCATGAATTTATTTATATATTTTTATATATATGTCAAATGCAAATTTGACACCGCTGTTTTTACAACTCTCTTAGTTAAACAATATTTTGATCAGCTTTTCAGAAACCGGGTGTTATTAACGCAACAATGAAACTGCTGACGTAGCGAGGGTTGACTGACCGCCTATCATCATTTAGTACAAAAGTTATATATGCAAAAAAAAATAAACTTGATCTATCATTGACAGTCGAATAACATATATCAAAATAAGAAAAATATTCACGCGAGATAGAGTCCAAATAAAAAAAAAGAAAAAAAAAAAAAAGAAAAATATTTAATCAAACCACAGTAACATAATAATGTCACATTAAATTTAGATATGTAAATATAATAGTGTGTGACTTCGTAACAAGAGGCAGAAAGCCGAAAATAAATCAAAGTTCACGCGTATCTCATCTATGTGAATTCACAAACAAGCTCGGATGTTATTCAGTAGAAAAACCTTTGGTTCGTTCAATACACATACGTAGAGCCTCCCAGCGGTCCGTACGGACCATCAAAGGAATAGGAAACATCACGATTATTCAACCGAATAAATACGCCACAGACAAAGTGTTGTAGCTTAAAATTTCAACGGAAACGCTGTGTCAGCCCGTAAAAGGTTCCGGGTTTGAGTCCCGATCTAGATTTAAAGAGCTGACCGGTTGGGGGTTGCAAGCAAATGTTTATAGTATTTCATGTGAGAAATTATAGATGCGGTACTTTTATTTAAGTGTTTAATGTTTTGTCATACAATTAGTTTTACAAAAAAATTATAATTGCATTAGTGACAATCAAAATGAAAAACAACTAAAGGGGGTCCCTTTAGTTGTTGTTTTTTTTTCATACGGGAATAGTGCAAAGCTGCATGGCGCATAATCCAGACTGTAAAGAGATTAATTGTAAATGTGATGTAATGAACAAAAACTTTGATACCAGCGCGGTGCAAATAGTCTCTAGTTTTGCTGGCTCATGTGCAGGGAATTTATCTATATTGATTCAAAAGCCAAGTACCGAGTCTTGAGTTTGGTCATAAATTTTTTAAGGCTTATATTACTTGAGATAAACATTCCTCTGTAGACGATGCAGAAGTAACAGTCTTCCCTTTACGAGTATCAAACACAACCGTAGCCAATATTCCTTTCTTAATTAAAAAGCACAGAAACCATTCTTTTCTTTACGGATCGGGACATTTTCACAGACGTCAGCGCTGGTTCATCTCCAAACACCCACACTTTGCTCGTGGATTATATAGGAACGTTGAAAAATACAGCCAGGTTTCATCACATGAAACAAACAAATTCTTCTCTTCTTTCTTCTTAATTTTTTTTTAACATATCACGAGACCAAGTCACGTCAAGTTTCAAATGTTCGTGAAGTCCGATGAACAGTTGGTACATTTACCTACATAAATATCAATATCGAGGTCGAAAATAAAGATAGACACTCGAATGAATACCTCACATTTACTGCCTCCCACGGGCTGCTACTAGCTCACCAGTATCCTACTAGACTAAACAACTGCCTAGACCACGTCCTTTTAAAAAGTAAACAGTTAGCCACCACCATTGTGATAGAGACACATATAACCGACCATCTACCCGTATTTTTGGATCTCAGATTGGAAGGGCCTAAACCAAAATATTCCTTTACTACCAAAATTCTTGATATTAAAAGCATTCAAAAAGATATTGAAGACACAGACTTCGCCTCTATTCTCTTAACAAACGATGCAAACCAAGCAGCAAACATCTTAACCTCCACGTTAACTTTAATAATAACTAGGCATACTCGGCACACAAAGGCCCCTAACGAAACAAAGCCTTGGATTACTCCCGGTCTACTTGGCTGTATCCGTAACAGGGATAAAATGCATCAAGCATTAAAATCAGAAACAGATAATCCTATTTTGAAACTAACGTATTCTCTAATTTAATTCTTCTAATTTTTTTGCTATAACTTGTTACGAAAAATAAAAATTAGCTACAAGAAAGCTGAATTTGAAAAAAGGAAGAATAATCCTAAGGCAACCTGGATTCTAATAAAATCAATAACACACTCCAAACAACATACAACACCACCCAGAGAACTCCTAACATTGGAAACAGATAATATTAGAGCAGCAAATGCAGTCAATAACTATTTTATCAATATAGGAACTAGCTTGGCTACTGTAATACAAAAAACAGGTATGACTTTGCCAGTTTGTTCCAATCCCAAATCGACATGTAATTCCATCTGTATGTTTAGAAACGGGCTATATGGAAGTAGATAGCGTTATAAAAAACCTAAAACCGATTCAGTGACGGGAATTGACTATATCTTTACCAAGATCTTAAAATTAGCACGCAAAACTCTAATTCCTTATATCACCCACATATGTAACCTCACAACTTCAACTGGTGTATTTCCCGACGTCTACAAAATAGCCGTAGTACATCCTATTCATAAAGGGGGTGACAAAAAGAGGTCCGAAAATTATGACCAATATCTGTGTTACCAGCTATCTCAAAAATTTTGGAGAAACTACTGAACACCCGTTTGCTTAACTATCTCCGAGCTAATAACTTACTGTCAGAAAATCAGTACGATTTTAGAGCTATAATATAATATTGCTACAGAAGACGCAGTTAGAGGTTTTTCTGAGAAGACATCTAAGCTTATGGAAAGCGGGCAGAAGTGTTTTGGAGTTTTTTTAGACATATTCAAAGCATTCGACGCGGTCTCTGTCCCAATACTCTTATCAAAACTGGAACGGATAGGAATACGTGGGATTGCACTTGACATATTCACAAGCTATCTAAACAATAGATATCAGCATGTCAAAATAGGTGACGTAATAAGTGACAAATGTAAAATTGAATATGGCGTCCCCCAAGGGAGTATTTCAGGGCCAACACTTTTCCTTATTTACATAAATAACCTATGTTCCCTTTCGCTCACAAATTGTTCCTTATTTACTTACGCTGATGATACAGCCCTATTTGTACATGGAAATAACTGCTAAAAACCTGTTAACAGTGAATACCAATAAGACGCAAATAGTAACATTCTCGATTAGCAACCGAACTCAGCCAAAGACACGAATTGACATAAAGGCTCACACTTGATCTCAACCCCATTCTTGTACCTGTCCTCCGTTACAAATACCACCTTATGTAAAGTATCTAGGAGTATTAATTGATCAACACCTAAATTGGTATAATCATATAGACAATTTAGTAGCCAGAACGCGGAAACTAATGTATATCTTTAAGAAAATAGTATTCAGTAGACACCGATACGCTTAAATCAGTATACTACTCACTATACCAATCAGTGATAACTTATTGCCTACCGGTTTGGGGTGGTGCTCGCAAAACCCACTTTCTAAAATTAGAGAGAGCTCAAAGGGCCGTTATTAAAGTAATGTTTTGAAAGCCCTACAGGTACCCCACAGAGGAGCTCTATAAAATGTGCCAGGTTCTGACAGTGAGAAAACAATTTATACTCCTTAGCGTACTGAGACAACATCGTGTACCTTTGGAAATTACAAATAAGCGTAGAGCTGACATCGTCCTTACATCTATTAGACCCCACACTAGTTTTATCAAACATCAATATCACTATATAAGTACTAAGTTGTACAATAAACAGTAAATAGATTACTCGCTCTTAAAAAACTTAACTTTCGTCAATGCACGAATAAAGTGAAATCATAGTTGATGGAACAGAGTTATGATAGTATAGAAACACTACTTCTTACTCCAAATTAAGCACGGGCTCTTACAACGGTACGAAACATACACACACGCACACACACACTCACACGCGCACACACGCACATACAAATATAAAATGAACACTATAAAATAATTACACGAATGTTATGACAAGAGAAACCCTCAATTTTCATTTAGGAAATTAATTCAACAATGAACAAACCTTGCCTCCAAATTTGTTTTTTTTTGTTTTTTAAATATCACTTAGGGTTTATGGTATAACTAAAAATTAGAAAAACAGTCAATTTAACAGTACAATTTCTTCTTCTTCTTGATATTTATTTGATAATACAAATAAAAGCATTCAAGAAATACACGACAGAGACCTATGGAAATTAAAAACATTAGTAGGCTATTGGACACTATTATATAAAACATTTATCTATAAACATCAAAATCAATATTGTCACATACATATCGGAACATCACTCGAGAACGGATGGATCCATTTGTATTGATTTGTTGTGTTCGTAATTGCCAGGACGAAGAATTTTTTTACTAAATCCTCGGGAAAAGTTCAAAACTCTAATGGTGTTTTTATAAGGAAAAATTGTCAAATGACGTTTTAAATTTGAATTTCATTACGTGAAATGAAGCACAGTTAGAGAATGTATTCTCGCATCACATGTTTTCATTAAA
The DNA here is from genome assembly GCA_949752705.1 of Callimorpha dominula. NCBI lineage: Eukaryota > Metazoa > Arthropoda > Insecta > Lepidoptera > Erebidae > Callimorpha > Callimorpha dominula. The sequence goes on along the minus strand of OX457004.1, from coordinate 3,300,146 downwards.
AAAAGTAGTGGGCTTAAAGGTCTTGCAAGCAAGCCATTAATATCTATTAAAAAAATTAAGTGGCATGTTGCGAGTGACTTTATTATATTAATATTGTGTTATCAGTTGTGTGTTCTAAAGGTTGTTTAAAGCAGCACGCAGCACTGAGCAGCTCAAACACATAATAAACACTTTAAAATAGTTAAAATGAATTCAAAAAGCACTAGCTACCTACTGGTTTGTTTGAAGTCAGTGCCGTATGAATGTTTCTATATCCGCAATTTTCTTAAAAAGTATTGGACTAAGTTTCATGATTAATTCACACATGTATTCAACATATTGTTAGGAAGATTTTAGTATTTAATACATTACGTATTTATTAATTTTTTTTTACAATCAATTTCTTTGAAGTTGGTTTATTTTCTTTAAAAAAATATTTGAAGATTTTAGTGTATTTGTTTTATTGTTGAAATCAATTATGATCAAGAAGAAAATCCTACGTTTGACGTCGTCCGATGGGTACGCTAATAAATCATAATTGTCTGAAGTTGGAAGGATACTTAAAGTTAGTATTTTTAGTTCACCTCGTGACGTGTAGCCTTTTACAAAATTTTGAAATGAATGTTCATCCCACTAATCCTACTAATCTCACTAATATTATAAATGTGAAAGTTTGGATGGATGGATGGATGGATGGATGGATGTTTGTTACTCTTTCACGCCAAAACTACTGAACCGATGGCGATGAAAGTTGGTGTGTAGATAGCTGGAGATCTGGTTTAACATATAGGCTACTTTTTATCCCAATATTCCCACGGGATCGGGACTTACGTGAGTGAAACCGCAAGGCGCTGCTAGTAGTGTTGTATATTACTAGCAACCCGCCCCGGCTTCGCACGGGTACAAATTATGCACCTACACCTTCCTCATGAATCACTCTGTCTATTAGTGAAAACAGCATGAAAACATGTTCAGTAGCTTCTCAGTTTATCGCGAACAGACTTTGTTATATAATATGTATATATTATTACATGTTTATAGTAACATATATTGTTAACAGATAAGATTAGTAACAGTACATAAGATCTAATGTATTACTGTTAAATATGCTAGGGTTACACGGTACTTATAACAGTTACCTAATGCCTGCCTAACAATGGACAGAAAAAGGTGCCTTTTAGACTACTGTAAATTTAATGTTTTTTTTTATGTGACGCAGCAGTAATTAATTCGTCTGCTACGTAAAAGGTTACGGGTTCAAAAACTGCTCAGTGCAAATGAATATTTGCGTGCATGAATATGGATTAAGCAAAAAAAATTAGAACTCATGCAAACTACGCTTAGTTTGAGTCTGAAAATCGCTATGTATGCTACGTGGGAGAGAGATGCGTCGGCACGTATGGCTCCCCTATTCCCGTCCTTCCCCTCTCCCCTCTTCCCACTGTTTCCCCTGTCCCCCTCTTCTCCTACTTCCACCTTAAGGGCGGCAACGCACTTGTGACTCTTGAGTTACAAGTGCCCATGGGCGGCGGTAGTCATTTACCATCAGGTGACCCGTCTGCTCGTTTGCCCCTATACCATGAAAAAAAAAATGTCCCAGGGTATTATTATTGTTTGTTAGAGGGCTCGGGTTTCCCGGCGACTCAGGTTCGAGCTACTGCTTACACTTCCCAGTCCCGACAGATTCGATGGATGCAGTGAAAGGGAATTGATGTTATTTTCTTTCTTATGTACCTTTCCCAAATTCCCTATATTTAATTCTAGTGTTCAAAGTGCCCGGTTAACAGCAATAGTCTCTCCCCTATCACATGAGTGGGATCAATTTATAGTTTTCAATATATATATATATTTTAACCGACGAAAAAAAAGGAGGTTGTCAATTCAACCGGATATATATATATATATATATATATATATATATATATATATATATATATATATATATTTTATTTATGTTTCACTCTTTTATTTATGAACCGATTTTGATTATTCTTTTTTTGTTAGATAGGGTATACCTCATGGGACCACCCATGTCAAGGAATTCAGAATCTGATGATGGGATCCTAATAAAATTGAGAGAAACCCTTGAAAATTGTAGGAACGAATAGTGTTTCTGTTTACTTTACTGAGCTGATGGTGAAAAAAAAATCTTTTTAACAAAAAATAAACCGACGAAAAGAACTAAAAAGCAAAAAATAAATAAATTAAGTTAAGTAATTAAGTCTTAAGTATTGAGCTTATTTACATAAACTATCAAATTTTATATAAACATATTTTGAGTCGGCGCCAAATAATAGAAAGATTAATTACCTACGTAGAGACATGTCTATTTCTATGTTGTAAAATTTTGATAATTAATCAGTTTGTTGTTTGGCGCCGACTCAAAATTAGTTTAAATTAAAATTTTATATTTTAATTAAATAAGCTTAATACTTAAGACTTAAGGTTTATTTATTTTTTGCTTTTTAGTTCTTTTCATCGGTTTCATTTTTTGTTAATTTTTTTTTTTTAAATAAATATCATCGTGGGAGAGACTTGCTTTGGCACGCATGGGTGTACCCCTTCAGAGGTACATATATACACACCTGCATAGAATCTTTGATTTTGTGTTTCCAAAATCTATAAAAAGGAAACCTGAAAATTGTCTCAAACAAAATCGTCACATCCAAAACATGAAATCTTCTATCCTCTATAACAATCCTTCGTAGATGTAACAGTTTCAGCCTCTACAAGCTCCTGTATCGAAGATCGATCTATCGTGCTCACACACGACCTATTTACAGAGTTACGACTATGTAACCTACTCCCCACGTATATGCAAATTTAGTAGTGGGCACTTGGTTTGTATCATGAAAATGAAGTTTGGGGTCTTAGATAAAGGGGTACTATGAGAGATGAACAACAGTAAAATGTTACTAATACTTCACGACAGTCTGGTAGTTTTCAGTAATTTCATTTATCTACTCTAATGGTTGACCGCGATAGCAGACCGATTACAGTCGTAGAGCTTCCTAAAATATAGTAAATTCATAGTCTCAAATTAAGTATTTTTGTTTTTTTTTTATGGTATAGGGGGCCAACGAGCAGACGGGTCACCTGATGTTAAGTGACTACCACCGACCATGAGCATATGCAAGTCGAGAGTCACAAGTGCGTTGCCGGCCTTTAAAGTAGAAAGGAGGGAAGAGGGAGAGAGGGGAGAACAGTTGGGGTTGAGTTTAGAGCGGGGGGGAAATTGGGGGGAATATGGGCAGAGGGAAGGGTTTTCTGTGAGGCTGTGGTATCACTCCGGTCGAGCCGGCCCATACGTGCCGAAGCATGGCTCTACCACTGTCGTAGGAAATGCCGGCACCATGTAGTTTTACGCGAACTAATCGACGCGCAAAAGTGTCTGAAAAGATCTATTTGCAAAATAAATTCATTTATCAATAAAAAAGTTATTAATTTTGCTTACAGTTTTCTAGCCCACTTTAATTTTTTTATTCTAATATAAAATAACAGTAACGTATGGTAGTTTAACAGGCGAGTAAGTAGTAACGTGGGTCACAGTACTTGTATTCCGTTAAGCCATTCTACCAAGATAAATATATACTTGTTAAGAGTTTGATTTACGATGCAGTGGGTTGCAAAGCCGCAGGTCTGACGCCTTCGCCGCCTTTTTACACGCTTTTATTAGCTTTACTTGTAACTATGAAAACCAATTTAATTTAAGTAAATTTTAACCCAAATGTCGTACCCAAATCAAACTTTGTACATATGTAGTTTGAATGACAGTACTATAATATGGCATCTTTGAGTTGATCTGATGAGGGAACCTAAAGGTGGTTTGTTAACCTATTTAGTGGCTACTATTAAACCCCTTGAGTATGAGCTCATATGAGTCCAACAGATAGGGTCAGTAACGATGGTCTGGTGATTAACACTGTCGTAAAGGTGTGCAGGATGTGCATTTTACTGTAAGTCAATGTTAAAAATATAGGTTTTGTAACCTAGTTAGGGTTAGGTACATTGTGAAATTTCATTAAAACGGCTTAAATGTACGAGCAGAATACAATGTTATTTTTAAGGAGGCACACATTTTTATAACATATCGTATTTTTCAAGAACACGCGGTTTACTACGTAGTTTAAAGGGGAATTCTCGTTAAATGCAACATGATTTAAGCGACAGTGAACATGGCTAGACACGGCAACTAGGTGAGCGTAATAGAGCAATAATTCAAAATATGAGCGCAACGTGCGCGGGACATTATGCATATTGTCGGCATATCTGATGTTGGTTTTATTAAATCCATAGGACGTTGAGGGGAGAAGATTAACTATGGTAACATATTTATTTAGAGCTGTATCATTTTGCCAAAAAGTGAAATGTTCTCAATTAGAAAGCAGCAAAATACATCTCCGAAATACACGCGTGGGTAAACTATATACCTCTTTTATATAAATAAAAATCAATGATTGTATGTTTGTCCTCTATGTGTTCCGAAACCGTTGATGAGATTGTGATGAAACTTTGTAAGAGTGTTCTAGGGATGCCCGCGAGGATACCTGGCCCAAAAAATCTATATAAAAATATAGCATTGCAAGGCATGCCGGGTGCAGCTAATTTTAAATAAATAGAAAACGACTCACGATTTTTTTTATTCCAGTAAGTATTGTCTATAAAAACCAAGTAAAAAAAAACAACAGAACACTTATCTAAATTATAATAATAAAGAATATATAGTTTTCTAGTAATGTAATCTGTTAAAAATTGTTGGTATTTTGTTGTTTTAATTTTTTTTATATTCACCACTTTATAGTTAAAAAAGAATAAAGACCTGGGATTTAATTCCGTGATGTTAATGTGTGTCCTGAAAGTTACAATTAATTAACACTGAGTAAGAACTCCTTATCTCTTTTTAACTTTTATTTCTAAACTTAGAATACAATGTTCGTTGAGAAATGTTGGAAGCATAATCATTTTACATTGATAACTTCAACGAAGTATTAGGCAAAACGCGATGTTAGGGAATGGCATAACCTGAAAGTTTTCTTTGATGTAATAACGCTCGAGTGCCGAGAGAAGATGTCTATCACACCGCCACAATTCTTATAAAATATATTTTTTACCAACATCAAAGAAAGAAGGAGGTTTTATGTTCGGCTGTATGTTTTTTTTATTTATATTCACCGATATTTCCGCCATCTATAGACCGACATTTCAAAAATTATTTTTTTTAAATGAAAACTTCTTTAGGCACGTTTGTGCATTTTTGTGCTATGGGGAAAAAGCACTGAACTCGTGACCGTCACGCTAATAATACATATACCTATATACCTATAGATCCACTAGAGGGCGCAAATCTAAACATTGAGTTTTGTAAGCTCTTTATTAATTAATGTCACCAACCTGCTAATGTGACGTTTGTAACGTGGAGGGTGGCCTCGTGGTCTGCACGTGGTCCCCTGTAGTTAAATTTGCGTTAGGAGAGGAATTATACACGAGAAACGCTTTTACAGATTATAATTGAACTTGTAGTACAAATATTTAGAGGAATTTAGACATTAGATATACTAGGATCAGGATGAAGGTCTTCAGAAGCTTTGGGCGTAGTTCCGGCGCTGATAGATGCGGAGTACTTAACTCGTAGGTCTTTGCAGGTCGTAAGAGGGCGAGTCCTCGCGCGCCGCGGCATATATAGACCCCAGAGGTGTGGTGCGGCGCGGGGGAGCATCTTAGGGCTTAGTGGGGAGTTCGGTAGGAGGGTGCGAGATGACGCGCGACACGTTTTAAGTTCGTCTTTTTGTTTAAGTTGTCACTTCTGTCGGCAGTCCCATGACTGCCTATTTTTAATGGGTATGCTCCCAAGGTGGTCCCATTGTCTCGAAGTCCGGATCTGATGATGGTATCTGAGGGAAAACGAGGGAAGCCTTCAGAAATTGAGGACAGGTGATTGTTGTTCTTTTTAGATTAATCAAAATTGGCGTTTAAAATGATGAATGTTATAGTTATTAACCGACTTAAAAAAAGAGAAGGTTCTGCGGTCGGCTGTTTGTATCTATTTTTAAAATAATTCAAATAAGGGCAGCCAGTTGCTAAGCCAACTAAAACATCTTACGACCTTATCTTCATAAAGTATTTTACTTATTAAACTAAAATTCAGTAATAACTTTTAAACTTTCGCGTTCCATGATATCTATATTAATATTATAAAGCTGAAAAGTTTGTTTTTTTTGTTTTGCTTGAACGCGTTAATCTCAGGAACTACTGATTTGAATTGAAAAAGACCTTTTAGTATTGGATAGTTCATTTATCGAGGAAGGCTATAGGCTATATAACATCACGCTATGAACAATAGAAGCGGAGCATCAATAAAATGTTGCTAAAAACGGGGAAAATTTACAAACGCGGACGAAGTTGCGGGGGTCAGCTAGTAGGTACTTAATAAACGTAACTAGCGGTTTCACCCGCGTAAGTCCCGATCCCATGGGAATATCATGATAAAAAGTACCCTATATATTAATCCAGGTCTCCAGCTATCTACATACCAAGTTTTGGCGTGAAAGTGTAACAAAAATCCATCCATCCATCCATCCATCAAAACTTTCACATTTATAATATTAGTGGGATTAACGCGATCACGAAATAGGCATTACATAGGCAGCCTGTGACCACGGCCAGTGTAACCTGGTCGAAACATCAGCCAATTCAGAGGTATCTGATTTAATTTCGTGATCGCGTTAGTTCCTGTAAAAATACATAATTATGTAAAGTTCAGTCATTTACATTTCAGTATGTAATGTTATAAATCGATGGCAACAAAGTAAGAGAAGACATCTACAAAATCGTATTTTTACAGGAGAGCACATTTAGTAACAAACAGTCTCCATTTTGAAAGTTATGGACCGATTAACGTGAAGTTTTATATGATTTATTAAAATACTCTTCTTTATTGATTTTATAACAGGTTTTATCGCTATATCGTTGTTTTACTGAAATAATGTATTTGAATTTTTTTTACACTGATATAATTTTGACGTAGAAAAACACATCTGTCTGATATCCGTTTATACACTGTAATAAAATCCCACTAATATTATAAATGTGAAAGTCTGGATGGATGGATGAATGGATGGATGGATGTTTGTTACTCTTTCACGCCAAAACTACTGAACTGATTTGGATGAAACTTGGTATGTAGATAGCTGGAGACCTGGATTAACGCATAGGTTACGGGATCGGGAATTTTTAAATTGCTTACTAAGAACATTTGCACACTCAAGGTCGTAAGAGTTTTTACATAGTGCGCATTTTAATTACTCTGCACTTTGTATTGTTTGATTACATCCAGTGCAGTTAGATACCATTGTTTTGTTTATTTGTACTAAAGATTATAAACAGTGCCCTCCGTTAAACTTAGAGTATAGCACCTCAATATGATACGTTATTGTAAACTAATTAATATTCGGATAAAATTGTTAACTGTTAGCGGCCTCTGTTAGACTTAGTATGTAACACCTTAATTTGGTTAGATATTGTAAATTGAGTGATGTTCGAATGATATTGTAACCTGCCAGCGGCGCCTGTTATACTTAGAGTGTATTCCCTTAATATGGTTCGATATCATAAATTGAGTAATGTTCACTTATAATTTTATTATCTGTTAACAGCACCCTCTGTCAGATTTATAGTGTAACACTTTGATCTTTTGGGTCAATAGTTTCTTATTATATGTCGGATGTATTTGTGTTTGCCAATAGACAGCGTAACGTGTTGTAAGATGATTTGCACTTTTGATAACAATTATTTTCGATTTGTCGTCATATACGATGGTTTAAGCTAACGTTTTATCATAGTTTCTTTATATAAAATAGTTGCTACCATTACTAATGATTTGGTTTAGATTTCTGTAATACACTTTCACTAAAAAAGTTCCTTATAATGTTATTTTTCAAAAATTATAATAATAATAACTCCACACATCTCACATACGGCCATCTGATCCCAAACTAGGCAGAGCCTGTACTATGGTAACCAGACTGCTGATAAGCATAGTTATATATTTCTAAATACATACATATTATAGATAAATTACACCCAGACACAGAACAAATTGTCATGCTCATCACACAATTATTTGTCCTGGGTGGGAATCGAATCCACAACCTCTAGCTTAGCAGTCAGGGTCATTAACCACTAGACCAACAGAATCCTTAAGATACACTTATTTTCCACGATTATTTTCATATGCTCGTTACTGTTTATTGTTTTAGGAACTTATCTACACACTTTCACTAACATCCTTGCACTAATATTATTTTTAATAGCACTTTTATATGGACACGATGTAAACAGTAGCACAGTGGCGCACTCTCTCCTTAATTATCGCTCAATTCGAACCATTAGTTACTGAGATAAGCGCGTTCAATCAAACAAACGAACTCTTTAGCTTTATAATATTTTTATAGATAAATAATGATATAAAAATACGTATAATAGTATCTTGAGGGTTAGCGGTTTAGATTGTGATATTGCCATATAATGCTAAGATTTTATTTTGTAGGCTTGTTGCTTACAACTATAAAACTTTGGTATTGACGTAAGAATGTTTAATGATGCATACATACTTAAAACATTTTATATGCCTCCGAGAACATTTTCTTAACTCAATAATTTTCCAAGCTTGAAATTCTAACCGTGAAAGAGTCTAATTTTGCATTTATAATATTTCCACCAACACCTTTTCTCATAAAAAGTGACGAATTTATACTGCGGTGTGACGTAAGGAAACACTAAATTTACATCATATTCCAGGCACCACAAAGAACATGGTTTTTGCTCGGTACATTTAAAATTCACATGAGACGCGATTAAGCGGTTTAAATAAAATATTTTCTGTGTCACAGAACATATTTTCGACCTGCAGCACGTACCATGGTACAGGGTCGGATTTCGAAAGAAAATAAAATTAGGAGAACTTGAAAAGTTTGAAACATTATATGTTTTTGTTTTTCTATGGTATAGAGGATAAACGAGCATACGGGTCACCTGATGGTAAATGACTACCGCCGCCCATGGGCACCTCCAACTCAAGAGTCACAAGTGCATTTCCGGCCTTTAAGGAGGGGAGAGGGGTAGACGGAATGGGTCTCCGGTACCCTCACTCAAGCGGTGAAAAGCAATGCAAGCATAATATTTAGTTACGCAGTGATGATCACAAATACTTTATGGATTAATTTATATTTCAATCAGATTAATTTATGATCAATAACAGTCATTTCAAGTCAAATGCAGATTTTTATGGAAAGTAATTTTTCATACTTTGAAAATCCATGTACAATTTACAAAATGAGACACCAATTATTATTAAGTTAACAGCCCATTTTGGCTGGATAAAATTAAAGAACACAAATAGAAAATATTCTAATCAGCAGAGCCGAAACTGGGGCCCCATAAACAATGCAGAGTTCGACCCTGTTAGCAACACGATAACCGCGCATAATGCAGAAAATTTACACATTTTACGCAATAATGGTACAATAATGCAAATATAACGTGGAATATGTGAGAATATAAAGTATCACTGACCCTGATACTCAGTTTATTCTATGTATGAAAATAAAACTAAGAATACTAATCAGTTTACGTTGGCACAGGTTCTTATTTAAGTTTTCCTAGCAACCCGCCCCGGCTTCGCACGTGTAGCAGAGACATCTTCAACAATTATCAACATAATATTTGAATCAATTTACACAAAATCTTAACAAATCATACACCTAAACCTTCCTCATAAATCACTCTGTCTATTAATGAAAACCGCATGAAAATCCGTTCAGCAGTTTTTCAGTTTATCGCGAACAGACAGACAAACGCGCCGGGGGAATTTGTTTTATAATATGTAGTGATTGACAGTTAACCACTCTTCTTTCTTGCATTGATGATAAGGACTGACAGTCACGTGGCCTACCTGTCGCCACGTGGTTTCTTGCGCATATCCGCAACAACAGTGTCACTGATCCTAGTGAAACTACTATTAGATTTGTTACTGGAGATTTAATCGTGATAATATTTAAAATGTTCAATTCCTTTCTTGGTTACCCGACGTTTCGATCGAATTGACTGGTGGACTGGTGAGAGCTCAGTTACGTCTCTGTGAGGTGCGAATTTTGGCAACAACGGCAAAAATAAAACAGCAATATTATATAAGAATAAAGATTTTTATAATGTATGGGTACAATTCGCTGGTCCCTATTAAAATCGTCGGAACTACAAAAATGCAATTTTTATTTTATTTCATAAAACGTGTCTATATACCTAGGTCTATCGACAGTTAAAAAGAAAAAAATCTGGTATGCCTAGTTTTTGAAATAGCCAAATTAAAAACGTCGGATGTTACGTAGATAGCCCGCTAACATAGTCGGTTATTAACTACCTACGATCTTAGCGGGACGCGGGGTTAGGTGAGAGCGTGCGATCTCCCAGTTCCGGCCACGTTAGCGGGATGAGCGGACGTCGCGCTGTCACCTGTTTTTTTACGATATTAATTGAAATAATCCCTTAACTTAAACTGCCGTTCACGATGTCTACGAGATCAAAACGCTTGATTAAGCTGGTTAATGGGCATGGTGAAAAAAACAACAATAATAGAAATAGAAATGCGGACGACAATATTATGAAAGCAAAACATAGTACGGAAACAGGTATGTATTATTAAAATATTACTTTTACGATTATTTACAGTATAGTTTATGTTTTAATGCTATTGCGAATTTAATACTAAATTAAAGTATCATTTAATCAATCAAAATGCGTAACGTAATTTAAAATTGTAGGATGTACCACATCCGACTTTGTTAATTGGTTTTCAAAAGGTGTTCAATGTCGGTAGTAGCACATCCGACGTTTTTTATCGAATTTTAAATAGATCAAATGTCGGTAGTACCACATTCGACAATGTTAATCGGTTTATCAAATGGGTAAAATGTTAGTAGTACTATATCCGACGATGATAATCGGGTTTTCAAATGGGTTGAATGTTGGTAGTACCACATCCAATGTTGTTAATTTGTACTTCAAGTGGGTGTGTGTCGGCAGTACCACATCCAACGCTCTTAACCGGTTTTACAAATGGGTTATATGCCGGTAGTACCACATCCTACGTATTTTACCGTTCTTATTAAGGAATTAAATGTTGGTACCATCACATCCGACCATAATGTTATAGTGGGATGTGGTAGAACCAACTATACTGATATCCAAATATATAGATTACTTGCTTTGTTTTTAAAATCTAAAATGATAAATTTTTTTATGACATATTTATTTATCTCTTTATTGTATACCTTTAATGTAAGATACAATAAAAAAAAAAATATTTATGTGAAAATTGAGTTTTTTTTTCAGCTTTTCGAGAGTCTCCCATAAATGCACGCTTTGAAGCTGAATTATTTCAAATGCAGGTTTTACTCGGTGATGTATTCAATGACAATGACGACATAATATCAGCCAATAAAGCGAATGTTACAACACCGATACCATCACCTCTGTCAACACCTGCTGTGTGCAACGATGAATTAGAATTAGCTGACAAAGGTTGTGAAGATAATACAGTAAGTACTAAATCTCATTAAAAAATTGTAGTTGACAAGAATACTGGCGATACTAAATTTTCAGGAGATTTTGTGACTTAGGAAGCCGTCAAAGTCAGTGGGAATTTGTTATGAATTTCACAAAAAGAACACCGAAAAGCCTTAGCCGACATATTGGACTTTAAAGGCTTGCTTCTAAATAAAATTTGAGTAAAGATACAACTAATGAAAAGGTAAATTCGACACATTTGAGGAAGGTAATAGTCAAGGTATGTAATCCTGGATATAGTTTAAGTACAATTTTGAGGATGCACCTAAAACTGTTGTTGTCTTGCGATCTGCTACCCGGAACACAGCCAGATTAACTTCTGAATTTACTCCCAATATGAGGGAGAACGTTCTATAAGTCGCAACAAACATAAAGATTTGCTTACTTTGTGTCAAAGTGAGATAATTCCCAGAAAATATCACCATTTTTATGAAAAATTGAAATTCGATAATGTTGTATCGGAAGGAGTCTCGGGTGAAGAAGACTGATTTTAATTATTAAAACTAAAAAGGTAGATTTTTTAAAGCTGTGATTATGTAAGTTTTAAGCTGTGATTGTTACCTTATTCTATCTATAGAGAGAAGTATTTTTTCAGAAGTAATAAAAAGATGGTTTATTTTGTTTAGTTGAATTTTGGTCATGCTGTTGTTGATTGTCTTAGGAAAACTGTTTTTTAATACTTAATGAGAAGATTTTGTATTTTGTTTAGTTGTTTTAGTTATGCCACAATTTTTTTATAATAATTATTATTTTTAATAATGTTTGTCAATAAGAAGACTGATTTTAATAAAATTACATATTTAATCTTGATTTAATCAACGTTAGTTTACTACTTCTTGTGATTATTACTTGCCATAATAATGAATAAGAAGATTTTGTATGCCACTTTTAAGTTTTTTTGTTAATTAGATTTGTTTTTAATAATAAAGAGCTTTTACTTGAGTACCTACAAAATTTTTATTCTTTTAATTTTATAAGCCATAAAATTAGATTTTTATATTATTTTCTCGATTGACCAAATTTTTTTTGTTCATTGTCAATAAATAGATATGCATAGACTTACATTTTTTGGTTTTTTTTTTAGTAATTTGTTCAGACGACATGCATATTAATAGATAATAATCATTTAACAATGTAGTAAATGGCAGTTCCGACTAATAATTATAAATTTCGCCCAGCAACAATGTCGGTTCTGGTACTTCCGACAAACAATTATCAATTTTTCTCAGCAACAATGTCGGTTCTGGTACTTCCAACAAATTAACATTAGGTCTAAACCGTTAAAAAGGTCACAGGTGATATTTCTCACATTTACACTTAATATACCAGCTACTTATAATATTGTCCTGAACAGGCATAACTTGTACAGCATTATTCAAACTTTCAGGACTCTGCTTAAAATAAGTAAAAAGTTACACAGAATTTAAACTTTGAAATGCTCGCCTGTAAAGTTGCAGTTTTTCACATCCGATAATTTTAATAGGGACCGTCGAATTGTACATAAATAACATAAATATATCTGTCAGACAGACGTCTCTTAACTACACCCAACGCCCGTTATCAAAACACGGCCAACCCGTCTGCCCAGGCACCGTTTTTCTACTGTACCTTCTGCTTATCAGAGGGCCATGCTAAGAATCAGAGCGGCCCAACATGCCCCACATATTGGGCCGCTCTGCTTCTTTGCATATCCCTCCCGGTTTTTACTACTCCCGCATCAGCTGAACATTAGCCTGAAGTAACTAAGAATCAAGATAGAAACGAATCATTGCCACTTAAGTTGAGATTTTGTTATCACCTCGGGCTTTCGGAATAATTCCAAAAGTAAATATAAATATATTATTGTACAAGCCATTTACATGAGTAATTTTAAAGTTAAGTATTTTAAATGTGTATACAATCACTACAAAAATATTTAAAATACAATACTCAAGTAAAGGAATAACAAGAACTTTTTATTTCACACAGTTAGCTTCACAATAAATGGTAAGCCCAAACAAACGTTTCCAACATTATTTCCTAATATAAAGAATACACTTTTAAAACGAATAAGACAGTAAAATAAATGGCTCCTAACAAAGGGTTGGAGAATACACAACACCCTACAACTGCATCACGACCTTAAGTGCTTACTCGTGTCGGAGGATGTTGTCAAGGGCGAGGATTTTTCAAGCGAAAAATCCTCCATAATGTTTTCAAGTTGGGGTGTTTACAGTGTTCGTATAATTTGACATACATTTTTCTCACTGCCCCCACGGGGACGGGAAGAAAAATGTAATACGAAAGAAAAATTGGCACGACCGATTGTTTTATGTAGGTTTGGATCCTTGTGTATCATATCGTATCGTACCTGGTCAGGCGTGTAAATAGCCCGACCAGGGTGTGATTGCTCAACAGTTAGCGTACGAGGTGTAGGGAAGTAAACCACTTCTATCGATCAAAACAATCATGCCAGCACTAACCTGCAACACCGACCAAGTCCCGATCCTCCAGAAGGCAGCGAGCAGCGGCGAGGTTTCTACGGTCTCTTGCAAGGTATTGACCGGCCGGTCACGATCGTAGACTGGAGCATTCCACATACACCTTGTAAAGGTTACAAGCGAGTCCAAACACTACACGGCTATAGGACTAACGGAAAATCAGCTTCTTTTCACGAGAAATATAACTGATGTCCGTGGCGGAACAAAATTTTTATATTAAAGGCGTCTTCTTAGCGAAAAGCGATGAGAGCAGGGTATGTCCGTTTTTTCTTGCACCAATCAGGTGCAGCGCGTTTACATTATTTGAAGACTGCTAACGCCATCTCTTGAGATCGTCGAGTACATTGGCAATATTACAGCAGTACCAGCACTAATTGCATCCGACAAACAGAATGTGGTTTACTATAAAGACTATGAAATTTATAATATAACGAAATATATTATGGTGCGATTATGTATGCATTTTATAAATATATTGGCGCTCCACCATGTGGTCCTTCGAGCCGGATCAAATTATATGGTCAGGCGTGTAAATAGCCCGACCAGGGTGTGATTGCTCAACAGTTAGCGTACGAGGTGTAGGGAAGTAAACCACTTCTATCGATCAAAACAATCATGCCAGCACTAACCTGCAACACCGACCAAGTCCCGATCCTCCAGAAGGCAGCGAGCAGCGGCGAGGTTTCTACGGTCTCTTGCAAGGTATTGACCGGCCGGTCACGATCGTAGACTGGAGCACTCCACATACACCTTGTAAAGGTTACAAGCGAGTCCAAACACTACACGGCTATAGGACTAACGGAAAATCAGCTTCTTTTCACGAGAAATATAACTGATGTCCGTGGCGGAACAAAATTTTTATATTAAAGGCGTCTTCTTAGCGAAAAGCGATGAGAGCAGGGTATGTCCGTTTTTTCTTGCACCAATCAGGTGCAGCGCGTTTACATTATTTGAAGACTGCTAACGCCATCTCTTGAGATCGTCGAGTACATTGGCAATATTACAGCAGTACCAGCACTAATTGCATTCGACAAACAGAATGTGGTTTACTATAAAGACTATGAAATTTATAATATAACGAAATATATTATGGTGCGATTATGTATGCATTTTATAAATATATTGGCGCTCCACCATGCACCCCGCCTTGGAACATCACAAGATGTTTCAAAACACGCGAATTTTCTAACTGACTGAGAGTAACACATGCATTATGCGATTAAATAATAAATATGATAAATATAGCGGCCTAAACTAAAAAATAAGGTTTAAACTAAGTTGAATTTATTGTGTAGGAATAGGATATAATTTAGTTACAGCGCGTTTGTAAATTCCAGTTTGCGTTTTAACTATCGCCACGCGTACAACGTTATCAGAGCCTCTGAATACGTCCGTAATTACTCCTAACGGCCAATGCAACGGTGGAGAATTCTCCTGCTCAAGAAGAACAACAGTTCCGATTTCTACCGGTTTGTCGGGAGTAGCCCATTTTTGCCTAACTTGCAACGTGTGCAAATACTCTAAGTGCCATTTCTCCCAAAAGGATTGGACCATACTATCTAACAACTTTTTACGTTCTAACAGACTCAATCGTTGATCTTACAAATCAGCAGCGGGTAAATATTGCAACGGAGTAGACATCAAAAAATGCGCGGGAGTTAACACCTCAGGATAAGGGTCTGACGATAATACGCTCAATGGACGAGAGTTAAGAATACACTCTATCTGAGTAAGAACAGTTTGCAGTTCTTCGTATGTAAGTAACTGACTTCCTATTACTCTATATAAATGCGTTTTCATGCTCTTTATATTCCCTTCCCACATCCCACCAAAATTTGGTGATCTTGGGGGAATCATCTTCCACTCTATGCGTCGAGAGAGCAACTCATTCGACAGCGCGTTTTTGAAGCTAGAGTTCAATAAAAAACTATACAGCTCATCTAAATGTGCCTTCGCACCGATGAAAGTAGATCCATTATCGGAATAGAGACATGAAACTGGTCCTCGACGGGAAATAAAGCGTTTAAAAGCGGCTAGAAAGTTTTCAGTAGTTAAATCACTGGTCACTTCAATATGTAGACTACGTGTGACCATGCAAACAAAAAGAACGATGTACGCCTTTTGCGCATGTTGACCTCTGCGGCGAGAAAGGATTGTCCTTATCGGACCAGCGTAATCTACACCAGTGTGACAAAATGCCTTGGCCTCTGAAACACGGTAATCAGGAAGATCAGCCATTATAGGCGTTGGATGCGTTGGGTTGCATTTAAAGCAAGTGTTGCACTTTCGCAACTTGGACCTGATAACAGTCCTGGCATCCAAGATCCAGTAGCGTTGTCGTATAATAGACATAAGAAGTCCAGGTCCGGTGTGACAATTAACAACATGAAAATGCTGTATTATTAAGTCAACGACATGATCGCGTTTAGGGAGAAGAACCGGATGTTTAGCTTCGAAAGGAAGCATTGATCCAGAAAGTCTTCCTCCAATGCGTAAAATCCCTTGTTTGTCTAAGAAGACGAAGAGGCTTTGCAGCTTTTTTGAAGGTAATTTATCAGCCTTGATCAATTTGATATCTTCACAGAAGTGCACAGATTGAACGGCGAGAATTAACGCATTCTCAGCACTTGTCAACCCTGCTATAGAACGAGGTTCGACCTTAACCTTAGGTCTTGCGAATTTTAATACATATGCGGTGATACGCAGCAACTTTCCCAAGAAGAAACACGTTGTGCTAACGTACACAGCAACGGCGGCTCTGTGTGAGTAATGGCAGCCAACACATTTGCCTTGAGTTCAGGCAAGACAGAGCAATTATTAAGCGAGAATGGCTTAATCGGCCACTTCTCAGATGAGCTGCGAATCCACGGAGGACCTTTCCACCACAAATCGTGGGTCAAAAGTTGCGATGGAAGCATACCACGCGAAAGACAATCACTTGGATTACTAGCTCCGGCAATATGATAAAAATGTTTAGAGTCCAAGTTTTCTTGGCACTGAGCGACGCGATTACCGACGAAAACTGACCAACGATGTGGTGAAGAATGAACCCATGATAAAGCAATAGTGGAATCAGAAAATGCGTATATCCCGGCAATGGTCATACGTGTTGCATATGTGTCTCGCACAGTTTTTATTAATTTTGACATAAGTAAAATAGCGCATAATTCTAAGCGAGCGAGCGTAGTGATTTTTGTTGGCGAAACCTTTGATTTAGCGCAAAGAATGCGAGTTTGAATGCCAGACGGGTAGGTACAATGGGCATAAATGACACATCCCAGACCATTCATGCTAGCATCACAAAAAGCAACAAGACGTAATTCACAACCAACTTCGACGCCTACATGACGTGGAATCCTTAAAGTGTCAAGCATTTGAAGTTCTTGCGCAAGAGCGAAAAAACGGGTGCGTATGTGCTCCGGTGCAGGATCGTCCCAATCACACTTGCTGAGCCACAGTTCCTTAATTAACAACTTGGCATAGAGAACCACAGGCGCGACCAATCCGAGCACGTCAAATAGTCGTGCAACCATCGAGAGTATGTTTCTCTTGGTGCACCTTTCATTAATTGCGGCGCATGTGAAATGAAAATTATCTTCACATGGTTCCCATGAGAGACCTAAGACCTTAGAGACATTATTGTCAACATCAAAATCAAGCGACTTGCGGTGCGTGTCGGGAAGCGAGTCAAGTAGCACTGGTGAATTGCTAGACCACTTCACTAAGTCAAAGTCACCCGATTTGAAAAACTTAATCAAGTTGTGAGCTAATTGCGTGGCAGTATCCTCATTTGCAATAGAAAGAACCAAATCGTCCATATACAGACAGGTCTCTGCCACTTTCGCGGCATCAGGATAGAGCGGACTCATGTCAGTAGCCAGCTGTCGCACAGTGCGCATAGCTATGTAAGGGCTTGACTTGAGACCGAAAGGTTGCCTATTAAAGGCATAAGTTCGAATTTTTTTCGATTCGTTGAATCTAAATAAAATGCGTAGGTATTTATGTTGGTCTACTGGTACACCAATCCGTAAATAATATTGTTTTATATCAGCGTTCATTGCAATAGGAAATAATCTAAAACCTAACAATAATAAAAACAGATCGGCCTGTAAATTGGGTCCAATATGTAATATATCGTTAAGCGAAAGTCCTGTATGCGTTTTAGCACTCGCGTCCAATACGATGCGCGGCATCGGTTTATCAGGTCGGACTACTGCGTGATGCGGTATATAATAACCATCAGAGGACAGCTCAGATTCTTTAACAGGACTGAGGTAATTGTTATCAATATAATCCTGAATAACCTTGTTATAATTTTCGCGCACTATCGGTGCCTGACGGAGCTTACGCTCGAGTGAAACGAAACGGCGATAAGCGGTAGCGTGCGAATTACCTAATTCCGAAGGGTCCCTACAGAACGGTAATGCAACTGTATAACGACCTACGTCGTCACGGGTCACGGTAGCCGTGAAAATATTTTCGCAATCTGTCTCCTCTGGTGACAACAAGCGTTTCATGGGTACTTCTTCAAGTTCCCAGAACTTTTGCACTATATCATTAAGCGCTAACGCAGAAAAAGACGCGGCAGTAGGTAAAATATGTTTACGCGGGTAATCTCCCATAAGTACGTAACCAAATGTTGTAGATAAAGCACACGGTGCGCGCGGCCCACACTCGACCATATTTCCTAAGTATATAAATGGGAATAGCTGGGCACCTAACAATAAATCAATCTTGCCCGGAATATTCCAGCTTAAGTCAGCGAGCGGAAGGTTACGAAAATCTAGGTCGCGATCACAATCGATAAATTTCGAAGGCAATTGATCCGTAATGCATTCTACAACAAGCGCATGTATAGTGTATTTCTGATCCGGATAAATACGGGATTCAATGTCTAAATGAACATAACCGATTATCGGACTTGAAGCGGAACCAACACCTTTAACATAGGAATTATTCAACGGTATTATCGGTAAATTTAATAAACTAGAACAAGCAGATGTTATTAGATTATTCTGCGAGCCATTATCTATCAAACACCTAACTACAGATTTGATACCAGCGCTACCCTTAGAGCGCGCGTATACCTGAGCGGTTGACAAAAGTATATCACCCTTATGACAAGAAGTGTAAGACTGTGTATGTGTAACTGGTTCTGTAGCAAGCGGGGGCGCTCGAATGCATGACGAAGTCGTGTGAGCGCGATGAGAAGGCGCGGGCGAAGTAACGGTCGCTCGATGAGCGGGCGGCGGCGAGTACGCGACGGCGGTATTTACCATAGCCGCATGCGATTGCGAATTATTACTATCAAAATGCAATAACCTATGGTGTCTTTTATTACAGAAACAGACTGACGTACTCTTACAATCCGGAAGTTTATGTAAAGTGCTTAAACAATTAACGCAACCGTACTTCGATTTAATAAACTCATATCTAGCCCCTGCGTCTCGCATATTTTTAAACTGAGCGCAATCATATAAATGTCGATGGTTACCACTACACAAACAACAATTCGCGGTAACTGCTGCGGGCGCCGAATATGTGAGAGTATTTGCATTATTAGCGGACTCACTGGCGACAAAAGATTTGGAGGTGTGATGAACGCGCCGGTCGCGTGAGGGCGACGTAACAACAGCAGCGGGTTTCGTATATGACGAATTTCGCGGGTTTGAGCGCTCCAAAATCTTAGCCTGATCTTGTATAAAAGCGATAAGCTGTTGTGTCGTAGGCACTTCCACATCCCGAATCGAAAGTTCAAAGGCTTGGATGGTTTGAGGATCCATCCTTCTCAAAGCGCATTGAAGAAAAATAAAATCAGTTAGATCTGTTATGCCTAATTCTTTTAGAGCTGAAATCGAAGCGGAGTATTTACTAACAAAGGTATCAAGAGCGTTCGCAGTGTGCGAGCAAGTTTTTAAGTCCAGTATATTATTGAGATAATATGTACCTAATGAGCGTTTGTCGTGGTATTTCTTAACCAAACTATCCCACAGTATTTTATATGTTTCACCTGACGGAATAATACCGGAAATGAATTTTAGTGCGTCGTGGGTGAGTTTAGAAATTAGATACTGTACACGTTGCGAGTCAGAAAGCTGTTGATTCAAATGAATATTAGCTTTAAAAGACTGATAAAAGGTATTCCAGTTTTCAGGGCGTCCGTCGAAACTCGGAATTACTAAAGGTTCTAATTTCACTACGGACTTGATCGAGCTACTGGTCTCGAGTGAACGCACCTTAGAAGTGGTTAATATTTTATTTCTAACGCGTTTAACTCTCGAGTATAAATCATCAAATGAATCGAGGCAAGAATACTCGGGATTGACCGTAATCTTTGATAACAAATTTATATTATTTATTTTATCAACAATGGACTCAAATTTATCGCGTAACTCATCTATTATCTCCGTTTCAGCCAGAAAATTCTCGTTAGCTCGCGTTGATGAATCGAAAGAAATTATACCTTTCGACGATGTGTACATACGATTAATACGTTGAAATAATAATTCTTTCTTTTGATTCAACATAACCAACATGACTTCGCGACTTGATTCACTTTCCGTCATGTTTATAAAATAATATCACAATACAACTACAAAGTGATAGGTATATCTACCTAGTTAGTGTAAAAACACAAATTAAATTTAAATCTTAAAATGACTTAGCGTAAAGTACAGTGGTGGAGCGGTTAATAAGTGGGTAGGTATAAATAAGTTCAACTAAATTGAGTATAATGGATATTATTACCAATTAATACGTAATTCACCAAATCTAACAATTAATTATATTTAAATACGAGTCTACCAATAATTACGTAGTTCTCGTGCGTTTTAAACACAGAATTTACCAATTTTACGTAAATCTGTGAGCGAGGAAAAATGGCGGCAAGAATTCACTAGAATTACGTGAATCTTTTTTATGATATGAATAGAAAAGTAAATTCACCAATATTTACGTGAATCACTGGCCTATCCGTACTCGTAAGGACCAAATTATATGGTCAGGCGTGTAAATAGCCCGACCAGGGTGTGATTGCTCAACAGTTAGCGTACGAGGTGTAGGGAAGTAAACCACTTCTATCGATCAAAACAATCATGCCAGCACTAACCTGCAACACCGACCAAGTCCCGATCCTCCAGAAGGCAGCGAGCAGCGGCGAGGTTTCTACGGTCTCTTGCAAGGTATTGACCGGCCGGTCACGATCGTAGACTGGAGCACTCCACATACACCTTGTAAAGGTTACAAGCGAGTCCAAACACTACACGGCTATAGGACTAACGGAAAATCAGCTTCTTTTCACGAGAAATATAACTGATGTCCGTGGCGGAACAAAATTTTTATATTAAAGGCGTCTTCTTAGCGAAAAGCGATGAGAGCAGGGTATGTCCGTTTTTTCTTGCACCAATCAGGTGCAGCGCGTTTACATTATTTGAAGACTGCTAACGCCATCTCTTGAGATCGTCGAGCGTACCAGCACTAATTGCATTCGACAAACAGAATGTGGTTTACTATAAAGACTATGAAATTTATAATATAACGAAATATATTATGGTGCGATTATGTATGCATTTTATAAATATATTGGCGCTCCACCAGTACCTTTATTCAAGAAGGGTTGTACAACTGAACCAAGTAACTTTAGGCCAATCTCAATGTTACCGGCTATTAGTAAATTTTTTGAAAAAGTTATTTTGCAACAACTAGAAAGCCATTTTAATCTAAAAAATCTATTTCACAAAGAACAATTTGGCTTTACAAAGGGTCGTTCAACAATTGATGCTGGTGCAACTCTTTTGAGACATATATTTAATGCATGGGAGAATTTGCAAGATGCGATAGGTGTATGTTGCGATCCCTTAAAAGCTTTTGTCTGTGTAGAACATAACACGCTTTTTCTTAAACTTAAACATTATGGTGTTAATGGTATTGCTTTGGAACTAATTGTTTCCTACTTGAAGGATAGAATTCAACATGTAGATGTTAATGGTGCGAGGTCTTCTGGATCACCGGTTACTATGGGCGTTCCTCAGGGCTCTATACTAGGTCCTCTACTTTTTCGCATATATATAAACGATTTACCTTATTATTTAAAAGATCTCTGTGATATTGTTTCATTTGCTGATGATACGTCACTTATTTTTAAAGTCGATCGTAAGAAAACAGTTTTTGACGATATGAATAGGGCACTAAATGATGTATTATATTGGTTTTCAACTAACAATCTCCTACTAAATTCAAATAAAACAAAGTGCGTGAGATTTACTATGCCAAATGTAAAACAGCTAGGTACTAATTTAACTCTTAATAATGAAATGGTAAGTATTGTAGACTGAACAGTATTCTTAGGAATTACATTAGACAGTAAACTACAGTGGGGAGCCCAGATAGACAGCCTTGCAGGTAGGCTTAGTTCGGCAGCTTATGCAGTATGGAAGGTACGTCAACTCACTGATACGGACACAGCTAGGCTAGTTTATTTTAGCTACTTTCACAGCGTTATGTCCTATGGTATACTACTTTGGGGCAAGGCGGCTGATGTTGAAACGATTTTTATTCTCCAAAAACGAGCCATCCGCTTCATATACAATTTAGGTGCTAGAGTCTCTCTTCGAGAGTTGTTTAATCATATAGGTATTTTAACTATTGCATCACAGTATATATTTGCAAATATTATGTTTGTTGAGGCACAACATTAATGATTATAAGAAAAACAGTGATATACACAATATTAATACAAGAAACAAGTCTAAACTCGTTGGTACCTATCATCGCTTCCATAAAGTACACAACTCGTTCGAAGGTCTTGGTATACGTTTTTATAATAAAATTCCTATACATGTAATCGACCTTCCTGTAGATAAATTCAAGCTAACGGTAAAAAATCACCTTATTAGGAAATCCTACTATACGATCAACGATTATCTAAACGACAAACAGTCTTGGGCTTAAGGTGTCATTAGATATATACACACAAACTTCTTTGTCTTATAATTAAGCTAAATTATTAACAAACCATTGTCAGTTGAAAGTATTGCGTGACGATTATTATGGTAATTTGACTAGTAGTGATTTTTATCAGTATCTCGACTATGGTTCGTCATGCTCACTAAAATGTCATTGCTTGCGGCGTCGTCATGGGGCGGGTCATTTCTTTCCCTCCCTTATGGCGAAGGAAATGATGACTGGTCCATGCGTCATACTCGGGAACGGGTGCTGCTTGGGGTGACTGGTCGGCCTAGTCAGCAATGCTTTAGTCTATACTATTATTTTGGTTCGATCAACTGCAACTCTAGCCTCTTAATCCAGTCGCGAATTATTTTTAACAGTAGATTTTGCAACTGAATGAAGGTAGATGTGCACCTTGAATGTTTTCTATGTTTAATAAGTTCAAACCTTCAACGGTATCACTGAGTGATTTTTATTTTTTAGTACGTTAGCTTTTGGAGCATTTCAATAAAATTAAATTCAGGTGGCATCAGCTTGCATCCTGTTTACCTCTCGTGTAACACTAACACTATTCTACCTGAAGATCAGACTTTTAAAAAGAGTGGCCATAAGTTTCTTTGCCAGTATTCTTCTCATAAGGCCCTACGCATTTTGGAAACTGGAAGTTATAGATCGACACAAACAGGCAGTAGATTTTGGTGTTTTCACCTAATTTACATTGACAGTATAGTACATGCTGTGGCGTCTGTTTGTGCCGATCTATGATTTTAACTCTAGCTTCAATTTAACGTTCATAAATGTCCTGTTGGTCTAGTGGTTAGTGATCCTGACTGCTGAGCCAAAGGTTGTGGGTTTGAGTCCCACCCAGGACACACATTTGAGTGATGATAGCATGATCATTTGTACAGAACAATCTGGGTGTAATTTACCTAAAATATGTACTTATTTAGAAATATTTAAGTATGTTTATCAGCAGTCTGGCTACCATAATAATAATAATAATCACCATTCCCCACGACGACAATCTCTTAAAAGCGGAAAAAAGATAAAGAAATAAAATATTTGGACCTAGCCCACGAGATTGTCGACATGTGGGATGTGGATTCAGCAATCATTGTGCCGATAGTCATTTCGGCCCATGGGTTAATTGCTAAGAGCCTCGACCAACACCTTCAGAGGCTCACGTTAGGCAGCTGGATTAGGAGCCTGATGCAGAAGGCAGTCCTCCTTGATACGGCACGCATAGTGAGGAGGTTTCTATATCTGGAACCCTAACCACCGGTAGCTTGGTCCCTGTACCCGATACCGGTGGGACACTATTTTTTATATTTTTAAATATATTTGTTTTTATTTTTTTATAGTGAATGTATTTAAAAATGTAATTTATATGTATATTAAGTAAATAAAGAGAATAATAATAATATATCTCTTTATTGTACACTAAAATGATTTTGAAGAGTAGAAGCACAGCAATGTTTTGTGGTAGATACAATTGGCGGCCTTATCGCACTGAGGCAATCTCTTACAGGCAACCATGGGATGGAGCGAACATAGGATATCGATTTTAGGGCAGTATGGTCTACGCTCAGTAGGTATATAATATAAGTTAAATAAAGATGACGTATCTTACATATAGTGTAAGAATATACATACAAGAGAGCAACAAACAAATAAATACATAAGCAAACATAGGTATAAAGATTCACATATAAATCGAATAAAACATACAAATATAGGACTATACTACATTAAGTGAAATAAGAAGATAAATAGGCAATTATAATAGTACATATACATAGTACAGGCTCTGCCTAGTTTGGTATTAGACAGCCGTGTTTATGATGTGTCAAGTTATTATTTTTTTTTTTTTACCACCGAAATGGCCAACAAGTCCCGCCTAATGGCAAGCAATTGTCTTTTTTAATCACCATCTGGAGGTTACAGGTAATTCCGATTTGAGTAAGTCTGTTGTACTCTGTATCAGACATAGATCTCATAAATTTTCGTGTTGTTTCTAAATACAAAAAAGTACATTTTTGTTGGCATATCTTCTTTCAAAATAGTTTTTACGGTACGGATCTAGTATGTTTTTGTATCAGTAAACCTATCTATCTAGTTGTTTGTCACCGGCTGACGCAGATAAATGAGAAACGGGATGGACAGACGGACTTTGAAAAATAGCCTTTAAAACGTCAGCTAGAGACAGGATAGAAAACACCTGACATTTCGCAGTAATCAAGGACTTAGCCTGTCTTATTAACATTTTTAATTTAGGCTGCTATCGACGAATGTAGCAAAAGTCATTCACATAACTTAAAATTATTCACGAAGTATATATTTTTTTTCAATAAAAATGAGAAGAGGCAAAGATTTTTATTAACCAGGTCACTCAGAAATTAAAAAAAGAATAAGTTTTTATGTATGCAACACTGCAGGTTATATCATCCTTTTTTTTTTTTTTTTTTGTGCGTGTGGAAGCCCCCTCGGGCCGTCACCCCACCGGGGTTTTCGGTGGGGCGGTGTGTCGGAATCGAACCGACTAAAACCACACGGTGTGCCGTACTGCGCCTTAAGTAGGAGGGATCCGGGAACAGCTTTTATTAAGACATCCGGACCCCCCCTAGCGCCTGCCCGCAAAAGCGCGGGCACCACCTTCGGGTGAAGAACCTCTCAATTAGGCGACGTCCAGACACACGCGGACGCCGCCTCCTCGCGGGGGGCCACTATAGCGGGTGGAGGGGAAAGAACCCGTCCCGTCCACCCGCGGCCACACTCTGGGCGGCATGAGGCGCTGGTAAGCGCGCCTCCGCCGCCCGGTTCGCCGGCGGCGAATTAAGTCCGAGTGGAGGTCGTCCTCCCGGACCCTTTCCGCCGCCTCCTTCTGCGAGATGACTTCCTCACAGAAGGTAGCGACCGCCCTGCCCACTCGACGATGACCGGCTGGAGCGCCTCCACGGCGGCAAAGCCAGCACGTGGAGCCTCCAGCCGGGACGACCAACGAGCCATCGTAGCTCGGCGAGCGGCCTCACGCCACTCGCGTACCTCTTCGGGCGGGGGCCGACTGCCGCTTCTCGCCCGGAACTCAGTCGTCCGCCGATAAACTTCGGCGAGCACTTCCGCCTCCAAATCCCACGGGGGAGTTCCGGCAAACGCGCACGCCGCCTCCGTCGACACGGTGCGGTAGCCGCGTATGGCTCTAACCGCCATAACCCTCTGAGGGCGCCAGAGGCGCGCCCTATTCTGGGCAGTCAGAGCCCCCACCCACACCGGTGCACCGTAAAGTGCCATTGACCGGACAACCCCCGTGTACAGCCGTCTCGTAGCGACGCTGGGTCCACCCAAATTGGGCAAGAGTCGCCCAAGGGCGGACGCAGCGCCGACCAGCTTTGGAGCAAGCTGCAGGAGGTTATATCATCCTAGTCTAGCCTAGTCAGCGATCCTTTAGCCTATACTATTCTTTTGGTTTGATCAACTGCAACTCTAGCCTCTTAATCCAGTCACGAATTATTTTTAACAGTAGATTTTGTAATTGAATGAAAGTAGATGTGCACCTTGAATGATTTCTATGTTTAATAAGTTCAAACCTTCAACGGTATCACTGAGGGATTTTTATTTTTTAGTACGTTAGCTTTTGGAGCATTTCAATAAAATGAAATTCAGGTGGCATCAGCTTGCATCCTGTTTACCTTTCGTGTAACACTAACACTATTGTACCTGAAGATCTGACTTTTAAAAAGAGTGGCCATGAGTTTCTTTGCCAGTATTCTTCTCATAAGGCTCTACGCATTTTGGCAACTGGAAGTTATAGATCGACACAAGCAGGCAGTAGATTTTGGTGTTTTCACCTAATTTACCTCGACAATCCAGCACATGCTGTGGCGTCTGTTTGTGCCGATCTATGATTTTAACTCTAGCTTCAATTTAACGTTCATAAATGTCACTTAGTGTCTTAATTGAATAAATGATTTTGAATTGAATTTGAATTCATCACTAGCTGACCCGCGCAATTTGTCCACGTATGTAAATTTTCCAAGTTTTTGCAACATTTTTCACTGATGCTCCGCTCTTATTGGTTGTAGCGTGATGTTATATAGTCTATAGACTGGCCTGTTGGTCTAGTGGTTAGTGATCCTGACTGCTAAGCCAGAGGTCGTGGGTTCAATTCCCATCCAGAACAAATAATCGTGTGATGAGCATGATCATTGTTCCGTGCCTGGGTGTAATTTATCTATAATATGTAAGCATTTAGAAATATATAAGTATGTTTATCAGCTGTCTGATTGCCATAGTACAGGCTCTGCCTAATTTGGGATCAGACGGCCGAGTGCGAGATGTGTGAAGTTATAATTATAGTAATTATGATATGCTCTATCTCAAGAACAGTATAACGTGATTATATTTTACTATTTCAAATGTGGCATAAAACAGCAAAAATCATTGTTAATTTAATTTAATTATAGCTGTAGCAATCGGGCATCTTTTAGTAAAGGTATTGGGCTCCTAAAAGAAATACACATCGAAGCAAAAACTAAGTTAAAAATATAATAAGTATATATAAGAAACATTTAAGAAAACCCAGTTCCTTTAAAAATTTAATCTTAAGCCTGAAATTGCAGGTGCACAGCGCCAGTCTGTCACTAGCTATTCTCGCAATAGCTTTAATAAAACAAGAAATTTTTGTTCCGATTCCTAGACAAAAAAAAATCTATTTTATAAATCCTCCAAACTTCAAACTAAAGTTGTAGGTGTTGTAAGAAGGGTTGGATCTTATTACAAAATATTTTTGCAATTTCATTTCAATAATATATTTAAATTATATTATTATGATATGTAAGTTATTAAATTTTTTTTCAGTCCGAACCAAAAATTTTAATCAATTTAATTAATTACTTTAGAAATCCAACAAATTTTGACTACTTAATGAAACATCAAAATCAACAACTTAAGACTCATAACAATAAATGAAGAACATAATTTATAATGTGTTGCAGTATCAAGAAAAACTATATTTTTGTTATTCTTTTGTTGTGAATTTTATATTAAATTAATGAAATTAGCAAAATTAAAAAAAAAAAACATAAAATTTTTACGTAGCTAATTTGTTGCTACTAAGTTAACAAAATGAGGATTTTCTTGCTCGAGCTGATCGATCGAAATCACGACAACTGCTACCTTTATAACAGGGCAGGATGAAAGTTAACAAAATTATTCATATTTAATCGAGCTTAACACAAACATTGGTTGCTACAAGAAACTTTAGAACCATCAGTTTTCATAACCAGCATTTTTTTTTTATGGTATAGGGGGCAAACGAGCAGACGGGTTACCTGATGGTAAATGACTACTGCCGCCCATAGGCACCTGTAACTCAAGAGTCACAAGTGCATTGCCGCCCTTTAAGGTGGGAGTAAAAGAAGAGGGGAAGAGGGGGAAGAGTGGGAAGAGGGGAGAGGGGGGAGAGGGGAAGGACGGGAATAGGTTAACGGGACGGGAATAGGGTTAGGGCCTCCCACGTTAGGTACGCATTGATTTTTCCTGTCCATGCTACCTACTGAGTTTGCAAAGTGCAAAGCATTTGTTGCTATAAGTAAAATAGAAAATTGAAATATTGTTAAAGTAATTCAATCATAACATAAAGGAGTTCAATAAAACAATATAAACAACCCTTAATAGTAATTTGAAAACAGACAAAGGCTTTTCTTTCTGTGTCGATATTCGAAATAACTTCTTAATAGACATATTTAAAAAATATGTATTTTGCATCAATATTTTAATCGTGTACTAAAAAGTATATTCCATTCAAATCGAATTACATGTTGTACATTAAGTAAATATATCTCAGCGTCATCTAGCAAAAAGAAGCCGAAATACTTAGTAACTTTTGACTCTGCATCGCGCAATAGTATGATAGATAGATATAGATAGTTGTCGCGCTGTTTAGTAATATCTACTAATACTAGATATACGTTTTTTACTACTAAATAATCAGTACTTTCGTACATCACTTTGAGTACAATAGACCAAGATTGTGGGTCGTCGGTGGATGCAGGCCGCTTGCTACGGTTTTCGTGGATGTACACATCTTAGGGCTAAAATGATGAATATTTTTGATTTTGTGCGCATTGTCAAACACATACATACGTAGCGTTTTGAACTTTAATTCCTCTTAAGCCTAATAGTAGTTAGGTATAATAACTATTTGTATATTAAATACCTTTACAGCACTATGTTAAAAGCTCTTGTCTGAAATTTACTTACTTCGTTTAGTATAGTAAACAGAACAAGCATATACACTTTATTCGTTGCACGAGAGAGCTCAATATTGATTGCAAGTTTTCATTATACAACAGACAATTAAAATGTTTAAATCACACATATTGGGTATTCACGATGGGCGATGAGCTGTAATTACGCGTTTCATTAATCCAAGGTTCCATCTTATGTTTTAATTAATATTCCTTGTAAAAGGTAACAACCGTTTGATCCTGTGCTACTTTGCTTAAAGTTTGGTGTTATGAAATCTATATTTACGAGTCTAATGTTCCTATATATATATATGGGGCTATTTTATGTAGTACTTAACATTCGTTTTATCAGTGCATTAATACTAAGTAAAGTAAAAAAACAAATACTAAGTAAACATGCCTCACACATTATCGTTTGACCTCTTATTTTTAAGTTTTATTGTTTGTTTTAAATGTCATTGACTGGGAACGGTTCGAACTCAAACCTATTCCACTGCTAAGCCATCACGATGCTACCACTTTTATTCAATACTAAAATAAAAATGAAAAATAATACTTCATATATTTCTTAATTATAATATATTCCCTTATTTTTATTATTTACTAGCAACCCGGCCCGGCTTCGCACGGGTAAGAATTTTACACTTAAACCTTTCTCATTAATCACTCTGTCTATTAATGAAAACTGCATGAAAATCCGTTCAGTAGTTTTCAGTTTATTGCGAACAGACAGACGCGGCGGGGGATTTTGTTTTATAATATGTAGTGATAAAAAAATTTGTAAAGGAAATCCTACTATACGATCAACGATTTATCTAAACGACAAACAGTCTTGTGCTTCACTTTTCATTAGGTACATACACCACACAAACTTCTTTGTCTTATAATTAAGCAAAATTATTAACAAACCATTGTCAGTTGAAAGTAATGCGTGACGATTAATTATTATGGTAATTTGACTAGTACTGATTTTTATGAGTATCTCGACTATGGTTCGTCATGCTCACTAAAATGTGATTGGTTGCGACGTCGTCATGGGGCGGGTCGTTTCTTTCCCTCTGATATGGCGAAGGAGATGATGGCTGGTCCATGCTTCATACTCGTGAAAGGGTGCTGCTTAGGGTGACTGGTCGGCCTAGTCAGCGATGCTTTAGCCTATACTATTATTTTGGTTCGATCAACTGCAACTCTAGCCTCAACGGTATCACTGAGTGATTTGAATTTTTTGGTACGTTAGCTTTTGGAGCATTTCAATAAAATGAAATTCAGGTGGCATCAGCTTGCATCCTGTTTACCTTTCGTGTAACACTAACACTATTGTACCTGAAGATCTGACTTTTAAAAAGAGTGGCCATGAGTTTCTTTTCCCGTATTCTTCTCATAAGGCTCTACGCATTTTGGCAACTGGAAGTTATAGATCGACACAAGCAGGCAGTAGATTTTGGTGTTTTCACCTAATTTACCTCTACAATCCAGTACATGCTGTGGTGTCTGTTTGCGCCGATCTATGATTTTAACTGTAGCTTCAATTTAACGTTCATAAATGTCACTTAGTGTCTTAATTGGATAAATGATTTTGAATTTGAATTTGAAAGATGTCTGTTGAAGCCTATTAATCAAAGTTCCTAAGATTATTTTAGTGCAAGCAACACCAGTCTCAGATGCTATATAGTTTGTGTCAGGCACTACTAAATTTAACTATTATACTAGCCTTCGTGCAAAGTAAGTCGTTACGCAGTTTTAATTTTTATAAAAACCACCTGAAGCCCTCTCAGTCATATTCATGGTCCATACGATCGGATTAATTATCATTATAATCAGCGCAATAATAAGAAATAAAAAATAATCTACTTATATCGAAGAGGATTAATCAGAAGCAAATAAGTGAACCACGTTGCGGAGTGAAAAGGTGAACTCAAGGATACAAGTGGCTTGGACTTTAGTGTTAAAATAAGACGACAAATTTAATGTAAAGCTTATTTATTAAAGTTTACCCAACACTCAATCTATCAGGTAATAAATAACTAGTGTAATTGACCACTTTTACGTGGCGGACAGAAGGTCAGTAACAATTTATGCAACTTGTTTAATCACTGATTTATTATTCACAAAGTTTGAAAAGTATTAGGTACAATATAGTTTTAGGTATATATTAGGTACATTTATGTATTTTTGGTAATAGTTAATCCGTGCTTAATTAAACACAGCACAGTAACGTTAACGTTACATTGTTGCTATTTACCTACCTACATATATACATTTATTAAATGTTTTACAAATCTAATAGAATTTTCCTTGTAAACGTTACATAAATGTGATTATATTTCGTTAACAAGAATTAATAACATTGTTAATTAAATCAGTATTAATTAAATTAAGCTATAAACTAGTTGCAAATAATTTAAGTTCTGTACTTAGTTAAATACATTTAAAGCACTTATACATAAGTCAGTAGGTATATTCGTAATAATCTATAACTATACAAGTTAATTATACACATTTGTGGTAATTTTATAATTGTATATTCCAATTCGACGGCACTCGTTTCCCAAAATGACTGATACTAACCAAGGAAGCGAGGTAGTTACAAAGGCAGGTTGACCGTGTTTGGAAACTATTTATCCAGTTTAACGGAGTCTAAAATTACGCCCTGTCAGGTAACGGAGTTACAATTACGGACGGATAAGTTAGAAAACCTTTATGAAGAATTCAATAAGATTCAGTTGCAACTAGAGTGTATGTGTGAGAATATCGACTATGAAATCGCCGAAAGAACGGCTA
Organism: Callimorpha dominula; assembly: GCA_949752705.1. NCBI lineage: Eukaryota > Metazoa > Arthropoda > Insecta > Lepidoptera > Erebidae > Callimorpha > Callimorpha dominula. Next base: position 3,268,096 of record OX457004.1, on the reverse strand, counting down.
TAGAATCGCAATATTATTCGTTAAAAGCAAAGTCAAAAAATATAATAAATACGTTTTCCAAATGTGAACAAAATGATTCTAAACCAAATTGTAGTGTTTCTAAACGTCAGCTCGTCAAATTGCTCACTATCAACTTACCTAAGTTTTCAGGTTCTTACAATAATTGGCTCGAGTTTTGTGACACATTTTTTAGTCTGATTCACGACAATGACAATATAGATAAAGTGAATAAATTTCACTATTTAAAAACAGCATTGGAGGGATCGGCCGCTGTTGTTATCCAATCTATTGAGTTTTCTGCTCAAAACTATACATTAGCCTGGGATCTTTTATGTGAGAGGTTCGATAATAAACGTTTATTAATACAAAATTATGTGTCAGTGTTATTTAATCTTGAACCAATCACATAGGAGTCCTCAGTGTCACTAAAATGCATTATAGATAAAATAAATAAAAACATTCGTGCTTTAAGTACCTTAGGTGAGCCTGTTGCGAGTTGGGACAAATTATGAATACATTTGATTAGCCAAAAATTAGATTCAAAAAATTTCCGGGAGTGGGAAGAAAATAAAGGGCGTTTAGACAAAACTAAGTCCATTTCATTTGATAATTTCATGGATTTTATGAGGAATCGTGCTGATTTAATAGAAACATTAGAACTTTCACGTCACTCTGTTAGTGCAAACAAACCACTGAGTTGAAAGCGATGATTTCACTTAATAACAACAATAATTCTACGTCACTCAGTTATCCGCGGTGTAGGGGCGATCATAACCTCAACGCGTGTCCACAATTTCTAGTATTAAGGATTGATGATCGATTATCCTTGCCAAACTTCAAAGTTTGTTATAACTGTTTCCGTCGCGGCACTATTCTAATAATTTCAAAAAACAAGGATGCAACCAGTACTTCGTGAATTAAATAAACCGCGTCGCATGGTCTGTAACTTGTACAACCAGCTGGAATTTCACATTTTTACTGACGCATCGGAGCGTGCCTATGGTGCGTGTTTATACCTACGCAGTGTTGATAAAGAAGGTAATATCACGGTTCGTCTTATGATAGCTAAAAGTCGCGTCGCTGCTATTAAATCTATAACCATACCGAGGCTTTAACTTTGTGCTGCCGTCGTTGGTGCTCTTTTACATAAAAAGGTAGCTAGTTCACTTCGAGCTCAGGCCTCGAGTGTAGTTTTTTGGACGGACTCCATGATTTTACTGGGGTGGTTAAAAATGTTGCCTATAAAATTAAATACATTCGTAAGAAATCGTGTTGCAGTCATCTTGGATCAAACTAGTTCTGGTACCTGGAGACACGTACCCACTAATGAGAATCCTGCTGATCTTATCTCGCGAGGGGTAGACGCAACCGCTTTGCAATCTCTCGACTTATGGTGGCAAGGTCCATCTTTTTTAACAAATGATAGCAGTCCATGGCCAAGCCGAAAAAATTCAGAGCAGTCAATTGATTTTCCAGAAATTAAGAGTAATATTTGTTTACTCAGTTGTCATAATGATAAATTAGTAAGCACAGGTGTGATCGCTTTCGAACGTTTCTCTAACATATTGAGGTTGCAACGTACGATGTGTTATGTATTTCGTTTTATTAGCCAATGCAAGGGTCAACCTTCGCATTGTTCTCCTTTTTCTGTTGAAGAATTAGAATATTCTTTGAATTTCATTATTATTCAGTCGCAAAAGGAGGCCTTTCCGGAATATAATTTACTAGTTAACAATAAAAGTTTACCTCATAAAAATCAATTATTAAAATTAAATGTATTTATTGACAATAATAAAATCATGCGTGTGGGGGGCAGATTACATAATTCCGTATATTCGTTTGAGAAAAAACACCCAATATTAATACAGTCCACTCATTATTTTACTAAACTTTTATTCCGACATGAGCATTTGAGATTACTACACGCAGGTCCCCAATTACTATTAGCAACAATAAGGGAGACATACTGGCCGCTGGATGGTCGCAATTTAGCTCGAACCTGCTATCGCTTGTGTGTTCAACGCAGGCGTCAAGCGGGAAGGACCATTACGCCACAAATGGGTTATCTACCAGCTAGTAGACTTTCACCAGCAGACTTTCCCTTTCAAAACGTAGGTGTTGACTACGCAGACCCTATTAATTCTATTATTAGTTATTAGTTAGCCGTATTAGTTATTAGTTAGCCCTATTATTAGTTAGCCGTCAAGGTCATGGATCTAGATTAGTTAAGGTTTATATAGTAATTTTTGTGTGCTTTACCACTAAAGCCATCCATTTGGAGCTAGTTGGCGATTTGACGAGCAGTAATTATTTACAGGCTTTGCAAAGATTCATGTCCCGTAGAGGGAAACCTTTAAATATTTTTTCCGACAATGGGACATCGTTTGTAGGAGCCTATAATGAAATTTCAAATTTTTTAAAGCGTAATTGTAACTCTTTGGCTGAAAGTGTGGCTCAAGACGGAATAAAATTTCACCTTATCCCTGCCTATGCTCCACATTTTGGTGGTCTTTGGGAGGCGGGTGTTAAGTCAACTAAACACCATTTAGTCCGAGTGTTGGGCAATTGTAATTTGACATACGAGGAATTGAACTCAACTTTAATTCAAATTGAAGGGTTATTAAATTCACGGCCACTCACTCCTCTATCATCAAGCTCTGAAGACCTATTGCATCTCACTCCGGGGCACTTTTTAATTGGAAGACCCTTTACCTCTCTGCCAGTTAAGGATCTTCGTGATCACGCCAACGGCAAGGTGGAGCAAGGAATACGTCTCCGAACCTCAGCAACGCGTTAAATGGCACACGTGCAAGAACTCGTTACAGATTGGCTCCCTCGTAATTGTCAAAGAAGACAATTTGCCGCCACTTAAGTGGAAGATGGGTCGGATCGTCGCTCTTCGTCTAGGCAGCGCCAAAATATCCAGGGTTGCTGATATTATGACTGCAGATGGAGTGGTAAGGAGAGCTTCATCGAAGATTTGTCCGTTAGTGGAGTCTCCGGTTGAAAGCCAAGCTTTCAACGGCTGGGAGCATGTTAAAGCCTATTAATCAAAGTTCCTAAGCTCGTGCAAAGTAAGTCGTTACGCAGTTTTAATTTTTATAAAAACCACCTGAAGTCCTCTCAGTCATATTCAATGTCTTTCCAGCTTGAAATCTTGTAGCACAAAGAAAGTCCTAGATGGAATTTCTTTATAATATCGAGTTCGATGCAAATGTACGAAGTCGATGCGTGATTTGATTCTGGGAAATACTTCGAAACTGTAGTTCTAGCGTCGTTGGTCACGTTTTACTGCAACTCTCCTGAGATGAACGATTCCTTTACTGAGTATTAGCTCTGATTCAAGATTAAAATCACAACGCAATTCGGTCGCTCGCCTATTTTAACACAGAATTTTGCAAATCATGGCATGGATAAGGATATCGCATTCAAATTTCAATTTAGGTAGACCAATATTTAATCAAATAATTAATTGACTTTTTTGACCAACCGATCTTGTAGTACAAGTATTTTGTTTCAAAGAATAATTTTTGAGACTGTTTTTTGGTCTATCTGGCTCGATGAAACAAAAGGCGCAACGATATTATCTATCGATACTATCATGCATCTGGACTGTTGGTGTTAAAAATAATTTATATTTTAGTGTGTATATTATAAAATATATATCTGTAACGACTAAGAATTATAGTGTATTAAATATATCAAAACAGTTTAATTTATAAACTACGGCAGTGCACAAAATCATAATCAAAAAACATATCTCTTAATTAAATAACTTTAATTTATAACCACCAACCAAACTAAAAACGAATACTTATTATTTAAAAATCATAATAAATGACAGCATCCTTGGTTCAAATACCACAAATTAATTAAAAGTACATTATTACATCCTAGATTTTTATTCTGTATAATAAAATTCACATAGATTTTCTCGTTTGAAATCCTGTAACACAGAGGGATCTAGTTTTTTATTTATAATATTGGATACATTGCTGTTGTATGGAATCGAAGCGTGATCTGATTCAATAGGAAAAACTCTAACTGAAGTTTTAGTGTATTTGGACAAATTATAGTCTTCACCAAGTCCCGGAGCATTTTTATGAGGGATTCCTTTTATAAGTATTAACTCTGATTTCAGCTTGAAGTTACATTCATAATCTTTTGCTAACTTAATTCGATTGTACGCCGATTCCAATACAGATTTTTGAAACTTATTAGAATAATTAACAACTCCTCGAAGATGACGCATACAAATTTTCACTTTGATAGACCAGTTTTCATTAGAATGCGTCATTAAATCTTGTTTCAGTTCAATACTTTTAAGCCCCGTCATTAGGTAGTGCATATGTTCCAAAATCATGTTTTGTAATTGTTCATCGGTCGAGTTGCCTAAATATGCAACTAGTTGTGATTTTAAAGCATCGGGGCTACTATCTAAACAATATACTATACCAGACCGCTCTGTAATAAAAACATACTATGTAAGAATAAGGGCCTCGATCGGAAAGGGGGTTCCCCCTTTAAAAGCGATATTATACTAAAATCATTGAGAAATGCTCCTCCTGACTCAAATTGTCGAATGTCCACCCCGCCATTTCTTTTCCAAAGGATAGTATGGGGATTTTGAAACTGGGCATTGTAAATTTTGAGGTGCGGGTATCAAGATTTTTGACAATATCCTGCTTCAATGACATTAATAGAAATATTTTAATTCTAAAAGTAAAACTAAGGTTACCTTCACATTCAAGAAGCTTTGCAACTTCTAAGGCCACAATCACACCAAACGAGTAACCCAATATGTAAAAACTTGATGTTATTTCAAAATTCAACTTGATTTGCTAAAAAAGAAACAGTTCATTACCATTCATTACTACATACATACACTTGTACCCTACTATACCCCCAAAAGGGGAGGCAGAGACGTATTAAACACCAACATTAATTTTATCCCACTCATGAAATAGGGGCAAGCCTATTGCCGTCCACCGGGCACTTAAGGAGTTATAGATTGATAAATTAGGAGTATATTGAAGGGGACAGGTAAGTAAGAAGGAAAGATAATGGACGGGAAAGGACACTGCTTATATGGATGGATTGGGGCTCGAACTGGCTGTTACCGGAAAGTGCGAGCCCCCTAACTTATAGCTATGTTAGTTAGCTGCGTTCAATGAAGAGCTGACAATACGTACCTCAGCTAAATATTTAGCCATATTGGGTATAGTGTCAAAAATAATATCAGGTCCTAGTTGTAAGGTAACTGCTGGAATTTTTAAGCGTTCTGCTAGAGAAGTTAAGCTAGTTTTATGTCCGTCAAAACCTGGTAGCATTATTAAGTGACTTTTGAAATGATCTACATATCCGTAATCCTGAAATAAAAATTTGTTTAGTAGTTGCATTCATCAATTTGTTTATTTTTATGTTTCAAAAATAAATACCTCGTAATTTGCTAGTAGCGTCTTCATGGGTACTAATAAGTCCAGAGCATTATATTCATTTGTATCTAAATAATTGTAAAAAACACCAAGACCTTTATCGCAGTTTAAACCATTTCCTTTTAATTTATTCCATAATTGTTGAAGTCTACAAATAAAATAAATATTGTACAATTGTGAATAATAAAATTTAGAGCATATCTAATTGCTTATACCTTAGAGGAGTCAGTTTTCGTAGTTCTTCAGAAGAGTACTGGATTGGTGTAAGTTCTAATTTTATTTTCTCTATATTAGAATCACTGATATTCAGTTCCTCGAGCATCAAATTATGATCGTTACTCTTAATGTCAGTTAACCCTGTCGAAATAAGATATTACATTTAGACGTATAAACGCGGTTTGAAATTTATGACAAGTTTTTAAGGAAACTTACCTAAAATTTGATCTATAGTATTAATATTTCTATCCTTTTTATTAAAATTATACATTAATACGTTTTCATAATTCACTTTTATGCTTATATCTAGGGTGTGAAACAACGAACATAATAAATCAATATTTGGAAACCATTTGCTGCAATTTTTCATAATCTGTAATTAAATTTCAAGTTATATATAACGTTAATTCTGATCATGTTACAAAAACAACCCCGTCAACGTCTACTATATATTATTACAATGTAAATCAAATACTAGAAGAGTGACACAAAGCAAGTTACAATAAATTAAATTTTAAGCTGATGTTGAAAAAATACCTTATTTGAATCAATAGTTCTTAAAATAAGACCCGGTAAACCAATACTCCTGCGGGCTTCACAAATTTTGTCACATGCAGACATTGCATATTCATAGCCTAAATTTTGTGAGCATACACTAATCATTACGAAGTATCTGAAAAAAAAAGCATCATCTATTTGACACACCAGAGGTAAATAAATATTAGTAACATAGTTAAACTAAAAATATATTATACAAACCTTAAACTTTTAATATTCCTTGACATAATATCTAAATTAGCTGTGACCATAAAAGTTTCGAGATAGCTTAATCTAAAATCATTTTCAGGATTTTCACAATAGACTTTTTCCTTGTAATCGTGAACAATTAAAATACTTTTAATTAAACCAAGTTTCTTCCCAGTGTTTATTAATTTATTACATCCTTCTTTTGTTTCAAGGTTTTCTGAATTTATTTTTATATTGATGTTATTTTTTTCCCAATTACTGAAAATGATACAAAACAATCATAGTAGAATAACAACTTATGTAATTTGTAACTTATATATGTTTAAAGACCTGTAAAGTTGTTGTGTAACGCTACTTCCGTATGGCTCTTACTTTTAATACAACATCACTCGCTATGTATGAACACACACTCGTTCATTAATAGTCTAAATGAAAAAATAATGCAGTATGTTATACTTACATTACTTTATGTTGTAGGTATTCATTATTTGACTTCACATGCACAACAATGTTTTTTGCTCCCTTGTTCACTAAGTTTTCTATTAAATTGACTCCTAAGTTACTTTTGTCGCACACTATTATATGGGTACCTTCCGAAAATGACAAACTGAAAATTAAAGATGTTTCTCTTTTATTTTACAAAACAATGATTGTTATCAAATAACAAAAAAAAACTATAATACCTTGGAATGACATTTAATCTTAACGATGACGTTTTTAATTCATCAATTTTTACCAAAACCTTTACTTTCTGTCGTTTAGAAGAAACTAATTGAAATGCTCTTGATATATCTAGTGGTGAAAATACTACTCGGCTGAGGGGGCGAACTGCTCCAATAAATATACCATCAGCCACCAATTTTCTTAGAACCTTAAATGTTACAAAAAATGGCCTTTGAGGTAGGTATTACTAAGTAAAACGTAACGTTTTATTTAGTAATACTGTGATAAAGAATGTTATTTCAAGCATTACCTTTCTTTCAGTATCATTATGAGGCTCAAATATCGCAGAAATATTGACGACTCTGTAGCTCCTTTCGTCTCGCAAATAAGACATACCAAAGTTCCTATGTTCAAGCATGTCTATTTCATTGACATCCAGGAATTGGCCTAAGAAGGCAACACACTCCATGGCAGCCTGTAAAATTGATTTCATTCAGATAACTTTTATTAACTACGATTTTTTTTCATATCACCAATATTTTTAGCACCAAAATCCATGAACCCAACCGTGTCCTAGATTACCAGAACAAAGGTTTAAAAAAGCTATTATATTTTATAGGCTTTCTCACTTCTCGAAAATAGCCACTACATGAATTGATTACAATATTGCACCGTGCATTTTTTGTTATTTCTTTCACTTCATCAACCATCGTCTCGTGTGAAGAGTAAATGACATTTTCTTCTGGAAACAAAAGAAACTGATGAAATTCAAGAGGACGTAAAGTTGACACTAATAATATTGGACAAAAGGATGGATAATACTGAACAATGGATAACATAGAACTAAAGACTGCACGAAAGGCTACTTTAAGATGCTACTGCGTCGAGAATTGTAGGTTCAATCTATAAAAAGAACAATTATTTGTGTGAATTCCAATTATTTCTAAATATGTGTGTATTTTATGTTCGCAATTTGTATTTCTAACATGTCCTGTGAAACAGGAATCATTGAGGGGCTCGTGGCTAAGTGGTAACCGAGTAGGTTAGCACATTCCAGGGTTAAGTAATATCACACTTAACACATTGAGATCCCTCCGTGCCTCGGAGAGCACATTAAGCCGTCGGTCTCAGTTGCCATACGGACATCTGTGGCGTTCTTTACGGGAGTTGGAGCCCAAAAAAAGTCCTAAAATCTGGTCAAACTATAGAATTTCTATATCGCCTAGAACTTTGGTTATGGAAGTCTGATTCTGATAGCTTCACGTAAAATATCTAAGTTCGGCCGTATCTTAGTTAGACTGAAAGCCGACCCCAACTTATTTGGGAAAAGGCCCGGAGAAAAAAACTCAGGAATCATTCTCGAAAATTGTTATAAAGAACTTACTTTTCAAATCCGGAAAGAGTTTCAGTAAAAATCTTTTCTTTCTTTCGTTTCTGACTGATGTGAAAACAGTAATATCTAAAGAAAGGCAAATTGAAATGACAGCTTGACCTAAAGGTTCAGCGCCACTCGTCACAAATACTGTCTGTTCCTTTTTAACTTTTCCTTTTATAACCTAAAAATGTTAGTTATAACTAAATATACAAGTTTCTTTCAACACACTTCAACATAAATGTAATAACCCGTACCAAACAATAGTAAGCCAACACGTAGGGTAGTGGCACAGTGGCAGCGTCTTCTAGACTCCAATGGTTCGGGACTGGCCATATCATAGCTGGATCTGACTCCACTATAAATCCGATGGCCCCATCACGCACCAAACCCATTACTCTGTCACCGCTGTTTAATTTATGTTATATTAAATCAATAAAATACTGTGATCTGTGAATACCGTTCTTTTATTATAAATGATAAAGGGTAACGAATATTGTTTTCACCAACTAAGGTGGCCATCCCCAGTTATACCGGAGGAAGTGCAGAAAAATTCTAATCCGAAAAGAAAGATGGAGAGAAGAAACCGGAAATTATTTTTAATCTCCAGACACGAAATCTTCAGAAATTGTGTGGAACGGTCGGTGGAACTAAAACTTAAAAGAGAACCAAGAGAAAAGCCTAAAAATCTCAGGCGGCTGGAGGAGCATTCATATTATTACTGTATGTCATTTAGATAAACATGATCTGTAGGAAGGAGTAGCTCCACGCACCAACTGCTGTCAAAAGATCGCGGTGCTCTAAAATACTAACTTACTGAAGCAGCTCTAGTGGTATCACGTACATTTAAATGTCTTAATATTTTTTATTAGTTACTTTTTGATTGGATTGGAAAATAATAGAATATTATATTAAATATTTTTTTATCTTTTTAACATTTCTAGATGCTTTTAGTACACTTACTTGCCATCAGTGCCACTAAAGTCCATACCAAACAAGGAACACTTATCTGTTACTTTTCCAATAGCCTTTAAACAGTCTCTTGAGGAGGGTCCTGCGTAGCTAACCTGAATATAAGTGTTAAATTTTCTAAACTGAAACCACTCAAATCCTATAGGTAATACAGCTTACTTTGCAAGTCATAAAATTACTTTTTCTTATACCTTGATAATATTTCCAGACGATTTTGGTCTTTCTATCCAGGTTAAATGATTAAAGTTATTAAAAGTGGTACTTGTTAAGCAAACGTTCATTTCCTCCGATGGTTTGACCACTTCTGTGTCTTTGTTGGGTATATAGTAATAATTTCCCCACTGTCCCTGAAATATTTGTTACATTAATATCAGTAGCATTCATATTCTTTACAAGTAAGTAAGTAATACTAACCTGTTTATGTACATTCACCACTAAATTCTTTTCCAACTGTTGTTTGTAGAAATCATTGTCAGGATTGAACGATGGAATATTGTGATCGTCTACTATTACTAACCGTATTTTCTTTTGATTATCTCGTCTTAATTTTTTTACAAATCCTAGAAGTAAAGATGTACATTTAGGGAACAGACAAGAATGATTTCTTTTTTTTTTATTTGTGATGGTTTTATATCCAAGGGGTCATCACCTTACCGGGAATGGTGCTGAAGTGGCATGTCGGAATCCAACTGAATGAACCCATACGATGTTCGTCACAAATATGTGTATTGCAAGGGACTCGGGTATACATTAGGAAGGAAGTACTTGAGAACCCCGACAGACCTTGGCTGTCAGTTAAACGGTAAGCAGCCACACCATTGCAAGCGGAAGGCCTTGCCGTTGCGGCAAGAAAAGAATGCCCGGAACAAGTCACGTCACCGTCTCAGGCTTGCTAAGGAGGCATACAGTTGTACCTTTCAGGTAAAACCGTTGTCTGACAAAAATTACATTTCATATAACACAGCTACTATGTCAAAAATAATAATAAACTATACCCAATAATCCACAAGCAGGCTGTCTTTCAGATATTAATACCGCGCGTTGCCTGTTTTCAAATAATATGTGCCTTAGCCAAGAAAACTCGATATCATGGTCAATTTTTAAATAAACCTCATTGTCTTCATCACAAAAGTTTATTTTCTTCAACAATACCAAAACTTTGTTATTATGAACCGGTATTCGTGTAATAATCTTGTAGTTGATTTCTTGTCCTATGTTTCTTATATTTTCTTCTAGTGTCAATACAAATGCACCTTTCTTTATTATTTCGATTAGAATGCCTAAAATCTGCAATATATTGACATTTCATATCAATATAAAAATCAAAGGTTTCAATTCATTATTTTAAATAATATACTACAGTACTATTTTAAATGTTAAATAATACTGTAGAACTGGAAGAACATTTTTTTTGTTCACTTACCTCATTATTGTTAATGTCTATATTGTAAGCGATAAACAAGTTTGTTGCAGGAATCTCTAGTTCATCCAAAGTAAAGTTATCAATATTAATACTTCTTACATCATAACTATGGAACGGATTTTCTTTCGCAGCTACATTAATAATATTTGTTTTACTTTCAGATGTAGTTGTTAAGATTTCTGTAACTGTTGTCATATTGTCGTCCACGTTGTTTGCAACCAGTTGCATAATAATAAAAATTGCAGCATTTAACTGAAAAATTTATAGAACTCTTATTCGACATAATATTCTTTTTCAAATTTTAAATAAATCACTTTATTATTCTTAACTTACATCAATATTTTCTTCAATGCTGTCTGGTATAAATTTTCTTGTGAGGATTACATCAGGAATTCGTTTTTCTTCTATATTATCATTGAAAATAATACCGTCAATTTGAACTCCACCACATCTGAAATTTTGTTAAAATAGAACAACTGTGATATTCCAATTCAATATTAATAAATAAACAATTAAAAATGGTCAATATATACCTAATGATGTTATTTACAGACAGCAGTTCTGACTTGTAACACATCGTACTATCTAGCACTCTGGTGACTGCATTTTTATGTTCTTCGACTTGAATACTTAAAGTATTTATTATTTTAAGTGTAGATACTCCATCGTGGTTTCTTGAAAACGAATAGACTTGTAACATAGAGTCAAGGAAAGTTACCCACTCACCAGTCCACTTGATATATGCAGCATTTGTTTGTGTATTGATTGAATTTATGCATTGAAATTCATCACTGAAATTAAATTATGTAATTCATATTGATATTTCTTCATTAGTAAATTTATTCAAAAGCAAAAAATCAAAATGCATCAAAAATTATACATTTTTAAAAAGACTACTTTTTAAAGTTTACGATTGTGAAAGTGGTCCTCAACAGTGGGGCACTCTTGCACACTTATTACAAACTTGTCTGGTACTCTGGTACACAACTGATTTCTAATAGCCCGTATACCCACGAAAAAAGAGAAGGAGTTTACTGCCACAAGGTTTGCTCAAAGACGTGATGAATGTGATGATACTTAAAATTATTTATTTAGCGTGGTAACAAGGGAAGAGCAACCTGTTGCGAATCAAGAAGTCAACCAAAATATTTATTTTATCTTCATTTAGTTATCTTTATTGTGCACCATCACAGCATTAAATAGTACAGATTATATACATTTAGGGATATTAATTGGTGGTCTTATCAATTACGGTGATTTCTTTTAGATAGCCTTTGTACGGATATTAATAAATGTGATGTAGGGTAGTCTTTCATTTATTATTATAAGAACTAGCAACCCGGCCCAGTTTTGCACGTGTAGCAGAGACATCTTCAACAATCATCATCATAATTCAACCAATTTACACAAAAATTTAACAAATTATATACCTAAACCTTCCTCAAGAATCGCTCTATTAATTGGTGACAACCGATTAGAAACTTAACAATACATAAATATTTACGTTAACTATATACATACTACTTATACATATAGATATACACATATATAACAATAATACCTACATATATTAATACATACATAAATATATATTAACATGCTTACATGTAGATACATTTGTCCATTAATTAGTCAATTTCTAACGTACTAAATAGTAGCATCAACATTCATAATGTCAATCAATATTTTTTGATTTTGAAATATTTGCGTAATATTCTAACAAGCGATTATAATATTGCAAATTTTCTACCTATAGGAATATCCTTTCATGTTTAATATGTTATACAGTACATTGCCACTTAGATCCATATCATCCTTGATTTCTCTTACATCTTTTTGTTCACATGGAATGTCATTTTTTTTATGTTTTACAAATCCGGATACAAGAAGATGATCTTTATTAATTACCTGAAATAATGTTAAATTTTTTCGCCTTGATAATTGAAAAACGTTAATTAAAATAAGTCACAAAGTTTGCGTTCATTAAGTTCACTTATTTACTTAAAATTTACCTCAAAGCGGTTTGTTGCATTTTCTATGGTTATCCTGAGTCTAATGACATCCTCAAGTTCAATTTCTAACTGATTATGGAATAGGATATCATAAAAAGTTACTGACATATGCGTGTACATTTTTCCTTTATGCATTCCAAGTGTTTTCCAAACTAAAACCAACAGCGCACTCTCGGGGAATTCAGGAGTACCTAAAATTGTAACACTTAAATCAGTTACTGTTAATTATTTAGAATCTTCTTTATGTAAACAAAATGTATGTACTTTGGTACTAAAATAACAGTTACACAACAATATGAAATGGTAAGAGCTTGCGAGAAAAGAAGACAATGAAATTAATTATTATTTACGAAAACAAAAAAATGCATATTAAACAAAACCTAATAAGAAATAACTAAAATTTGAATTTTAACAAATACGACGCTATACCTAATTAAGAATTATAAATAAATGTTGCAAAGGGTTTATAAAATGTACAAAAAAATACCTACAGAATACCATATGAGATTCATAGTGATGACACACTCACTTTACTCGATATCAAACTTACTAATGGGCACTTAGATTTACAAAAGAGGCATAAAAGATAGGTAATTCTCGCACTATATCAGAATGTTTTATTACGACATCCATATCGTAAATTTACACAAAGGTTTTTACTTTTTACACAAATTTATTAACTTACTAGATTAATTCTTATTTAGCGTAAATATACACACAAGTCTTCGAAAAAAATATATAACGCTTGTTGCTTTTGCGATACCACCAGGTATCGGACAATGAATAATTTGCGCAGACCAGGTGCGTTCCACCTGCATTTTATCTATTTTGTCTTCTCTCTTCCATTCCTGACTGTAAGAATCTAATCATTTTAGACCGTAGTCGTTAATAAAGTGCTAGTACTATTAAGACACTAAATTTGTGCGTCAGTATCAATAACAATATACCAATAGTTCTCTAGAATGAACTGGTTACACTGGTTGAGAAATAAGAGATCAACATAATTCATACCAAAAGTTGAGATATTAACAGTAAAATTACCATGTCTTGCGTAACCTTTGATAAATTTATAGTCGTCATCGTGAAGAGATATGATTATTTCTCTTGCACAAGCCACTTTTATTGCTCTTTTCTTACATGTAACTTCTGGCCTGAAATAATATGTCGACAAGCTTAAGAAATAGCTAATAATCATTTAAAAGTCAATATATAAGACATACCTACGTAATCATGAATCAATGTTGATATATGTATCTATATCAAAAATACAGTAAAAAAATACTACTACGTAGTATTCCATAAACTCCTAGTTCTCCAAAATGGGCAACAAACATTTCAACAGGGCTGTGTGGTATTTGAAACATTAATTACTAGACTAATTGAATCGTATGAATACCATCCAGATGAGGGAATAACAAATTCATTTTGTCAACGTTGAACTGACCGTATTGTAATTTAGGTTATTGGACTTAAGTGTGGACTCAAACGTGTTCTTTGGGCCAAAAATTCTCCTGAGGGAATCAAGTCTGTGCATGGTTTTCTAGAGCAAAGTATCTACGCCCGGCTAATGGAACACTTTTTGGTAGACACTAGTTATATCATATATACTTGTTATATATCCTGGTTGGCTGGCATGTAACCGTTGGTCTAGTGTTTTTTTTTTTTTAATCTTTATTTATTTAGAGACTTTTATTACAGAGTAATATGTTAGCCCCATCGTGCCTAGTGGCTAGTGACCCTGACTGCTAAGCCAGAGGTCGTGGGTTCAATTCCAACCCCGGGTCTGGGTGTTCTTTGTGTTCTTAAAATCCTCCGCGACACAGGAGTAATTTCTAATGTGGGAGTTGTCTTTTTTTTTTTTTTTTAATAATGGTTGGTCGTGTGTATATATACTTGTTTCGTGATAATTATGCGAATAAAATTATGATGGTGACATAAAATTTAAAGCAAAATGAACGCAACATTACCAATCTGTACTATGTTCCCATTCCACTAAGTGTGACAATAACGGTGTGTCCGTCGAAACGGGGAACTCCACTTTTGAATATAGAACTTCAATTTGGAGATTTAATCCTTCTTGATGCAATCTGAAATTTATTAAATTCGTTAGAAAGGAATGACTATGTTGTCACCACTATACCTTTTCTGTACCTACTATTAAAATAAAAATAGCAGAACGACATACAGCAAGCTTATGTTGATATAAACAAAATATACTTACTACCAGATTCGCAACGGTAAAGCTACTGAGAAAAGAATCTAGCAATGAAAACTCCTTGTTACATTTACCAGTCGTTTTTTTTATTACAATGTTTATGATAGCAAAATGCAGGCGATATCAATATCAATTAATTAAAGTATATGTAAACCAAGACCTACCAGTTACTACAAATAGCATCCGGACATGCGATTAGTCGAGACAGGCCTTACTAACGCTCCTCTACAGGCATAATATTTAAGGGGCCAGAATGATATTTATGTGCTGTCAAACCCAGAAACACACTAAATAGATAACTCACAAAAATATAACAAAATATATTTACCTTCCCACAGCGTTAAGTAAGAAATTAACAGGACTTGAACAACCACGCTTCGTCAAAGAAATATGAGTACATTCACTATGAGATTTTTTAATTATTGTTTGTAGTAGACCATGTGGTGCTATTTCAATGACTATTGCATTATCTGGTATTAAAGTTGCATTCTCTTCAAAGACCACCGGACTCTAGAAAAAAAGTTAATTTTGTAAACAATACTTATACCAGATAAGATAGGTAAAATAAAAATGTTATTTAATGGTGTTTTTCTTTCTTAAAGTTGTTCTCTTGCCTTTGATATTAATAATCAATAACGCAAAATAAAAGTTTCTTTAAAGTGACTTGAAAAATTTTAAGTTTCTTTTTTGTATACCGTTTTATGTAAAACGGTATACAAAAAAATATATGAATTTTTTAAAGAACAGATGAAAACTGTTCGATATAGTATCTATTTCACCTATTTCTATTTCACCGTTTATTCTTGTGTTTTAACTCCAATAGTTATTGCTTTATTTACTTAGCGTAAAAATAATGAAAGTAAAACTGGTGGCTGATAATAAGAATATATTTTAAATATAAGTTATTATATCGTCATTTATGTGCTAAACATTACTTTTAACGAAATAAAGCTATTAAAAAAATACAATTTCATTTTGATAAAGCAATCTATCAATGTACAAGAAGTTCAGTAAGTTTCTTTGTATTCCTTACCAACACGTACTGAGCCCTTGACATCGACAAGGACTCCATGAAACCATTTTAAGTATATATTATTCCTGTGAATATTACTGTACTTAAATAATGCACTGGAAACCTGCTGTAAAACTCAATTAATCTAACTTTAAACATCCAGGTAAGAACAGGAAAATTAAATGTTTAACTGGATAACATTAGTATTAACTAGTCAATGTATACGTTTCATTAATTTCCTAATATCTAATAAAAATAATTACCGTTAAACTGCGTGTAAAATATTCAGCAGATGCATATTTTGCAGTGTCATGTCCCCAATCCTCTTGTAAAACTAACGTTGATATCCACTTATCACTACGTAGCTTTGGCTTCTTGATCACCTTTTTCAGTTTCGCAAGCATTTTTTGAGCTAAATATGATGTAATATAATTAGCTACATATTTCTAAAATGAGACAATTAAAAAAAAATACAAAATACTGTAATGCCTCAAAACGAAAGTGTTTGATCAATGCGTTCTACCTGTTATGACGTATATTTGGACTTAGCCCACGAGATTTCCGATAATTATGTGGGATGTGGATTCAGCAATCATCAATGTGAAAG
The DNA here is from genome assembly GCA_949752705.1 of Callimorpha dominula. Lineage (NCBI taxonomy): Eukaryota > Metazoa > Arthropoda > Insecta > Lepidoptera > Erebidae > Callimorpha > Callimorpha dominula. The sequence continues at coordinate 3,251,422 of OX457004.1, read as the reverse complement.
TTGAAATAATTGTCCTAAATATCTAAATATTTTTTGGAGACTTTTTTAATATTAGTAGGTACTCAACGAAATCAGAATGAATAAGTTTATACATAAAAGTTTTTTTTTTTAGTTACTAACTACTAAACATTCAAAAAAATAAATTCAAAGTATTGTTGTTAAGAAAGTTTTTGTTACATATATAATGATATTACCGATTCTATTTTCAAATAAGTCATTAATTTACTGAAAACATTTTTTTTTGTAGCAGCATAAATTCAACTTTGAAATTTTTGTTAAGTACATTTTTTGAATGTTTATTTATTAGTTAGTTTCTAATAAAATAAATAACTTTTTATAAACTTTTTCGTTATGATTTCATTGAGTATTCTTCGACGGCGCCGAACGTTTAAAGTAATTCACCGTATCGCACACAATGGGCAAGTATCCTAGAAGCCTGTGAACGCCCCAGGAGGCTTCTGTCCTTCTAGAAGGAGCTAGGCTGGCTCCAATAGTCAGTTTATCCGTACGCATAATAGACCGCCTATGAGTCTAAATGCAGAAACAGAGCCCTATACCAATACCAATACCGTACCGCACAACAATGATACCTACGTAAGTTGCGTGTACATTGCGTAGCGTAATCGTACACGTAATCCATTTTTATGATGACCTGACTTTTGCATTATGATTAGTATGCAAAGAAAGCCGTTTTTGTAAGTTCTTCGCGACGGTGATACTTACACGCTGTATTTCATGGTGTATAAAAAAATGTTTTACGTTGATTATTAAATTTTATTCAAATATGGTGTAAAAATTCCATCTTCCGCGTGAATAGATATTGTATTCAGCGGAAGCAACAAGTGACATGATGTGACAAACATTTTTTTTTTATTTTGGACAATTTCATTGTGACAAAATTATATAAACGCGATACCGAACAATTTTTTAAAACATAGTGCTTTATGTGCTGGAAACATTTGGCTGCAGTAAGTTTTTGATTAATTTTAATAAAAATACTTTTAATTACGAAAATACAATTCATTACAGTGGTGCTCACTTGATGTAAAATTCTTAATTTTTCATTACAAAATTAATAGTAAAAGTCACGCACGAGTGATCCTATGAAGGATATGTTTTTCATTCAGATGTACGGAAGCATAATAGCAAATAAATTGACAACACTAACCAATATCAACTACGTATCTAGAATGATAAGCTATGTTTGAACAAGGCACATCTTTAGCAAAGATGCCTTGACTGACTAGATCAGAAACAAACTGACTCATTGTATCAGTAGGTCCAGAAATCGTTGAAGAATTTGCACTATTATGACAAGCCACATCAATGTCCGGTGGACACAGAGGAAGTATCTGAAAAAATGCACTTAAGAATTAATAAAAAAAATATTTTCATTATGAAATATATGAGTAGAAAAATCTTACATCTTTATATCCTAGACCGATAGCAGCCATAGAACCACGAATAGTTAGTGTCTCAGTTGAAACTATTCCTCTATAATAAGATAATAATATAGTTTCTTCAGCTGTCAAACAGCCGTCAGCGTAGGCACAACCCGCTTCACCTAAACTGTGACCTAAAAAATATAAGTCGGATAGAATGAAAAAACAAAAACTGTATCTCTTCTTGCAAATTGATGTACCTACATACCTATATAGTTATCAGCAATAATTCCAATGGATTTGAGTACATCGGTAAGACCAATTTGCATGGCTATGATAGCAAGCATGGAGTGCATTATATTATCGAAAATAGATTCATCTAACCCTGTAACGATTTTTAAAATATCTACACCAAATGGTTCCAGCACCACTCTACATCTGAAATATGAGTTTGATAAAACTAGTTATTAATATTATAAACGATATTTAATTCTGAAGCAATGATCATGTCCTGATTGAACTTTACCTCTCAATAGCCGCAGCAAAAATAGGTATTTGTAATAATTCTGTACCCATACCGCACCATTGAGATCCCATGCCACTATACAAGAACCACACAGGTCGGGTTGTTCCTGAATGTAGTTGAAAACTTCGGTTTAAGCATATGGTTTCTTTCTTCTCGTTAGTATCTACATAACAAAGCATTTCTGTAGTTTCTTTTAATAACAGGTATTTAACTCACTTCAAATAGCTCATTGAATGATATTATAATGATTATAAACACAATCGATAAAAGCTTAAGATGAGATTATATTTAATGTCAGTGAGCAACTTTAGTAATTGATGATGATGTCAGCTTAATGTCTTTCCTTTATTTTATTGTTAGGAAAAATTAACCAAGACCATTTTAGAACACACTCATCAGTTTTGCTTTTCAATATTTACCAATGTTGAAAAGCAAAACTGATGACTTATATACATGAAAAATAAGTACAAATACAGATTTGCCTGTCAACTTGTTCTCAAAGCGCTCGGATGAGTCAGTTTGCATATTTGTAAAAGAAAAATTCTTGACCCACCTACTAATGCTGCCGTGCAAGCCCGTGGCTGCAGGAGATATAAAATCAAGCTTTTTGCTACAGATGGCCCTATCAACCAAGATAATAATAATATGTTCCACGTCGTGGTTAGGGTGCTTCGTTAACCCGTTCGTTTTGGTTTACGAAACACCAAAATCAAACGTTTATCCTGTAGTAGAAACACAAACTGTAAACAACGACATGCACACCTCAGTGACATTCGTCAAGCCTAGGTCACACTCGCATTACAGTCATACCTGAATACGTCTGTACGACAAGACTGTCTTATCCTGGATCTAAAGATAAGCATTGCTATTCAGCGTAAACTTCTGGCAACTGGTAATCATAGCGCTCGTTTAAAAATTAGATTTTGTATTGTGTAATGTTTTACATAACGCGAAAAGTTGCTTAGTGTGTAATTCTTAATATACATTTTTTTCTATACAAATACTCAGTTATTCAAGGTGGTATAAGACTATTATTTTTTTTTAATATTAAATTAAACTTGTATTTAGCAGTTAACGCTCTATGGCTGATAAACCACCAAACTTTTAATAGGATGCACACCTTTTAAATATATGAGTATACGACTAGGATGTTTTAAGTAGTGTAGATAAAATTTACCAAGTAGAAGGTAACTGCGCCCCGTGTGTGAAGGAATTTTTGTTTTATAAATATTGTGGAGCAACGCAATTTGTTCAGGATTAATTGGCTGACTGATTATCATGTCCATTACTTTATTCAAACCATTTTCTTCTCTGCCCGATAGTAAAATTAAACGGGGAATGTTTGAATGATAGTTTATTTTTTCCTGGAATAATATATAAATAGTCCTTTAACGTTAAAAATAACGTTTAAATTGGAATTCGTTCACTTCATAAACACAGGGTATTTTTACCTTCACTAAATAATGTCCTTTGAATAGACAATGGTAATTAGCGCCAGTATAGGAAAAACAATTCAATGCAGTAAATCCTCTGTTGAATGAAGTGGTACTAGTAACTACTTGGATTCTTCCATCACGAACAGAAGGTATATTTTCCATAGGGTCGTTATAATGTAAATTTCCTGGCAACTTGCCTTCATGGTATGCCAAACATATCTGAAATTAGATTTTAGTTACAGGTTTAATAAAACTATACGTCGCGTCGCCCCGAGATCGAAATTCGACCGTAATTCATTGACTCTTTGAAAACAATAAACATCTGTCGAAGGTAGGGAAAAAACCTTGAATATTAGAAGATGCTAAGCAACGAATTGAACTAGGATTGTCTTGCCCTACTTATTGTTGCAAGGAAATCATCGTTTTTTTCTATGACAATTTTATTTGTATGTTATAGGGGGCAATCGAGCAGACGGGTCACCTGATGGTAAGTGACTACCATCGTCCATGGACACCTGCAACTCAAGAATTGAACAAACACTAGTTTTAATTTTGTTCCTAACATTTTGATTAAATATTATACATTTTACTTCAATAATTTTTCGATTAATGATTTGAGTTAAAAAATACTTAAATATAAAATCCTAACCAGGTCATAGTTGTTAAACAATAATTTAAACATGAACCTTAGCTATAGCACAAGCTCCGCTGGCAGCTTCAGTGTGTCCCATATTAGATTTAATACATCCTACTTTTATAGGACTTGATTTTGCAAAATGTCTGCCTATAGCATCCAGTTCGTTTTCATCAGCTTCCGCAATACCTGAAAATATAAAATATTTAAAGAAATCCATATGTGTTAAATAAGACTGAATATAATGTGTACTGTATACTTATATATTTACCTAGTCCGCAAGCTTCCACATATTCAACTTCTGATGGAGATACTAGTACTTCAGAGTAAAATTCTTGCAGTAGTTTCTCGATGTCTTCAGACTTACGAATACCTAGGAAATTGTTAGGTTCCGTAAAGAATTTTCCCTTGATATGATAAATTTCTGTATAAATTCTGAAATATTGGTAAACAATAAATATGCTAAAATAGAATTATGATAAATAGATTTATGTGAATTTTTTTTATTACTATCTATTTAGTTATATACTTTATATCTATCTATTTAGTTATCTATATGCTACTGCTACTACCTTACTCTCAGTACGATAATAGGTACCCCGGATTTGTTTTCGGAAAAAGGTAACAATGATGCAATTTTTTTAATTAATTTTAGTACATTCTAAAAAAAAAATACTTTCCTTTATTACTTTTATTTTATTAAATCGCATAGTATTCATACCTTTTAGCATCTTTAGCTTTCTGTACGAACAGTAAGCTAATTGCCTCAGATCTGACGTAGCCGTCGCCCTTCTTGTCAAAACATTTTGTTTTACCGTCTAAACACAGATGTCCAGCGCTGTAAGAAGAAATTGATACGGATAAGTTATCATAAAAATCTTGATTAAAAAGATTTGCTAATTAAGTCCCATATTATGGGTCTTTATTATTAACAACAAGATATAGGGAAAAATAAAATAAAAGCACTCACTTTTTTAAATTTAATGATAAGACAGGATGTACGCAAGCGTTGCATCCACCTACAAGTGCAGCTTCACAGTCACCGCGTTTTATGCTGTTATACGCTAGTTCCAAACATGCCATGGAACTGGTACATCCTTGGTCAATGGTAAGCGATGGAGCATTACCATTTATCCAATACGAAATCCTATTAGCCAACATTGATTTGTAACTCCTGTAACCCAATTTAATTATCTATCAATCTAATTAATAGCAATTTATATAACATATTTGTAACCAAATACTATTAGGTAATTAAAGATAATAATTGATACCAGTGATATAATTATGTAGTTGTCTTCCAAAATAAGCACATGGTGGAATAATAAAAAGAACTGTAGGTTGACTCTTACCCACTCACTATAAAGTTATTCTTTCTTAAGGCGTCGTATATATTTGCTTGAGCTGCCTCGGAATAAGATGAGCCAATGAACACACCTAATTTAGTACCACTTAATGAAAGAGGATTAATACCTATAAAACATAGGAAATTCATTTAATTAGCATTTCTTCCATTAAAAGTGTCCAATTCTTGTCATTCAGTAAATATTTTAACTTACCAGAATCATAGATGGCGCTGTAAGCACATTCCATAACTTTTCTACATAACGGATCTAATGAATCTGCCTGCCAGGCTGTTACTCTGAAGAACTGAGCGTCAAATTTATTTAAATTATTTATTTTTCCCAAATGTTTTGGTAAATTGGGATGCTTCATGGTATCGTAGCTTATTTCACCCACCATATCAACCTATTAAAATATTTGTATTTTATTTTTCAACATTCGAAGGGTGGAGCGTCAAATTTGGAATTTGGAATTAATTGGAATTCGGATTGGGATTCGGAATTTGAATTTTTTTTGGAATTTTCAATCTTGAATAGTTTCAAAATGCTGCATTGCATTTTAAATAACATAAAAAAATAAAATATTAGATTATACCTTTAGCTCTCTACCACCGATTGAAGTTTACGAAAAATTACAGAAATGAGCGATATATTAAACTTCGTATACTAGGAGAAAAACATTTTTCTATTAATATTTTCACTTAAAATACTCTATCTCTATCTCGATGTGGATTTATTCAAAGTTAACTTAACTTAAAACAATATTTAAAATACACAAAAACAAAACTAGAATTTCTAACGATTTTGCCATGTTTTGATTTGAAATAAAATGTCAACATTTTTATGTTTCTAAAATCGATTCGATGATTTTTTTTTTCTTCATACATTGGTCACCTAGTTTACATCACTATCAAACGTTAATCACTTGTTCGGTACATTTACCTGGTTATAAAGATTATCCTTGAGTTCTATAATTGTATTTGACTTCGGGAATATTCCCGATATTCCACTGATAACCACCTCGTCACCAGACAAAGCCTCCAATGCTTCCAAAGGTATCACAGAGCCAGTTGGCACATTCTTGAGATTTTGAGACATGCTTCAAAGTAACTGTTACAAAAATAATTTTATTCATTTATATGCTTATATAAAAAATAACATGTGTCATGTTACCCTTTTGCTCGTACTTGAATGTTTTATATTTAAAAATATATACGATAAGTTTGTATAAAGTTTGGCGGTCATACCCAGCAATATCCAACCAAGACAAGTTAAACTACTTGGTGACAACTAGACGTGCATCGCGGAACAAGTTTTTAATACGATTAGCATACAGGCGTTTTTCAGAAAATTTGCACGTCACGTAATGGGAATTCCACTTAACAAAAAATTGTTTTCATTTAATTGTGATTAAATGCGTTTGATAATTAATATAAATTTTAATAAAAGTATGTTTATATCAAAATTATTACGAAATTCCGAAAAAAACTGATTTAGAACTTCTGTTTTCACTAAAGAATCCCTCTTGCTTGCTTACTTGCCTTTTTTTTAAATAAATATAAACATAATAGACTTCTTAATAAAATATAAACACTAACATTAATTACCCTCAGACATGTAATTGTCATTATATAATTACTATCCATACGCTACATTTTGGACTTTACACTTCAAAATAATACAATTTCTATGGCACGAAAGAAACATACAATAAATATATATAGTAAATGTAAATACAGTTTTACCAGTTTTACGTTTGTAATTATTTAACATAACGGTCTTTATTATGTTTGATATTTACTTCTAATTACTTATTCTTAATCACAGATTTATTACATCATGTGACGTAGGGGAAATTTAAAGTCACGTTTAGGATATTAGGTATGGTCTACAAAGTACTGCCGATTAGTACCTTAATTTTAAATCAACTATGGTAATACAATAACTAAATAAACTTTCAAACATTACTATCGTTGCTCACCACCAAGACAAACAGAACAAATAAAATATATTTTTTAAACAATACAATTTTAATTATGAATCAAAAATATTTCATAAATTTAATGTAACCTATGCCTTAGAATTCCATTACGTCACTTCATTCATAATTGTTAGGTAGGTATTTCTTAGCAGACACACAAGCTTCAAATTTTGAACATAATAAATGAGTGTTTAGCCAATAATTAAATCCGTAGCAAAATTTGTTCTTTTTTAGATATACAAACTGCATTAAGTAAATTTGTAATCCTATATAGGATAGATATGCGATTACAAAGTTACTTTTACAGCTCATACAATTTTACATCATTTACACTACCTAAACTATTTTGACAGATAGGTAACTTCGATTTTTTTTTAAGTTAGTTTTTATAGATTTTCTAAAAAACTGAGTGAATAGTTCCAAAATAAAAAAAAAATTACGATTTAAAATCTTTAACTTTACACGTTCCACCTGCTTTTATGAGAAACCGAGGTAACTTGTTAGTTTCTGATCATTTTTGCATGCATGTTAGAGTCATATCCTTTCCGTGATTTAAGTAAGTGTTCTATTTTCAAATACACTCTATACAGAGTGTATTTAATTAACTATACAGTACGTAGTATTCCAGAGGCTCATGGTTAAGTGGTAACCGAGTAGGTTAGCACATTACAAAGTTAAGTAATACTAGGCAGGTAGCCAGGTGACTATTCTTAACAGATTGAGACCCCTCCGTGCCTCGGAGAGCACGTTAAACCGTCGGTCCCGGGTGCCATACAAACATCTGTGGCATTCGTTAGGGGTAGTTGGAAACCTAAATAGTCCGACAACCTGGTAAACTACAGAACTTTGATATCGCCTAGTACTTGGGTTGTGGAGGTCTGATGGCAGTCGCTTCACGTAAAATATCAAAAGTTCGGCCGTATCGTAATTAGACTGAAAGCCGACCCCAACTTAGTTGGGAAAAGGCGCGGTGTAAAACGGTTAAGCTTTATTTATGTTTATATATGCATAAAATTGTCATATTAAATCAAATCTAGTTTATCAGCTATGATACCTATTCTAATATCGTAAAGCTTTCAAATCACAAAATTATACCAATAATAGCGGGTTAATAACTTGTGGAGGAAACAGTGCAATATCTGCGATACAATGGTTGATCTTGACGAACTTGTAGATATATATACAAATAAAAGCGAAAACTTTTATTACGCTGTGCAGGACCAACCGTTACTCGGTAACAACCTCATTAGAAGGGTTTATAGTCTACACACTTGTTGTGGCAATTATCTTAGCAGTTAGTAAAATAGAGCCATACAAGACAGAAATAATCATTATAATTTAATCATATCAATTTAGTTTTGTCATATATTTATTATAGACGTTTTTGTAACCTTTCTCTCACTCGTTCATTGTGCCATCAACAAACATTTGAGGTTCCTGGGAGTTTTTGAAATTCTAATACTTTTTATTAAAAGTATTAGAGTTCCGACTTGAAAAACAAAGTGGTTCGAATTCGCTTTAAAAAACCTTATATATTTTTTTGGTTTTTTTATTAGTGACTGCCTTTTTCTAAGTTTACTATTCTAGGAACAAGAAGAACAATTTATAGTATTTTCTAAAAAATAACAAAACAAATTAAGTGCCTCTTCCTTTTTTTAAAGTGGTTATATATTAATTAGAAATATATTTATATTAAATTCTTATTTCAATACTAAACAATGTTAATACAATAAAACTGGACTAGACTTACCCTTAGACGACACTACCTCTTAATGGCGCACTGTCGAATTGAATTGTGTATGGATATTAAATCAATAATTGAATACTGCAATTGCTTTTATATGTTGTTGTCCGCTACTATGTGTTAGACTTGCATTTGTTACTCACAATGTTCTAGCTATAACCTCGCCTGCAATGTTGAGTTATTAAGTTAAATATAAGTATAAGTTTCTATTGAAAAAGCAGAGACGTTTGTAATGAAATTGCCACATCTGGGCAGTACTAAGAAGGTATTTTTTTACCAAACACAATACTTTCTATCAGCTTCGATGCTTTGCTTTAAGGGGTTTCTCAAGAGTTTAATCTCTAATGACTAAGTCAATAACATTGATACTTCCGGGTACCCTTAATTAGTACACTTACTACAATTTGAATAAAAAGAATAATTTAAATTGAATCGATATGCCAAAATCTGTACCTATATCTTCTCCACCTTTCCTTTTTTCTGCCCCCTTTTTTTCCTTTTCTTTTCTCCACCTTTGCAATAGTACGACCTAGCGCCGGCCTCTTAGTACGATAACGTTAGTGATAACGTCATCGTACTAAGAGACCAACGCTCCTGTGGAGTGTAGGAGGCTTATTTTACTTTTATACTGACCATTAGCAATCTTGAAGTCTTGTGATGAGTTGCAAGGTTATTCACATGTACAACACACACACACATTTTAACATAAAAATTGTCGTACATTGAACACTTAAAAACAAGTTAAACCGACTTCAGCAGCTGAACTTAAAAGCCCGTTGACCGACAGACATGTTCAAGTTCAGTGCAACGATGACACAACTTTGTCCTTGTCACACGCGCTGACACACCCGTTGCCTGTCTTTGTTGTGCATGATTTAACATTGAGTGAAAGAGATACAAGTGGCGAAACAAAGCGATGAAAATTGAACTGATATAGAGAAGAAAAAGTTATGAAATAAATTGATTGGACCCAAAGTCAGGTGAAAAATGCAAGGGGCAGCCAAAATGCAAAAAAGTCATCGAATAAAGATGTATCGGATTATATATCACATAAGACGGGTGTATAAGGCTTCTAAGGTGATTATTCCGAAGCATAAATTGATTGATTTTGCAAGAAGCAATTGTGGCCCGAAGGTATTTCTTTAATCCGTTTTATCAATTTAAGGGATAGGATAGTACTGAACTCTCCTATAGGATAGATGAAAGATATGACAGAGGCATTTACATGCTTAATTGACCAAAGGTCAAAGAAAGGGAAAACTAAAGAATGCATGTGCAATTCAGATTGTAGTGTATGTAGGGTAGAACTAAATAATAGTTATAAGCACTATCTCGTGCTCACCGTAGATATCACAGGTTAGTCAGTATTGCCTAAGCCACTTTCAGTATATAACAATGTACTCTGTGTAAGCCACAAGCGAGTGCAGACGTGTCAGCTTGCGTATCTATAGTGAGTGAGCGAGCCAGTGAAGTGTACATATGCACGCGGGGTATAGTGTATATAGGGATACACTATATGTGGCGACGAGGAAAAAGTATAAAAAAAAATGCGAGATAATGCCTGTGAAAACCACTGTGGCAGGATGCTTCACTTCTGGATAAAAGGCTCCCGAGATATAACACGTGAGTACAAACGTATATCTTTAATAAATATATGAATCCTCACGAAAGTGTACATTCCAATATTCCAATGGCAAAATGTGAATTTGTATATATTTCTGTATTACATAAGTGGTGCTAGGTTTTGTTAGCAAAACCAGCCATGCATAGGCCATGCACAGTTATCAACAGATAAATACAGCATTTTATTTAATACACTTCTACCTACATTAATAATAACATAATTATGCGAATGCCTTTGGTCATTGGTAATAAAGTAACCATGAATTTGTGGGTTATATTTGTTTGTAATTGTAGATTTTACATCTACAATTACACACATATACAACTTACGAAGGTGCATAATTGTAAATTAAAATCACGGTGACTACCAATAATTGAAAACATTTGAAAATGTAGTTATAGAAAAATCGATACCCGCGACTACGATTTATGTAACGGATATTCATGGATGGTAAATAAGATCATAACCAAAAAGGAATATCTTGCGTGACATAACGAATACTAAAGAATTGTAGTGACAGTTTATTATGCGTATCAAATGGAACGTTGACTTATTTACCCTTAAATGCACTAAAAGTCATAAAATCGGAATGTAATTAATACATTTGCATTATAGAATAAAGCGATTCACTAATAACATCGTGGATCATTTTGTAAATCGCATTCCGATGGTTAAAAGTATACGAGTATAAAATTGTGTACCTTAAACATGCGCAACAATGTAATATGTATATCAGACATAATATGGTATGTAATCAGGTACCTACAGGTTTTAACAATTCATTATTGAAATGCATATATTTAAATATATGCAATTTATAAAGACACATGGTTATAAATTCAGGGTCAAAGCAACTACAAATTACTAAACACAAATAAACAAATGGGCTGACAAATAAACATTGGGCTGACAAATAAACAAATTGGTGCGCTTGATGGTAAGCTGTTTACCGAGGACCAAATATGTAACTAAACAAACCTGGGCTCCAGGTGTTAAAAACCTAAAGTACCTATAACCTGTAGCCATGCATTGCGGTTCTACGTGATCTGATTAAAGTAGTTTTAACTGGCCATTAAATTGACAAAACAGTTGGAATGGTCATTAAATTGACAAAGCAGTTAAACTGGTCATTAAATTGACAAAATAGTTGGAATGGTCATTAAATTGACAAAACAGTTGTACTGGTCATTAAATTGACAAAGCAGTTGGACTGGTCATTAAATTGGCAAAACAGTTGGTCATTAAATTGACAAAGCAATTGAACTGGTCATTAAATTGATAAAACAGTTGGACTGGTCATTAAATTGACAAAACAGTTGGTCATTAAATTGACAAAGCAATTGAACTCGTCATTAAATTGATAAAACAGTTGGACTGGTCATTAAATTGACAAATCAGTTGGTCATCAAATTGACAAAGCAATTGAACTGGTCATTAAATTGACACTAATCACTGTCACATGTCATTGAATTAACAAGTAAATCAGTTTGATAAGGATTGTAGAAATGTTTTCAAACCTTAAGTGTTTATAAATAAGTCCTTTTAAAGTTGTAAAAGTGCAATTACTTCATTTATTATAACAAATTAAATATATAAAAATATCCCAAGTTAACTGCAACAACCCACCAGTTATTGACCGTCAAGGCGAATAGCGATCCATCTCTAGTCTAGTCTCTGTGACAGGAGAAAGAGAAGAGGTTCGTGAATGGTCCAAATTTATATCCCCTTTTGATCCAAAATTAAATAATTACGTAATGACAACATGACACATGACGATTTCTGGAACGTGTTTCATCACATAGAATAACATTCAGATTCCCTACACATTACAGCCGACAATGTTTAATGATTGGGATTAAAGCATTGCTTGTATGCACAACAACAACACAAGTCATTGCCGGCGCAAATTTTGCTGAGTTAGGGGCAGTCTTGCTAACGAACCATGAATTATCGTCTACTAGCAGCCCGCCCCGGTTTCGCGCGGGTTCCGGAGACGACTTCAAAGTTTACACGTTTCAATCAATTTACACGAGATCTTGACAGGTTATACGCCTGAGCCTTCCTCCTGAATCGCTCTGTCTGTTGGCGGAGGCCACATGGAAGGCTGTTCAGTGGTTTTTCAGTTTATCGCGAACAGAAGAACGGACGCGGCGGGAGACTTTGTTTTGTGATATGTACTCATGTAATGATGGTGAACACTTACATTCGTACCTAAAAAGGCTACCGTGCCAGAATGAGAAAGCTGTTTTAACTTTAGTTTGTTGCGGAGCTCATTTCAATTACTTCTGGGGAAAGAATAAATAAAATGGTAGTTAACTTTCACGTCAAAACAATTATCTTTGTTAAATACCAAAATAGTACGATATGTAGACACACGAAATAGACTATGTTTGACGTCATACTTTGCTATCGTCAAATCATTGACTCTTCATTTTAACTTTAACAATATAATTAAAAATAACTTTAAGAGCACGTTTAATAAGTTATTTTTATTAAAGGTAGTAAATTTGATAACCATTAACGCACCATCAACTAGTAGAAGTATTTTGGTGTTAAGCCTAAGCCATGTACCAGAATCGGTAGCCTATAAACTTTGAAAAGGGTTTTAATGGTGCACACAGAGGTCACGGGTATTCTAACTATCAAGAGACTCCTAACCAATAAGTTTTTGTGGAAAAGAATAGATAAGAAGGCGGAAACTTTGGCAATGAAAGGGGATGTACTCTTTGGTTTGGTTACCAAGTGCGAGTGTAGTAATTGTATGAGTATGGTGGAGTATGTGTCGGGTCGTTCGGCTTTCTTTGGTATGGTTGAAGTGGATGATGGCTATGGGTGCTGTCTGGAAAACCTCCACGTGGTGCACCCTGGAAACGTTGGCGATGACGCTGCCTTTTCTTCCTCAGTTTTTAAGGGACCACGTAATCGCCAACGGCAAATATTCTAGTACGAAGAGGAGGCCATTTTACTTCGGCCACTCGGTTGAGGCTTGGCCCAACAGAGCAGATCTATCTGTTGGCTCTTCGCTCTTCGGAGCTATGAGGATGAAAACCTCGGTAAAAAATCACGAAGGAGGGACCCTTCTACGGGTCGGTGTTTTCCCGCTGTCAGCAGTGGAGAAAGAAGGACGGGCTCGGCGTGCACTCACACTGCCAACGAGCAGGCATGGGAAGATTTAGTTTCTTTGCCACCGTCGGCATATAATCCCGAAAGGAGTCGTGGTCAGGTCTCGCTACTCCGATCGGGGACGAGGGTCTTGGCTTAGCCGCCCGGACTGCGAGGAAGAAAACCTCTCTAAAAATTACTCCGAATCCCGTGTTCTGGTGCGTGACCAGGGGATGCATGGCTGATGGGTAGTTCAGTCGCAAGCGCACTCCCAGCCGGGGCACCTGCGGACCCCTCGGTTGGGTATAAATCTAAGCTTGCCCGGGTATTGGGGGATCTCTGCCCGGGTCGACATTTAGTTCTCCCCCACTCGTGGGTTTAAATATGGAAATAAATTTAACATTAAACAAAACTGAAGAAAAAAAAAAGAAGGAGACAGTGCAGAGGAAGAAGAAGAGCATCCAGAAGGCGGACGAAACCTCATCGAACGACGAGGACATTTTGTTAAGGTCGCCTATCTCGGAGAAGCTCCCAGAAGTCAATGTGGCTCCTGGGAGCAGAAGAAGATCGGCACGATTGCGTTCCAGAGCTGCAGGTTCCACGGCTGACTCCGCCGAAGAAATGGAGGTGGAGCTCCGTGATGAAAGTCGCAAGCGCGGACGCTCCAGGGACGAGGATGGCGACACGTCACAAGAGATGTTGCCGCCGAAAGTCGCAACCAGCCTAAGAGGAAGGTCAAGGTCACGCACGCCGATCCCAGCGCCGGCAGGTTCCACCTTCTCCAGGTCGGGCACTTACGCCCGGGCCAGAGCGGAAGGCGAAATTGTAGCGGAGGAGGAGATTGCTGATCTCCTACTGAAGATCCTCCCTCCTCCTCAATCCCCGAAGTTCTGGATTCCCACCTGCGTCAAATTATTGACGCAGTGTGGAGAATGATGGACGGACGCCTCGCGGGTCTGGAGGCAAGGCTGCCTCCGGCCCCTATCATTCGACCACCACTCGCCGGTGATAAGGCCAAGGCAGCATCGGGCCCGACGCCGCTTCCCGTCTCGGGTGGCCGTATCGCGGTCACCTACGCGGCGGCGGCATCAACGCCAGCTCCTGCAGCTTCACCGAAGGCCGGGCGACCGGCTGGGGCCTCCGCAAAAGCAGCGGCGGAGTTCCCTCCACTCCCCATCCGGGAACCTAAAGGGACGACAGTTCCTTCTGGTGCCAAAACTGTGTCTGGCCCCTCCGGATCTGGCCCCTCGACGTCTGCCCTCTCTAGTGACGGGTGGCAGAAAGTTGAGGGAAGAAAGAAGAAGAAGTCCCGAAAGCGGAACAAGAAGGCTGCCAAAAAATCCTATACACCGTAGTCGCCATCGCCATCGGCCACTACGAAGGGTCCACGAAAACTGCAGCCACCGAAAACAGCGGCTGTGGTGATCACCGTCTCACTGGAGGCGGCAGAAAGCGGGCTATCCTACGCGGCCGTGTTTAAGAAGGCCCGGGATAGCCTCGCCAGTGAATTCGGGGCCTCCGGTGTGAGGATGCGCCTTGCCCAGACGGGAGCTCGAATACTCGAGTTCCCTGGAGCCGAAGGTGTGAAGGCAGCCGACACCTTCGCTGAGAAGTTGCGGGGAATATTCCCAATATCGGATGGTGTTAAGATCGCCAGGCCCACCAAGTGTGCGGAGCTGCGCATTTCAGGCCTGGACGACTCTGTGACGGTAGAGGATGTCCACGTTGCCGTTCAGGAGAAGACAGGATGCAACGCGGAAAGCATCAGAGTTGGCACCATCCGCCCTGGTCCAGGGGGCCTTGGCGCGGTATGGGTCAGCTGTCCCGTAGCGTCAGCCAAAATTATTGGCGACGCC
Source organism: Callimorpha dominula (assembly GCA_949752705.1). Classification (NCBI taxonomy): domain Eukaryota; kingdom Metazoa; phylum Arthropoda; class Insecta; order Lepidoptera; family Erebidae; genus Callimorpha; species Callimorpha dominula. The sequence continues at coordinate 3,235,794 of OX457004.1, read as the reverse complement.
GGCAAGGTCCACATCGGTTTCGTGAACGCCACACGTCACAGTCCTGGTGGCGAGACCGATGAGGTGCTTCAAATACCTTGGGTCGGGACACACCCGCGTCAAGTGCTCGAGTTGTTTCGACTGCAGTGGACTCTGTTTCCGCTGCGGTCGACCGGGGCACAGGCCAGCGGAGTGTTCTGCCGCTCCACACTGCCCAGCATGTGCGGCGGGCAATCTGCCGGCCAATCATCAGATGGGGCAGGGGGGCTGCAAGCCTCCCCGCGCTTTCCAGAAAACCTCGGGGTCTAGCCAATCGACCCAGGCTGCCTCCGACGTCAATCCTGCGTCGTCGTCGTCGCCCATGGAGGAGGTTGTAGAGACAGTCCAGTAGTCTCCAACCTCCTTGTCCAGACGAACCTGAACCACTCTGCCGGTGCTATTCAAACATTAATATGGAACTGGCATGATATTTTGTAGTTAATTTGTAGTGCATTTGTAGTAAAAGAATTAATTTTGTAGAGCCGTCCGATTACGAGGATTGGGCAGGTCGGTCAAAGTGACTCAAATATCGATTGCCTTAAAGTGAGTAAAAGACATACATATTTTGATTATAACGGGCTCGGAAGTGACAGTAACGGAACTGACATTTCGAGCTTTTAATTGACCGTACAATTCGCAGTTAAAACATACAGATTTTTTCACTCACAAAATATCTATAAGTTTGAAATGGCATACGTATATTATATAGTTTATGAACCTGTACACAGTGGTCATTCTAAAGGGGCTCGGACCTATTTTTGTACGCGCGAAAAACGAAAAATTAGACACTTGGCTTTAAAGAAATAAAAACTTTTAATTGAACTAGCTTGGGCATTTGTTTACTTAAGGTCTGCACTTTGAGTTAATGTGACTACAGTTTGTAATATATATTTATAATGTATATACACAAATTCGGTAAAACAGCCCTATTTCCCACTGGCATATAGGGGTTTTTACGAGCGAAATTGAGTTAAAGACACGAGTCACAACAGACATATTATGTCTCCATTTTTGAAATTTTCACCGTGAAGGAACTTTATATTGATCCAACACAGTAGGTAAAAGAAATATTATTGCAGTTGTATCGTCATTTTAAGGTTGACGAACTCATAGAAGCTGTCACTGCCATCAATAATGATCTTAAGAACATCAGTGCATGGGCTAGATCGTACGGACTGCTTGTCAACCCTGCAAAATCCCAAGCTCTCATTATTGGTGGCAGGTACATGTACAGTAAACTAAACAATTCTACATTACCGCCAGTCTTATACAACGACATTATTATACCATATTCGGATTCTGTAAAAAATCTTGGGATTTTCATGGACTGTAACATGTCATGGACCACTCATGTCACTGAGGTAAGTAGGAAGGTTTTCGGTACCTATCATTCTCTTAAGCGTCTTCAAAATTTTCTTCCCTTTCAAACTAAAATCTGTCTTTCACAATCCCTTCTCCTTCCCCTTCTTGACTATGCTGATGTCTCCTTTCTCGACGCTACTGAAGAACTTTGGGACAAACTAGAACGGTTGCAGAACCTATTTATCCCCTTCATATTTGGTTTAAGGAAATATGATCATGTCTCCGATTTCCGCAAACAACTTAAGTGGTTACCTATTCGGCGGCGTCGAGATGTCCATATTCTTTCATTACTGTATTCTGTTCTTTACAATCCTACCTCTCCTATATATCTACATGAGCGCTTCGACTTCCTTGTCCCAAGGAGCAAAGCTTGTCGCACTTCATCTTCTCTTCTCCTTCGAACGCCTTCTCATAGTTCAGCTCTCTATGACAACTCTTTTACCGTTTCTGCGGTACGATTGTGGAATTCCCTTCCGAATTCAATACGCAACAGCCCTTCATTAAACATTTTTAAGAGAGGAATCAAGAATTATTTTCTTTCTCAGCAATAATCAGACTGATATTAGGTTATATGTAAGTATGTATGTATATGTTATATTTATATTGTACATGTGTAAGTATATGTGTTAATATTATAGTTATAGTATATATGTAGGTTTACCTCTGTATTTAGTCACTTATGTAATATGTTCTATATTTGTATTCTAATTATCTTTTACGTACACACGACTTTGCCTCTTATTTTCTTAATATCCTCTTTTCACTCCGAAGGTTTGCTGGTAGAGAACTCAAATATGGGTTAAGCTCGCCTTTGTACATGCCATTATCCTTATGTATATTGTGTGATTGTTTTTTTTTTTTTTTGTGTACAATAAAGAATAATAATAATATTACGTTATTTAGCATTTTTTAGTTCATTTTCATTATAAACGACTTCACAAGCCCTGGACAGGATTTTTTCCTAAACATGTATGAAACCTCGACTCTTTAACCTATACATTAATGGGCTGATAAATGAGCTAAGCGGCACCGGACTAATACCATGTATTATAATTGAATAATACTATAACAATAATAACCTTTAAATAAGTTTAAGGCCGAAGTGTGAACCCAACTGACAGACGCCATCTTAAACTGTTTTGAAGACATTACTCAACGAAAACAACAACTGAGAGCATCCATTAACCTAATAAACTAACTATATAATACTAGCTAACTATAATAAAGTTAACTTTAAGTAGTAACTACTATACCTGAGACCATGAGCCATCGCATACCTCTCACATATGCCTATCAATCTGTCGAGAGCCTTAATAGATGGGCGCAGCAGCACTATTCATCTGCAAAACTAATAATGATATTTTAGATGAATATAACATCTGGACCCCAGGCGTATTCAACTTTTGAATACAGATCTTACTGTACACTAGCAATTATATTTATATCTATGACACTGAAAACTATATTCTTAGTCTTTGTATAATGAAATGGGTGTTTACAGAGATGGTTTTGTCAGTCATCCGAATTTTCGTGCATTGCAATGCAAACATTTGTTGTAATCACTACATACTATAAAATAATGTATCCAGCCGCGTCTGTCTGTCTGTCTGTTTGCAATAAACTGAAAAACTACTGAACGGATTTTCATACGGTTTTCACTAATAGACAGAGTGATTCATGAGGAAGGTTCAGGTGTATAAGTTATACCCGTGCAAAGGGCTATTTACATGCATGCCTCATAGAACTCCTCTGCATCATAACCTACTGGTAGCCTTCCCAGAAGGCTGCAGACATTGCCACATTGAATGACAATGCCAATTCTTCAATTCAAACCCGCCTCCTGGTCACATGAAGTGTCAATTAGCCGCTTAGCCAGTTTCTTGTAAACGGAACGAGTACTCGGACCGGTGACCCTAACGTCTTGACCCCAAACGGCTGAAAGACATATTTGCCGATAAAGTTATTGTATTAACGGTGTAGGAGATTTTCTGCGGATGCTGCTGCAGCACCGGCACAACCAGCTGCGCTATGAGGATATGATGGCGGTAGCGTGTTGCGTCCCACATCAAAAGTCTGTCTTCCATCGCAGTAACGACGAACTATCTGGTCTCTTCTAATCGTCTGGTATGAGACCATTGGGTTCACGTACGGCTGGAACGCTGGCGGTGATAAGGGCACGACGAATTATGTTGTTAATATTGGCATGGCGAGATATACGGCCTGCGCTTCTGCTACAAGAAAGAACATTATATCCAAAAGTGTCAAAAGTTTATCACTAGTGACAAAGATGCCGAGATAAACAAGAAGTTCCTTGACGAAGGCAAGTGGTAAGGCGAAATGTGGTACCGTCCAACAGGGTGCCTATGTTGGGCGATGGAAATGCCTGAATTCGTAAGTCTGATTTCCTTTATCCCACAGACAACAAACGAGAGCGCATTGCAACCTTGGATGATGTGTCCTATTGCCTCTAAGAGAAGGGATTAACAGGTATTGGGACAAGCTCTCCGCCAAGCATTTATGACATCGGTCTTGGAGAGGACACTTCGGATTTAACCAGTGTGTTTGTTAGAAATTTCCTGGTTAACTCCTCATGCTGTAGACAACATCCAAGAAGGCGGAGTGACGTTTTTTCTAAAACATTTATGTTGGGTGCTCAATAATGGGACACCCTCATGGCTAGACTAAAGATGAATGGTTCTAGAGAGTCACCCTGTTGACATCCAACAAACTGATTCCAAAGGATTGTCCTTATTCACTCGCTTGCTTTGGCAAAAATAAAAGGGTACTTCTACTCCAGGTGGTCGTAAATTAAGTCTTTGTGACTTAATTTATGACCACCTGGAGTAGAAGTATTGTACACAAAATACTGTTTTGTTTAGGTAAAATAAGATGTTTAAAGCATAATAGTGTGTTATTTGAATAGTACTTGTTAATATTTAGAAAACGTCTGTAAAGTTAGATAAAGCAAGTTTTTGCAACGTAAGTGAGTCGTAAGTCTCTGAAGTAACTTCACTCTGAAGCTAACACTCTTTTCCTCTTCCTTTTGTCTCTTTCCTCTTGCTCCTTAAGTTTAACATAAGCTAACTGCTATACGGCTAGCGGCTCCTTAAATACCCCTAACGAACGTACTAGACTCGTATGGTTGATAGTCTTTTCGATCTTATTTTCGTTCTTCATTTCGAGCATATTAAAGTTTAGCTGCACGGTATGCACAAACGGTCGACAAAATTAATTAATAATGTTTTTAGTTTATATCAATGGCCGGTATAAATTGAACTGTCATTGTATAGATAGGCTGCACTAAAAGTATCGGGAATGGAATATTTCCACTGTTTCTTTCATATTAAAATCTTTTTAATTGAAAATTCCTTGGTTTGAAAAATCGAAAAATATTTATTCATTTAAAAAAAGATTCTCGGTCTTGTCACAAGGTTTTGTCAAACTTGTTTAGTCGTTGAGAAAATGGAATTGACTCAAGAAAATTCAAGAGCGATGATTTATTATGACTTTCGAAGTGGTTTAACGCAAAAACAGTGTGTTGACCGGTTGATTTCTGCATTTGGTGATGAAGCCCCATCCAAAACCACAATTTATCGCTGGTTTGCTGAATTTCAACGTGGACGTGTCAAGCTCAGTGATGATCCCCGTCAAGGTCGTCCAAAAACTGCAGTCACCCAAGAAAACGTTGATGCTGTGCGTAAGCTGATTGAGGAAGATCGACATGTGACATACCGCGAAATTCAAGCAACATTAGACATTGGCATGAGTCAAATACAAATAATCTTGCATGAACAATTAGGTGTAAAAAAGTAGTTTTCCCGATGGATACCGCCTTCGCTCTGTGAAGAGCAAAAAGCGGCTTGCGTTATTTGGTGCGTCAGAACTCTCGAAAGATTCCACGCAGGATCCTCAAATGCTGTATACAACATCGTATCAGGTGACGAATCCTGGATATACGCGTACGAACCTGAAACAAAAAACCAGTCACGAGTTTGGGTGTTCGAAAATGAGTTGAAGCCAATAAAAGTTGTTCGTTCACGGAGTGTTGCAAAAAAAATGGTGGCCACGTTTGTCTCCAAAACCGGCCATGTTGCGACTATTTCTCTTGAAGGACAAAGAACGGTTAATGCAGCATGGTATGCTAGCATTTGTTTGCCACAGGTCGTTTCTGAACTCCGTAAAGAGAACTGCAACCGCCGCATTATCCTCCATCACGACAATGCGAGTTCTCACACCGCGCACAGAATAAAAGAGTTTTTAAAGCAAGAAAACATAGAATTATTAGACCATCCGCCGTACAGCCCCGACCTAAGCCCTAATGATTTCTATACTTTCCCTAAAATGAAGAATAAATTGCGTGGTCAGAGATTTTCATTACCTGAAGAAGCTGTGGACGCCTACAAAACGGCTATTTTGGAGACCCCAACTTCCGAATGGAATGGTTGCTTCAATGATTGGTTCCAGCGTATGGAAAAATGTGTCAAATTTCGCGGAGAAAACTTCGAAAAGCAATAAATACATTTTTAAATAGTAATGTTGTGTCACTTCCTTGATTCCCGAAATTTTCAGTGCCGCCCTCGTAGACACAATGACAGATCAACACAGATACTGGACGCGTGTAGCTTTATGTCGCGACATCGCGTCCCCTCGCTCACGGCACGTAAAGTATTGGTCGTTTTATCTCGCATGTATTGGTCGTTTTATCTCGCATAGCGTCGCATCGATACATGTCGTATTCCATCGCTCACCTAGGACAACGGGTAATACTTTTTGTCACTATTTTTCTGATTACACTATTGTATGGTTTCGAATGAAAGAATAACGTTCTAAGTTCATTTTTTATTTAATAGGATTAAAAAACAGTACAAGAGCGAGTTGAATTCACGGGGAGAGGGTTCCGTACGATGATTTGCAAATGCAAGAAAAAATGATGTTGAGATGTTTACCATGCCATTTTAAGACCATAGAATTCTTGCAAGTTACAGGAAAACATAAACGTAAATAACTATTTTTTGTATTTTTTTTTAACATTTTATTCTCCGCAGTTTCGGAGATAAGGTGGGGAGAATGGTCAGTTTCCATTTATTTTCTTGAATAACTTAAAAAACAAATATCTCAATATAAAAAAAGAGTCATAAGTAATTAAAAATTCTACCCAAAGACACTATTCCACGCGGACGAAGTCGCGGGCACAGCTAGTACTAAATATGTAACAACCATAATACGATTTATTCCTCGTAGAGTTTGAGAATCCTACAACAAGCTTTCTTATTTGATATGTTCACGGCACAGTTTGCCAATTTTATTTTTTAATTTTATGACTTGGCCCACAAAAGTGACCCCCATATTAAAAATTCATTTGTTTTTGTTGCACATCTGTTTTTTGGGTCTCACTAATTGATATGTGTACCAAGTTAAAATTAATCAGTCTAGTAGATTTGGAGCAAATGGGCTCTGACAGACAAACAGAGATCCTATAAGGGTTTCGTTTTTTCATTTGGATGTAAGGAACCCTAAACATAATGTAATGTTTTATTTGTGTATGCACACATTATTGTCATTAAAACGAGATCAGTAAAACGACGAAATGAATGATAAAATATCATTAATTACTCTAAAATCATTAAGAACATATACAATGTAATTTCGTCAATAAATCTTTGCCACGATGCTAAAACTCTTTTGTTGTACTTTAAATCATTCTGTAGAAAGTTCATTAGTACATCTTGCAGCACCTGTAAATACAATAATTGCACTGAATTCTAATTTTACAGCAGCACCAAAATGGGAGATTATTCATAAAATATTTTTTATTTATTAATTTATTTAATACTTTAAGCACAATATGTACGGAGGCAGACTTAATGCCAAGTGCATTCTCTGCCAGTCTACCTTAAGGTGGCGTAGAACTTAATGAAGTAGGTGCATCATGAAATATCAGAATATTACATGATTACAACTTTTTTGATTTAAAATAATTTGAAAAAATCTTTTTTCTACTAGCCAGTATTATTATTCTATCGTTACTATTTATGTTTTAAACCTTAACAAAGTCAGTATGCACGATGTCTTTGGTAACCACCACAACACTCATCAACACACATGTGATACTACGACTTAACGTAATACACATATTCTTAATGATCCCAAACAACAAAAAGCATCATGAAGTTTCTGTTTGGTCCTACGAACCAACGCAACAGAAAATCTTTCTTTTTAAAGACCATTGTTTTTTCAAAAAAGAATCAAGGTTTCCTCTCCCTTCCTCTCTCCTCTTCCTCTCTCTCTCCTCGACATTTGTAAGTACAACAGTACAAATTTTATAATAAAGATTCTAACTGGATAGTGTATGAAATAGCTGTTTTATTATAACTTAAGAGTAAGCTTACATATATATGCTCTCGTTGGACCCCTATGCTTTTATGGTAATCACCAAGTTTAATAAGCAATGGCATAAAGACATCCGGGTTTCCTATGTTCTGTATAGTTTCATGCGAAATATGCATCATATCTATTATGCAGCATTTGAATTTTGAATTCTTCGCCATTTCTTCTTCAGTTGCATCATAAGTTATGTGATCTCCAAAAAATGTTTTTATATAAGGATTTTCTCTAAATGATCTGTAAAATTAATATGGTACAGTACAGTACAGTGCTAATGTTTTTTAAATCGAATTCTTTTGATCCAAAGTTGTATTTTAAAACGCTTTCATTACCTCATTATGTAACTATCTGACTAGTTAAAAGTCAATTTTAATCTACTTCTAATTGTCTTATCAAATAAAACTTTGTATGTATATGTAGTTTTAAAGACACTACCATAATTTGGTATCTTGGAGCTGATCTGATGATGGATCTGGTAGGAGGTGTAGTGGAACTCTTCAGTGGCTACTAGTAAAGTCGAGCTTGGGCTCATACGATCCGTTTAGACGATTCGGTTCAGGCTTTGTAACAATTTATGTGATGATGGAGCCCGGAGGTGGATAGGGGAAGTCTTTTTTTATTTTAGTTTGCTATTAAAGCGCATTTTTTAAGTGTTTCTGAACTAAAATTTATTATGATAGTTGGGTCCTTATTAATTTTGTTCTTTCTCGCGCTAAATCTACAAACATATAAATATTACAATAATTGTACATCTGTGGGATTGTATTCGCCTTCCTTTAATATGTTCCTGTTACGAATGCTGTAGTTATGGTGGTAAATATTGAGTACTATGTTTTTTAAGATTTTTCGGCTTCATTCTAAAGGTTAGAGTGCTTGGACTTTCCGGTAATACCCGTAACAGGTGTGCAACCCTAATACTTATACTTTCCAATTCATCAATACGCACTATCCCTTTTCTTTCATTGCCTTTACTTCCAATATATTCCCATCTTTAATTCCCAAAATATATAACTTAATAATAATAATAACTTCACAGATCTCACACACAGCCGTCTGATCCCAAACTAGGCAGACCCTGTACTGTGGTAACCAGACTGCTGATAAACATACTTAAATATTTCTAAATACATACATATTATAGATAATTACAACCAAACACAGAACAAATGATTATATACCCGAAAATACCCGGCGCATAGCAACGGGCTTGCACCATATTACGTGAGTGACTAAATTATAGTTGGCAAAATCTCGGTTTTTATATGCCTACACGCAGGCGTGAGTGTTTGGATGTATGTAAAAATACTATTTTTGAACCTTGTAATTATCAAGAAACCATTTTCGGGAGCTTTCCTGTAGATATTTGCCCAAGTGCTTTTAACATTCTCTATATCGACTTTAAGCAATTCCTTATGTGTTGCATTTTCCATATTGTTGATATTTTTGAACTTGTTGTCTTCGTACCTTGCCGTTACCATGCTAAAAAAAACTATTACAAAAAACTTGGATAGGTCAGTTTCTGTAAACATTTCGTATTGTACGTATATATCTACTGATGAACATTAAGCAACCTAAAACTAATTAACTATTTTAGGTTTCTATTATTTGTGTTAAATATGTGCAAACAACATGCGTATCGAGTATTTAACAACATTCGTAATTAGTAATTATATTTCCTGTAATAAAAAAATGCGTTATTCTGTACACGTGTTCGTTTACATTAAAATAAAGTAATGTGATTGTAAGAGTAGGTGCGCTAAAATTAGGATGCAGAAGACGGTTGCACTAACGTAGTTGGTGCCGAACTTGGGACGGCCGACGCCTCTGTAAAAGACTCTATGCGGCTATCTAGGGCCATAATATATAGTCTAGTCAAGAAGTTCAAAAACGTGTTAAATAGACATAAATCTAATAGGCGAAAACCCTGACAGCCCGACCGCAGCGAGCGATAGCTGTCAGAGTCATAAAAGGATACCGTATGATATCCTTTTAAACTTCGAGTCTGCTAGCCAGATCTGCCCCATTGGACCTACAGGTAAGCCAGGCGCACTCCACAGTGTTAAGTTACAAGTACACGGCGGGGTCGACTAAGCGTACAGTATTCAGTGGGGTCATCCGTTCGTATCTAGACTTTCGAGTTATCAATACCTATGCTAGGTTTATTTGTTCAGAAAAATAGAGTAATAGACACTTAACTTATTGGTATTTAAATATTCAGATTCAATAATTCTTGAAAAGAAAACAATCCTAACATCGCGACTTCGTCCGAACAGATAAGAGTTACGCGATAGAAAGAGAGGATACTTCTAGGTGATTAGGAGGTAATTTGCGCTGTGCGACCTAAATTACGACTTTATCGTGTCGGAACAAGAGTTGCTATGATGAATCAGATTTGGCGGAGTGGGACTTCAGTACTTGTATCATTATGTTTTCTGTGCTACAGGCGAAAACCTTTGTATCATTATACCTAAAGTGGCGAAAGTAGGTGCTAGAGCGGGACCTGAGATAGGATTTCACACCTCATGAAATCGACGCGCGCCGGTCCCAGATCCCAGATCCTAATGGCCGAGTGAAAAGAAACGGCTAATAAAGGATTGGCTGGAGAGGCGACATAGTACCCTCCCTACCTGTTGACACAGTGCTCATTGGGCACGACTGCATCGGTAGGTACCTGTGCTATGTAGGCCAGGAGCCAACGTCTGCGAGTCACCAGTGCGGACGCTGTTGCGAGGATACTGCATACCACAGTGTAATAGAGTGCTCATCGTGGATTCAACAGTGATACCGACTCGCGACGGCTATTGGTGCGGTAAGCCTTTCACTGGAGACCATGGTTCTATTCATGGTCCAAAAACGGTCTGACGGCAGAATCACACGCAGAGTGGGTGGGATTCCGCCGTCTTATTTTAGGAGGAGGTGATGTTGGCCAACGAGGCGGTGGAACGGGAACGGGAGAGGAAAAGAATACGCAGATGACAACGCGCCAGGCGCCGGATAGTGCAGAATGGTCTATGACCGCTGGCTGTCCGTTACCCTTGACCTGAGACGGTTTTGTAGACGTGAAAAGGTGACGTGTTCCGTGCTGTATGATTTGATGCTCTCTTCCTGTGGGGGTAAGATTCCGCAAACTCCACGGTATGGTCGACTGCTGATCGGGTGGCCTAGGTACTCGGTGGATTCTTTCTTAGGTATATTGTATACTCGGATCCCGTGTAATAGACTCACTTATGACGAAACATCGTATGTTTTTAGTTGGTTCGATTCCGACATACAACTTCACCGTTGGCTCTGGTGAGGCGATGACCCGTGAGAGTTCTCACACGATAAACGAAAAGGTACGATAAAATTTAAAAATCTCTTGAACTTAAATAAATTACGCCACAAATTCTAAACAAAATGTGTCACAATATTAAAGAATTATGTTTTAAAACAAAATAATTTAGTACAACATTATATTTATTTATCAGTATACATAATTTGACCTACACAATTTATTTTGTAAGCGTATTTACCCTTTATAAGGGGTGTTCCTCAGTTGTGGATTGCGCTATTTTCGCATTGAAGTCACCAATTATTAAAACTATTTCAACGTTGGCAGCGCAGACTCATAATTATTAGATACCAATTTACATTAGTGTAGGAGTTTAGTAAGACTAACAAGTTTATTTTTTACTTTCCAGTTCCTGTTTTCTTTCGTTCGTTGATTTTTTTTTAAAAAGTTTTTATTGGGGGTACATATTGTTTCCTGGTGTGTTTTAGGTTCTTTTGCTCACCAAAGGTGCGTAAAAGACACGAATCAAACTCATATGATTCGTGTCTTTTACGTATTTTTACACTTCTTGTTCTTTGTGTCCATTGTTTGTATGTTTGTAAAGTCCCCCGCGACACAGGAGTAATTCCTAATGCGGGAGTTGTCTTTTATAAAAAAAAAAAAAAAAAAAAAAAGAGGTATCGAAACTATCTTATCACAATCATGTTTTGGCATTCGGTTTGCTTTTTATGACATCGGAAAAATAAATAATTTAAACAACGATCCCTAAAATGTGTGCTGTGTGCGGTGGTTAGACCATTGCATAGTCAGGAATGCAGCACTACATACAGTAACGAATGTACAGATCGAGTATGACGTGCAGTGGTCTGACCAATTCCCACTAATTATAGATTGTAACCTAGGTCTAATCTCATATAACCAAACAACAAGCTGCTGAACAAATACAGCACTATCAGAAATTATGTCACACTAAATTACGCGAAATTCATTTTCCAAATGAAATGAGTGAATGTTGTAATGGAATGTGCTCAAGTGGAGAGCACAAATTATTGTTAAATGATATGTATCAGAGACTGGTTACCATATTATCGGAGGCAGCGATAAGTACGCGCAAAAGAGCGGATAGGCGGAGGAGAGGTGGGTATATTGCGGGGTGGACAAAATATGTTGCAAGTTCCCATAGGGAGGCCGGGCTTAGGTTTTTGACCTGGGTGAAAGAGGGTAAACCGAATTATGGTCTGACATATGATGACATGAAAGAAAGTAGGAAATTGTTCAAGGGAAAGTTGAAATGGTGTCAGGATGGACAGGATCAAATAAAAATGGATGTGATTGCCTCTCATAATTTCGTTAACAATTTCTCACAGTTCTGGAAAGAAACGGGAAGTATGAGCCAAAAGCCTGGCCGTCCTGTGAGTGTAAATGATGTTAGTAATCATTAATGAACAGTAATGATTGCTAACTTATTCAGTGAGCACTTCAGGGTAAGACCAAAGCATGACACAGGTGTGTCTTGGTCGCCCGATGTTGGGACTATCCCCCAAAGATGTTAGAAAAGCTATCAATCGAATGCAAAGAGGCAAGTCACCTGGGCATGATGGTCCTCTCCTTATTTTATAATATTTGTCTTTGCCGGAGGAGCTTACCAAAATCATAGTAGTGCCTGTTATAAAAATTAGGACCGGGGATATATCGGACAAGAGAAGCTATCGGCCCATCTCACTTGCGCTATGATAGCCAAGGCTTGACAGCCTGCTTAATGACTTTCTCAGCCGACACATAAAACTGCACGATGCCCAGTTTGGTTTCAGAAGTGGGCTTTCTACAGAAAGTGCGATATTGTGTCTTAAACAGGCTGTACTATACGGACAGGAAAACACCGGTTTACGCGTGTTTCCTAGATTTATCAAAAGCGTTTGATACCGTCCTATATGACAAGCTTTGGGGCAAACTCGGCAAAGCGGGGGTGCCGGTGGAAATTATAGTCCTCCTAAAGGAATTTTATCGCTGCCAACGGAACCAGGTGAGATGGGCGGGTACTTTGTCTGATCCATATGGCATGGAATGCGGGGTTAGGCAGGGTGGATTGACCTCTCCTCTTCTATTTAATCTATATATAAATGATCTAATCGGTGAGCTCAGCAGCACTCATACCGGTTGTCATATTGATAATGTGTGCGTCAATAATATAAGCTACGTGGACGATATGGTGCTGCTGGGACCATCGGTGGGTGCAGTGCGTAGATTATTTGCGATTTGAAAGTCGTACGCGGGGGAACACGGTCTCACATACAATGCAGATAAAAGCAAAGTACTGCTCTTCAAAGGAAAGCTCAGTGTACCCGGGTGTGCTATACGGCGAAAAGCTATAGGTGGTAACCAGTTTTAAATACTTGTTACACATAGTCAATAACGAACTGTCTGATGACGCCGATCTGGAGCGTGAGCGTAGGGCCCTGGCGGTCCGAGGGAATATGATTGCCCGTAGATTTGCTCGATGCTCTGCTGAGGTAAAAATCACGCTGTTTAAGGCATATTGCCAATCATTTTACTCGAGCAGCTTATGGGTAAGTCATACCCGTCGGGCCATCAGTGTCTTACGTGTTCAATACAATAACATTTTTAGAATGCTGATGCGGCTACCTCCCCACTGCAGTGCGTCTCTAATGTTTGCCGAAGCACATACGGATGGCTATCATGCTATTATACGTAAAAAAGTGGTTTCATTGTTAAGGCCTATGAGAGACAGTAGTAACAGCATCCTAAAAATGATTGCCTCTCGAACAGACTGTCCATTTCAATGTAAGTGGATTAGGATAATCACAGGACAGGACTAAATTTATATTATTTTATTTTTAAAATTCAGTGTACTATAATATGACATGACAAAATTATGGTATTAGCACTTAATTATGACATTAATTTGTGACATGCATGTATTTTCAGTGGTAATTTATTTTATTTTTTACTCATAATAATTGTTAGTTACTTTATTGCTAAATGATTTCATGTAGTCAGATATATATATGTATATGATAAAATATTATTTCTAATGCTGACTCTTTCGACATCACTTACTTATATTCTCTGTACTATGGATTTAAAATCTGAAAATAAACGTTTTATTATTATTAGTAAAATAGAGGGTATAAATCTTTTATTACTTGTCAATTTACAACCATCTGTTAATGCTACCTTTTATAACGACTAAGTCGGCAAATAATATACTCTTGTATAACAAGAGTGTCACTTATTTTATTGTGAAAAAATTATTTCATACGCAATTGGAGGAAATGTGTAAACAATTACGAGAAAAATACAACACAAATTCTATGCAATACACTTACACATGTTATATATTTATATTCAATGGTTATAAAGTATTATGTTGAGTTGGACTAATTAAATGTGTTTCTTTTAATCAATCAGACTTAACATAAAACTTTTGAAGTCAAATGAGTTTTTTCTTCACTTTTGTAAAAATAAATACAAACTTCTACGAACTTCCCGGATAGTCACATCATCGAAACACAAATTAGATAGACAAGAATCGGAACTGAAACAAAAAAGCATAGGAAACATTTTAAATGTTTCTTTTCAATTTTGAATTATAACTATTTAAATTAAAATTCGTGAGAAGGCATGGAACTCTTTAAATTGTGATGGAATAGAGACAGAAGACTCTAGGAATACCAAACAGGGGGACCGGTCAGAACGCACTCACCCGGTCATTAGCAAACGTAGACCAGTCAAAAAGCATCAAAACTGTGGACGTTAAATCTCTTGGGACATAATTTCATCAAGTTGACAGCAAGTCGGGGTTGAAGTAATCTTCAACATTCCGAAAACTATAAGTAACTAAAAGAGTTTATAGCCGCATCGTCTAATTTGGTAATTATAATGAGAATCGCGGTTATAGAGTTAAGAGTGGACGTTTGTCTGAATGTAAATAACAATAATATTCAAATTCAAATTCAAAATCATTTATTCAATTAAGACACTCAGTGACATTTATGAACGTTAAATTGTCGAAGTAAATTAGGTGAAAACACCAAAATCTACTGCCTGCTTGTGTCAGATCTTCAGGTACAACAGTGTTAGTGTTACACGAAAGGTAAACAGGATGCAAGCTGATGCCACCTGAATTTCATTTTATTGAAATGCTCCAAAAGCTAACGTACTAAAAAATAAAAATCACTCAGTAATACCGTTGAAGGTTTGAACTTATTAAACATAGAAATCATTCAAGGTGCACATCTACCTTCATTCAGTTACAAAATCTACTGTTAAAAATAATTCGTAACTGGATTAAGAGGCTAGAGTTGCAGTTGATCGAACCAAAATAACAGTATAGGCTAAAGCATCGCTGACTAGGCCGACCAGTCACCCCAAGCAGCACCCGTTTACGAGTATGACGCATGGACCAGCCATCATCTCCTTGGTCCAATCCAATACAAATGGTATATTGAGAAAAGTTTAATACAAGCATTTGAAATCGGCATATCTTAAAATTACTACCATCAAATATGATTCTCAATTAAAGTAGGGCAAAGGATGTAGAACAAAATTAATATTTTTCAAGTTCCCAAGTTCTAAAATCCACGAGCAGCGATCATAGCGTAGATATAATATCATAAAACCGTGGAACTTGACTAACTTTGCGGACTTATCTGTACGATTTAAGGGCACCCAGCAGATTTATACTGAAAAGCTTTGGTGTGGAAACTTTGATCGTATTTTCTTTTATTTACTTTTTTATTCGCGTATTTTATGTGTGTGTTTTTGGTACAGAAAAATAAAAACAATAAAGCAAATTTTTACGATCAAGTTTTTTTTCCTTGGCTTCACACAATTTAGTTATAAAGTTCTGAATAATCCTGAGGTGGTTAGCTAGACAACCTCTTCATCTCTTCATTTAACCTACAA
The DNA here is from genome assembly GCA_949752705.1 of Callimorpha dominula. Lineage (NCBI taxonomy): Eukaryota > Metazoa > Arthropoda > Insecta > Lepidoptera > Erebidae > Callimorpha > Callimorpha dominula. The sequence continues at coordinate 3,219,833 of OX457004.1, read as the reverse complement.
ACATTGGTAGTAACAAAATGTTGCTATTCCAGGTATTGTTGGTATACTCGTAGCTGGGAATGTCGATAGTCCAACTAGAAGTTCACGAATGTTTGACGCTCCTTACTAAGAAACGGTTACGATATTATAACGTTAATCAATGTAAAGTGACAATCGACTAGTTGGTAATAATAATTATCTTATTACTCTAATTTATTTTACTAAACTAATCAAATTCAAGTCGCTGCTTCATATGTAAATAAACACTGATTCATAATATAATGTATATATGTATTAATTATGTAGACATACGGGTATTTTGGGTAAAAGGTATTGCAACACTTTTACCCTGTATTCAAGTCTAGAAATCGCGATAACTTTAAGTAAAATTTTCACTCTGCTCCATTTAGATATAAAGTTTGAAGCACAACACTAATTGGTACTTGGTTCTACACAATTTCCAACGTTACAACCTAGCCAGATATTAAAAAAGCTTTAAAGAAAACTGAATACAGAACGAAGACCTTTGGATGAACAACTTCAATTGCTGCTCCAACCTTACAAAGTGGAAAAGTTAAAATAATAATTTACTCGTCAAAGTATAAAAAGTTTTCTACCACTTAGCTCAATTGTTGTAGACACTAAGTTATATTCTCCGTGGAGTTAAAACTTAGATAAGGAACCATCTCTGGTCTTAATGTAGAATCGGGTTTGATCTTGAAATCCAAGGAGCTCAGCATGGCAATAAAAATCAAAGTCTTTGACACCTGCATACTTCCAGTCATTATTTACGGGTACATAACGTGGCCACTCAAGCCATGGATAACGCCAGGTCTCCTACGCTGTATACGAAACCGAGACTCACTTTACAAAAAAGTTAAACAATCACTTGAGAACTTTATACTTACCATAGCCTTCAAAGGATACAGAATTTTTTGTACTAAAAGAAATCAAAAGACAGTTTGATGACGATCAATTAAATAAGGCTTCTAAAAAGTTCTGGAATACCATAAAACCACTTCAAATAACAAATACTTCCAAACCAAAAAACTCCTGCAGTCAATTGTTATCACTCTCCTCATTACCGCACCAGTAATGTTGACAAAATTTTTGAGATTGTGCACCTCTTCATAATATAAAATATAGTAAATATTTTGTCTAAGAACAAACAGACCCCGATGAAGTTTTATCAACTATAAATTCGCTCAGGGCTAATGCCGCTACTGGTTGGGACGGTATGTCTCCTACTTTTCTGAAACAATATGCTCGGACCCTTGCTTCTATATTAGGCTACATTTTCAACCTCTGCTTTGAAACATCTATTTTTCCTAGTTGTATAAAAAGAGCCATCATCCATCCGATCTATAAAGGTGGTAACGGAAATCAACCTAGTAATTACCGGCCTATAGCCGTCCTTAGCGTCCTATTAAAAATTATTGAAAGATTCATTAACAAGAGATTGGTATACAACCTAGACCATTTTAATTTGTTTACCTCTCAACAATTTGGATTCTTTAAAAACCTGGCGACACGATCCATAATTTAATGAAACCTAAACGATAATAATAAGGTGTTAACTATTTACCTGGACTTTGCAAAGGCCTTTAATACGGTGCCTATTCCCACCCTCTTACAGAATCTGGAAAATTATGGCATCAGAGGCTGAGTACTGGCTGATAACTTTCAAACAATTCAAGGAAAGATTCTTGAATTATTTAAAAGTTATGTTTCAAATCCTTCACAAATTGTTACTATAGACCAGCATTTTAGCGATGAGCATGTATGAGCAGTATTTAAAGCCCAACGCTCTTTTTAGTACTCATCAATGACCAACCTTAAATTTCAAAACGCGAAAATTGTATCTTTCGCTGACGACACTGCCATCACCTTTTTCGCAAATTCATAGTCGAACCTTCAAATAATTGCACAAAATGATTTCGACTCTATGTTGTAGTAGCTTTTTTCTCACACCTTAACCGTCAACACTACTAAAACAAAATTGATATCCTTCTCATTAAACGCAATATCTCAACCAAAATCACCCTAAACCTAAATAGCGCACACTTGTTCTTCACAACTTACAGTTTCTTGTCGGTGTCCAAATTTAACTTCTACCTTGGCATTATCCTTGATAAAAAATTTAGACAGCGTATTGACATTCTATCAGGTCGTATTCCAAAGCAAACAGAATATATACATCTTCAAAATATTCAAAATAAATAATTAATACGACCTTTATAAAGTGGTTGAGTTAGACCCGAAATTACAATCTTTGATACTAGGACTTCACCAATAATTGCTAAACCTACAGGCACAATTCACAACAGGTTAAGGATGGAATATTGTCAAACAGTGCACACAAAACAAAAAACTGTGCAGTCAACCTGTGGAGTTGATGGCGCAGTTTTTTGGTTAGTTATAATCCTGGTGTTATCTAAGACGGTTTCGGGACCACAACGCAGCGCCAGATTGATAAGAAGAGTCAAAGGCTTCTTTCCTTCCTTTGACTCTTCTTATCATTCTGGCGCATATCAGTAATGAGATTCTTGAGGTAAGTCCACAAGTATGGATAGACCAATTTGGCGAAAAGTTACGCATTGGGTACTAATTGGTACCTGTGGTTGACCAGTCCCCGGTAATACAATGCTATTCACACAGTATTGGGAATCATGTAATCTGCCCCCTATAAAATAATTATTTTTTATGAGTAAATTTTTTATTATTAATTAGTAAGTTATATTCCACGAGATTCTTTTGCGATGAAAAAATTACGAAATTCGAAGATTATTGTAATTCATCTACAGAAAAAGGACGAGAATGCAAAGATTCACTCTTGAAACTCAAACGAAACACATAACACCGATGTGTTATGTGTTTATACCTTAATAAATGAGAGAAACGTTCCAAGGCGATCACGCCTGTGCTATTAGTTTATTATTATAGGAACTGAGTAAACAAATATTACTCTTTATTTCTGGATAATCATTGGACTCTTCTGGATTTTCCCTGCTTGTGGCATCACAACAGCGACCAACCCCTCCAATGATGTTAGTCGTCATTGTCGTGAATCAGACTGGAAAATGTGTCACAAAACTCGACCCAATTATCGTAAGAACCCGAGAACTTAGATAGGTTGATAGTGGTCATTTTGACGAGCTGACGTTTAGATATACTACAGTTTGGTATAGAATCCTTTTGATCTTATGAAAAGTTTAGATTTAGAAAATGTATTTATTATATTTTTTCTTTTACCGTTAACGAATAATATTGTAATTCTATAGCCGTTTTTTTGACCATTTCATCGTCAACTCTCACACACACTCTAGCTGTATATGAATTTCATTAAATTCCCTTATTTTTCAAATTTAATCATGCGCAATTGTAAATTGGTTAGTATCCAGTCATTAAGGCGACGAGTACTGTTGATGTTTAATTTTACAACCTGTTTATAGCCTAATTTAATTAGCACTGATTTAATTCTCAATGTTATAAATTAGTGTGACGAAACACATACCTAATATTATGGCTAAAACTGTATTTTTATAAGAATACTTTTAATACAAAGTTTTAAAAGTATTCTTCTTCTTAATTCTTCTTCTTCTTAATAATTTAGTCAAATATAATTCACAAACAAGTTGTATAAAATAGTTACTGACTGCTACGTAAAAGTAGACAATTACACTTGTTAATGGGTAAACTTTAACTCGTTGTCTTGTGTTCTTGACTTCACCTTTTCACCCCGAACCGTGGTTGACGCACTTGCTTTAATTAATCCTCCTCGATATAATTAGATTCTTATTTATTCTGAATATAATTATTACTAACGCGAGGTAGGCAAACTTTGGCCGATGAAGTATGAAGATGTAGTTGCCCTTTGATGGCTGTTACGGAAAAAAAATTGTCAGAAATAAAAAAAATCATCAAAGAGTATTAGCAAATCACGTATTTATAAGATAAGGAAGTGTTCATAAGATTTTATATCCTTCGCCTGAGGAGCATAGATTCGTGCTGGGTACTGCACGTGAAATGGTGACAGGAGCTAAGTTTGGTACAGGCTCATCTCGGTGCGTTTACGCCATTATGAAAGGTGACGGTAGATTTATCAATACAATCATCAAACTAAGCGAAGCCAGTCAAGAATTCGGTTGTTTCAAAATGAACTAAAGTGAAGCGATCGAAAAGCGCAAAGAAGATTTTGATTGCTAGTTTTATCACTAGAGCCTCCGGAAACCTCACTCACTCGGCAAAAAGAATCCGAAAAGCAATGTAATCATGTAAGATGTATAATTCGGGACTTAATCGCGATAATATTTAAAAGGTACTATACCTCTACTACACACCTCATATATATCAAAGTCGCGAAAGTTTAAAAACAATTAATGTAATCATGGCTTCACTGTCGGTTTTCTGTGAAGCCGTGCTATCACGGTCGTGACGTGCCGAAGCATGGCTCTTCACGAAAACTCCTCCTTCCGTTAGCGCTGTCAGTAAATTGCTAAATATATGCGAATCATATGCTGTCGCGCATAGTTTAATTTATAATGAAAAAAAGATAGAATACATGGTCTTCGAGGCTGGTACCAGGTGTCCCGAAAATGTTTCCCTTTTATTATTAAATAGTAAAATGACAAGAACATTTAAGTTTAAATACTTGGGTCACCTGATTACAGTTGACCTGAGGGACGATGTAGATCCGGATAGGGAGCGTAGGGCATTGTCAGTTCAGGCGAATATGTTTGCCCGCTGGTTTTCTCGATTTGCAGATGTTGTTAAAATCCTATTGTTTAAAACATACTGCTCATCATTGTACACGGGAGACATGTGCTTCAAGTATACCCAGAAGGCTTACAGTGCGCTGCGCATCCAGTTCAAAATGCATTCAAATTGCTGTTGAGGTAGCGTATCAATAATATTTACTGAGGCACGCACAGACTGTTTTGATGCGGTTTGTCGTGAGAAATGTGCCTCACTGCGGGGCCTAGTGCATGACAGCCCCTACAGCATGTTGCGTGCGATTGCTGATCGGGTGGATAACCCTCATGTATAGAATTTGGTGACTCACACCAAGTCTGTTTTAGTAATGAAGTACTAACATTACAGTTTTTAAGAATAATTGTTACTAACATAGTAGACCTTTTTGTAGTCTGATGAATATTTTAATATTTACATATATATTTATAGCAATTTCTCACACTCCAATCAATCCTGTTCTATCTCATCATGTACGATGATATGGGTAAATAATAAACATCCTTAATGTTCTTATTAGCCTGTTAAGGAAACATATTTGGGTCAGCGATAGATTAATTGTAATTTATCAGCACAGGCTTTATTTACAGCCTTCAGAAGGGAAGTCCGGACCGTACTCGGTAGTCTGTTGTATAACGTATAAATATCTTCTGCATAGTAATAATTAACTGGGTTATTTCATTATGAAGATGTTGATAGATTTTAATTGTTATTTTTAATTTTGTGGCTAACGGTCGAAATCAGTAAGATGGTTTTATTATGTCGCTCTTTCTCTCTGTCAGTAAAAGGACGGTCATTGCTAAACACATTTCTCTCATAATGCCACCTACAACGAGTTTTCTACCGCCTAAATCCAGTGTCTTAGTGACACTCTGAAATCTAGTGAAAACGAATCTTTTTACTATATCTTTCATATACAGGCGTGGACCATTTTCATCATCATCACTTTCAATCAGGTGAGTTGGAAAACAAACGCCACACAATTAAAAAAAGAACAAACTTCTTTATGCCGTACGTTCGTTTCAAGGACTTTTCTAGAAATTAAATATACATACGAGTATTTAAAAGTGATAGGATACTTAATCACTCACTCATTGACTAATCCATAGGAGAAGGTGCATAGAAGAAGGTAAAGATTTTTTTTTAGAAATGTATATTTAATCACTAAATGCAAAGATTACTTTCGCTAAGTTAGTATCGTAGTTCTTAACCCATTAGAGCCTGAGTTATCGAAGTATTTTTTTTTTCGTTTTTATCTATATTTTGGTTGAATGTCTTCCAAATAACACCAAAAAAATCAAAAATTAAATTTTATGACTCTTAATTTTGAGCTTTGGTCTCAAAGCTAGGTCATAGGAAGTACTAATAAAAATCTTTTTAACAAAAAATTAAACCGACGAAAAGAACTGAAAAGCAAAAAATAAATAAACCTTAAGTCTTAAGTATTGAGCTTATTTACATAAACTATCTAATTTTATATGAACTTATTTTGAGTTGCGCATTATCCAAAAGGTATGTAAAAATAGGCCACCACCAGTTATTTTTGCCTTGAATCTTAATCCAATCATTATTTATACGTGCATTTAAAGGATCTGTGCCTCTCATGTACTGATTGTACACTGCAATAAGATTAGGCCTTGGTACTTTAAGTTTTTGTTGACTGGCCTGGTTAACCTATTCGCCACTCCTACTGGACATGTGATCTATAGAAGTAACAGTAACACCTGAGTTACCATTCATCTATAACAAATTATAATTACGGTGTGTGAAACAATTTCTGCGCCAGCCAAATATTTGACAGGGAGACCTGTCAAATATTTTATCAGCCCACCCGAATCTTCAGTAGAATCCTCATCAAATGTCCTATAAATTACTATTATTCTATTTTTTCAACAAATCCGCAAAGTTATGCAGCTTCATCGTAAAAGGGTAAAATAATATTTTTAGGAAGTAATGTACCTATAACGGCCTAGAGTTGCCATATGGCAACAGGTAAAAAACCTTCATAATATAAAAAATGCATAAGAAACAACTATTTATTCTATCTTATAATAAATCAGACTTGTGTCTGTCTGAACATGTATTTTGCAAAAGGATCAAGGAAAAATTACACATAGTGAAAAATAATACACATAAATTTTTCTGTTCTGCGATTTCTGCGTTTTCGTGATAGCCAACAAATGAAAGTGCCACTACCCACAAACTATAAATATTACTGACTACAAATTGTTTGTTATCGATGACTAATATCTTTCGTTAAAGGGTTTTAATTACAAAAGAGGACTGCGGTCCATAGTTTTAGATATACAATTTTTAAATGTTTTTATTATGGTATAGGGGGCACACGAGCAGACTGGTCACCTGATGGTAAATGACTACCGCCGCCCATGGGCACCTGCAACTCAAAAGTCACATGTGCGTTGCCGGCCTAAGATGGGAGTAGGGGAAGAGGGGGGAAGAGCTTGACGAGGGTTGAGGAAGGGAGAGGGAAGGGTTAGGACCTCCGGTAACCTCGCTTACGCGGCGAAAAGCAATGTAAGTATTGCTTCACTGTCGGTTTTCTGTGAGGCCGTGGTATCACTCCGGTCGAGCCGGCCCATATGTGCCGTAGCATGGCTCTGCCACCAACTAAAATCAAACAAACTACTCATGTTGCCAAATGGCAACACTTGGTTCTTATGGGTTAAGAAAGGTCCTTGCTCCTGACATTATTATTATGACTTGATTGTATGGCTTTAAGCTATCCAAATACGGTATGATTATCAATTTATGATGTCTTATCACACCAAGGTTTTGAGTTAAATAGAGAGGGCACATCCATTATCGTTTCCAGTGACGTTTCGTTATTTTTAAAATTCAAACAAACAATGCAAAACATAGAACTGCAAATAAGTGAATTTGAAAAGATTGGAGTGCAAAACTATACGTTCATTTAGCACTGGAAATAAAATTTACTTTAGAAAATAAAAGGTGACAATGAAAAAGTGCTCAGCTCTGTTTCAGAGTAAGAAATGGTGTTTGTCGTCATTTTATTATGTAGCTAAAAGTACAGGTTTCACTGTGTGGCGAGAATTTATATACAAATCTAGGAATCCGTTGCAACTTCTGTAAGAAAATCATTTGTAAATTATTACTACCATGTCACAATACAAAAAAGGAATGAATCGTAAGTTTTCAGTTATCATATAAATGTCTTGTGTAGATTATTATGTGGCTATTTCTATTAGTTAAAATCTCTGCCCATGATCACAAACAGTTTAAAAAAAACTAACTTCTTGTCTTTTACAGTTGCTGACCTGCCTGTAATCCAATAAACAATAACTGCGTTAAACGTTATATGTTGAGTTTAAATAGCCAATTACTACTGCTTTGGTTCTCAAGAAAGTCACACATATTTTCGCGAAGCGACAGTGGCTTGAGACTTTCAGTCCCTACCACTGGAAAGGCCAAGGCAAGCGAGACTAAAGGTCTTGTGAGATGTATTTTTAGGAGCTAATCTTGCTTTTCGAATGTAGGAAAGAGATGAAAAGTTACATTAATACTGTATTGTAACTAATGTCTTAATGTTGTAAGTTGGAAGATGCATTATTCTTTCATATTGCAAATGTTTTTCATGATGTTATTTTGTAGCAGTTATTACAGTTTTTGTTAAAAGAAATAGTGTTCACGTAAGTTTAGCAACAGCTGAAATCTGCCTGTAAATGTTAATCCGTGTTTTTGTTACACTTGACATTTAGAGTTTACTTCTTTGCTTTTACCACCCAGATGCGCATAGACTGCAGTTTATTGCGATCTCTACCTTTTTAGAAAAAAAACGCGTTATATGTATCTTTTATTGAGATCTATTACTGTATAGATACACTCTGTGAACCCCTAAAATGTATACAAATGTGCATCATAATAAATCAGGAGCATTTAGAATATAACTATTTCAGCATTCCATCCCAATTTAATTGAACCAAATGAATCAACATTGCGTTTGTCTACGAAAATATAAAAAGCGAAGTGAATCGAAAAACCTAATTGAACATTTGAAATAACATTTCAATGATGTGTATAATCTGTGACGCGTATTTACGAATAATCATTGAAACTATAAAGATTACCTAGATTTTATGCTTGTCGTAAATTTTTCATAGCATTATATTAAATAATTATAGATTCCTGTAATTACTTAATTTATTATGCATTATATTAAGTAATTATAGGAATCTATAATTACTTAATATAATGCATAATTAACAAGAAATGAATTAACGTAAGAGAAAAACGTACTATATCTATTCAGATATAGGACGTTTTAAAAAAAAAAAACAAGCTTTTCTTACTTAACTTTTTAGTTCCTTTTATTAACAAGTAATAAAAGCTTGTCTGAGGTTTAGAACTCTAAAAAGATAATTATATTTTATTAATTTTATTCCATGAATATAAATTAGTTCTCCATCCAGTCAGATTGACAGCGACTAGCAGACTTAAACATCAAGCATTTATTTTTTCTTCATCTTTGACATCAAACAATTGTAATACAATTGTTGATTTAGTAAATATGCGACATTGACGTATATAAATATTCACCAGTGCATTCGGAAGTTTCGTTAATGCATGTCGGCGTAAATATTTTATTTCCTTTTGTTCTGTTCACAGTCAATCACGTTCATCATGAATATAAAAATGTTTTAAATAACAGTTTGGTATTGTATATTTGGAAGGTTTATTTTTAGTTGCAAAAGTTTGCATGTTGCTAAAATACTAAGTAATGTGAACTTGCTGGGCGTGTTGAGTCGTGCCTGCAATTATCTCAATAATGGAAAGAGATGGCTATAGTTTAAAATTGTATTCGGAACTGACTAGCAGCCATGTTTCGTCAGCCGTCAAGTAAGGAGCACCGAGATAGAGTGACAACACTGTAGTCCTCATCACATTACTATGGGGAGTAGGAACATTTAAACTGTTTGAAACAAAAAGAGACAAAGTAGTTTTTTTGAAGAGAAGTCTTTAGGTACGTTTGTGTACTTTTGCTATGGTGAAAAAACACTAAACTCGTGAACGTCACGCTAATAATACATATATAAATACACTAGAGGGCGCTAATCTAAACATTGCGTTATGTTACCTCCTTATCAATGTGACATTTTAAGATCGTTGTTTCGTTTAAGTTTTCACTTCTGTCGGCAGTCCCCATGACTGCCTATTTTATTTTTGTCCCAGTCTGCCTGTCAGATTTCTAACTGGCTACTGAGCTCAGTTGACAAACAAACATTTTATTTTATCATGAGGTTCTGTGACGTACGTATGTGTTAAGTACTATTTTATGCACAAACGGAGATATATCTCTAATTAATATACTCATTTCTGACACGCTGTTATGCTCTACCGACTACGGCGAGAACATACCCGAGCGATAATGTAAAATTTCATGTTATCTGAGTTATCAGACTTATCTTTGAGAGAGGCGGTTCACGGCAATGAAACCACCTGCCCTTTACAGTTCCACGCCATCATATCAACACAAGAAAAACGAAGAAGGCCATATGACTTATGTATAAGTCTAGTCAAGCACTACCTATGTTTTACTAAAGCATTTAAAATATTAAAGTGCGTTAATAAGCAATGTATAATTGGATCTATAACTTTTATTATTTCAGTATTTTTATTCCCTTAGTGTAATGTAAAGATAAAGTTTTAATAAATTTAAAATAAATACATTTCTAAAATATACTAAATGTTAGCGACAAAACTGAAATAAAAACCAATGTATAAATAACTCTTACGCCTAGAAAGCACTTAGGAAAGCTAAAGAAAGAAATAAAAACGGATCGCTTCACGTCTCACAAGAGTGATTGAGTCGTTTAACTGATTCTAACGCACGTCCATCCCTTCATTATACTTAGTACAGTATCCTTAACCTCTGGAGTGGTCGTAACTTTGACGTATACCATCATTTGTCCAAACTGCGTCCCTGAGGCGACTTAGCGCGGTAACTTTTTATTTTTGATGTTCAACAATAAATCTCTGATATGATCCGCCTTCAAGATAGTTTCGTTTTACGATACCTTCTCTGCCTTTTAGCTTTGTTTTTGTTTATTTGGTTTCATGTAGATGTTTGGATTAAGAATAACAATTTAGAATTTTGTTCGTGTTTGAATTGCTGGTACTGTAGATATCCAATAAATTCTGCATATATGAATTATTTGGTTTGCGTTATGTGAATCTGCGGTATGAAATGAAACTCATGTCGGTTTATTATAGATTTCGTGTTTATTCATAACAAATTTTACATTGTGTTGTTTATTTCACTTAAATAAAACACTGTAACGTTGGTAGTAGCGATAAGCATTTTTTTAACTAGTTTGAGAGTTTCGCACACATTTACGTCAATTGTTATACTGTTGTAGCTGTTAAGAGGTATTTTAATTTATTTCATTTGGAATACTTACAGCTAAGCAGTGAAATACACAAGAAACTAAATATATGAAGGCCAATTTAAAGTATTTACAATTAGTAAATGTTTTGAATAAAAGCAGTAATTGATGAATACACTGCAGTAAAAGAAAAACAAAACAGCATGCGCACACATTTACATGATCAATTACGAGCGAAAAAATGTTTTGTAATTATTCTTTTTAGATGAGAAACACTGGTATCAAATGAATTAACGTATATTTCCTCTCAAAGCTTATTTAATGTTCTAGATACGACAATCATATAGCTGTTTTGTCTCTAAGTGGTTCTTACACGCGGTATATGAAGTAAGTCCGTTTTCACTCCTAAGGTACCTCAATACATCTCTACAAGTATCCGGAAGTATATTTATGTGTTTTATACTGGAGGAATCGTAAAAAGCGTTTCTGAATACGTTTTATTCTGTCTGTGTATCTACTATAGTGGGGATTAAATAACTGTGAGGCGTACTCCAAGTGACTGCGAACACGAGCGCAATGACGTATCTTAAAGGTTTTTATATTTTCACTAGAGAAGCTTAATACAAATCCAAGGGCCCCTAGCCTTTTCTATGATGTTGTCAATATGAGTATCAAATAGTACTCGTAGTTTCGAATCGAAGGTTATCCCAAGATCTTGGACTACTTTTATGCCATTTAAAATAACTTCATTAATTTTGTAGTCGAATGTAATAGGGTTAGGCTTACAAATAAATGGAAGAATAAAACACTTAGACACATTGAGTTACAGTCTATTCTGAGAACAGTAATTTTGGAGAGTGTTTAGATCTTGGTTGGGATGGGGTATAACATTTTCATGTCATCAGCATACATAATTATTTTAGTATAGGAGAAGCATAAGTCGATACCGTTTTTATATATAATATACAACAAAGGACCCAATAAGGTTCCTTGAAGAATTCCAGAAGGGATCGACACAGATGTGGTTGACTAATAAGAACAACTGTTTTACATCGATTATTTATCAATATATGACTTAAACCACCTGAATATGTCATTGTCATTAGGCATCACCTACGTCGATATGATCGAACGATTTACTGTAGACAGTGTAGACTAGATCGACCTAAGAAGGCTCGGACATGATGTCTGTCAATAATTCCAAACATACGAGAAGGCTGGACCTACATTTCAGAAAACCTTGTTGGTAGTAATTAAGGGACTATATGATGGTGTGATACACAGAAGAATATACCATTCTTTCAAATATACAGAGCATGTATATTGGCCGGTCCTTCTCAACTAGGTCTTTGGGGGTTTACCTTGTGTAAGTGATTTGGAAAAAAATGGTATTTTCCATATAGACGGCACAACTGCCTCATTAAGAGAGCGTTTAAATAACGGAGCAAGAGGTATAGTAAAACTTTCAGCATATTTAGAGATCATAGGAGGAATACCACTTTCGATGTATTTATATTCACTCCCTTTAGGAGCTCAAAAACTTCCCTTTCAGGAACTTCAATGGGACTTGTATCCGCAACACTCTCATATATGATATGTGTAAGCTCAGTAGTGCAGGCCAAGGAAGTTACAATAAAAAAATCGTTAAACAAATTACAAATTATTTCTCCCTGGTTCATATTTCTTTGTGGAGGGATAGGTATTAGTAGTTTTGTTATTGTTTGATGATTGACCAGAAGGCTTTGAGAGATTTGTTAAAACTATCTTCAATAAGATTTATTATTTTAACTTTAAATATATGTTACTTTCTTAAAAATGTTACAGCACATCACAGCATTTAAATTAAGATTTATTTTTTCAGAATATAGTTAAGTTTGTGAAAACAAAATACAAAATAATGACTTAACTAGGTTATTTACTAACTAGTAGGTCAAGTACCTATTATTTGATGTTATATTAACTGAAATGGTTCTATTATAGTACTTATAGTCGTACTATTAAGGTTTCAGTAAGACACAAAAGCTTGAAATTTGTATCGCACTTTGTTGCTTTTACTACTTCGTAATCGGAACTCATCTCACTCAGCCTCACACTCCACTTTATAGGGATGGGGTCCCAGGCAGATCCATATTGATGAAACTAGTACCGCTTACAACAAAATATAACTCAAAGCAATACAAAATTAAACAAATAATCGAGCTTTATTAGACGTAAACATCAATCAATCATATCAAATAAATGAATTTCACTTCATCCCACTTGCTCGGAATTCTTAGTAGGTAAAGGAGTTGTAACAATATATTTAATGTAGTGCAAATAATTTGAAATTTTAATCTTTAATCACTAAAAATGTTTAATATAAAAATTTATTTCCTATACTGTCCACACACTGCCATCTGATCTCAAACTAGGCAGAGCCTGTACTATGGTAACCAGACTGCTGATAAACATACTTATATATTACTAAATACATTTTTTTTATTGTGAAATTGCATTGGCGTTTGTCTTCTAACTTATCTGATGGAAAGTGACGATGAGAACGAAGATGGTACACGCCTATCCAAGCGAAACCTATTCACTCTACACTTCAACGTTCCAGGATTATAATTGACTGGAAAAATACCAGTTGATTTGATTGATGACCTGTGAGGTAAGACGGGCTGGATTACCGCCCAGAGTAAATATTAAGTATCAGTTTATGTAGCCAAGTTTAAGTAGGTAACGTATGTAAAAACTAGAAAAGTCAATTCTTGAGCTTCTATTTACCATAAGTTATCTGATTTGTGGGTAAAAATTCAACCGTTTAAAGTTAAGACGTTATATTTTTAAATATCAAAAATTGTGTCCTAGAAAAGAAAAATAAGAATTTGTGTTTTAAATTTATTTTAGTTGTATGTACTTATAAATAAATTTCAGGATTATCTACAGAACTTGTCACAAATTTAGATCTCAATTCTTTTGTAGGCGTAATCAGGAAACGCGCATGTTCTTGATATTGAACTTGGCTCCCAACACAGATAATGCAAATATACGTACATATTATAGATAAATTACACCCAGACACATAACAAAAAATTATCGTGTTCATTACATAATTAATTTTTCTTGGTGAGAATCGAACCCACGACTAACCACTAGACTAACAGACCCGACATACACGTAACACGGATCTTTCTATAACATCATATACATTAAAAATATTAACAGTCTGGGGAAGCATCCCTCTCATGTAAGCAACGTAGCGTAAAATATTTAATCTAGAAATAAATTTAGTTCTAAATTAATTTAGCCATAGCAAACAAGATTCAGGGATCATCAAAACACGCTCGAGGCACCGACCAGTTTATTAAGGGCTCAAAAACGTTAGTTAAGACTTAAAGGATTTGTGAATTCTATATTTATATTAAGGTTAATATTTTGATAAATTTATATACTTACATATTTAATTTAAGTTGTACGTAAACTAGTCAAGAGAGAGATATAAATAATATGAATAGGAGTGCTATTGTAGTATTGTATGTATTATAGGAGTGCTCTTTTGAATTGTTTAGCTCGCCATATTTTCGCCCATTGCATATTAAAGCGGTACACCACACTTGTGTGTATAGACTGGTTCGTATGAATCCAACGGAAAAACCCACTCGTCATCTCCTAATTACATTGGCATATACTGATTTTTTTCAAGGAGATTCACACATTATTTCTTGCTGGCATTGTTCTTGCTTTGTTGTCTGTAGTGATTAATATTATCCTACCGCGCGCCGTTCAAATGTATAGAAAACATATGTACGGACAGCGTATGAAAGATAAAATACTTTTTTCCAACAATGTAGTGGGGTACTGATAAAGATTGTACTCAGGTGTAGTCGTAAATCTTTTCACCCACATCCACGTATAAATTACCAGTCCCAGTGACCTCTGACCTTGACATACCGGACACAGTTGAGACCTTAATTAAGAAATATGCAATCTGTTTTATTAAACCTTGGTAAATATTACAGATACGGTTTTTGTCAACTGAAAAAGAGAATTTCTCAAACCTTGTGTGAGTCATCTTTGCTGGGATGATGAAACAATAAAAATCGTTTGAAAAATAAACGTCAATAATTCCCGTTTTGAAAATATTATTTGTGTGATACACCTTTTTTTTTTTTTTTTTTTTTTATCGTGTGGAAACCCCCACGGGTCATCACCTCACCGGAGCTAACGGTAAGATGGTATGTCGGAATCGAACCGACTAAAACCACACGGTGTTCCGTCACAAGGAGGTCTATTGCAGGAGGACCCGGGTATACCCTAGGAAGGAGTCCTCCGGGAACCCCTACAGACCTTCAGCAGGCGACCAATGTGTGTGATACACCTACTTTTGTGACAACTTCCATTCATTTGATATTCATTCCTTTTTAAATTATTCAAAACAATGAATTATTCCTTAAACATTGTATAAATAATTCAATTAATTGTTCCTTTATAGTTTGTTATTCCTTTGTTTAATTATTTATTAGTATTAGTTGTTTATTTACATTACATTAACATGTATTGTGTTTGTTGTACTATGTCAGTAAATATATATATATATATATTTTTTTTTTCGTTTAAATTATCTTTCTCATCGTACGGTCATATAATATAATGAGAAAAATTACCCTTAATTAATGTTCTGAATTGAACATATTATCGGATATTTAATTAGTGAAGGCCCTTGAAGGAACACTAATTAGTATTGTGTTACTATCCATGATCTTTTCATAGAAATGTATAGATATAAGTTTATTTATTGGTAAATTATTAAGTTACTGCTAGCCATTAGATTCTTAGAGTGGGTAAGTGAATATGAGTAAAATTTAATAATACCTATCTATAGGGGTTTTGTTAAGTCGATTTTACTACGTAAGGTCAAATTTTATATTTGTTTCAAACAATGCATATTTATTTATTATTAAGTATCAAAAGATTTATGAAAAAGATTTTTAAATTATAATTTTGAATACGAGTACAGACGACCTGTAGATCGACTGGATGATGAAGGCGGAGGACCTCATGCTATGTCTCAAATTTAGAGAGACTCATGTCCAACAGTGAATTTTAATAGGCTAATTCATTGATTGAAGTAAATTTTTATTGCAGTTGTTTATATGCTTTTAAATAACATTATAATCTAAATTATAATTTTCTTGTTAAATATACGATACATGTTAACCAAATATGGCTAATAAATAGTCCTAATTCATCCGAAAACAAACAGGCAATAATTACCCGCCTTGAGTTGAATATTATAATCTCAGTAATTGATTTAAGTTCAATAAAAAAAAAATATCGCTTCACGTCATATGCGTCATTTGCGTCTCAAATAAGTAAATGGATCGCCTCCCGGCGAAAAAAGGTGTCATAATACAAAAACAGGTATTTCGAGAAGACACGACTTTATGCCTGTGAATTGAACAAAACAGCTCAGTGCAAAAGGGAACTTTGGCTCCCTCTGCTCTCCACTCCCTTTTTCACTGAGCTAATAACGATGTTTTTACAGCTGACCAAATGCAACATTTGTTATTCAATGCTATAAAAATGTTAAAACGTACCTAACATGACATGTGATATGACACTTTTTTCATGATATGACACTTTTTTTGCGGGGATGCGATATATACTGGCTGAATTTATTTCTCATTTAATAAAGTCATAAGTACATCTATCACTATAAATAGAATGTAAGATTACTTACTTTGATTTTATGGGTCCAGCGTAACAAGTGTACTGTAGTGTTCAAACATCCTTTGAACTTGTTAGAAGCTGGCCGTTAAAATAACAACTAAGTCACTGAGCTTTGAACAAATTTGTTTTGTATAAAGAATAGGGAAAACAACAGACAGCAGGAGAGTCTCGTCGTGGTGATGATGATCCTCGGCCGATTTCGACCATGGTGACCGCTTTAACTCCGTAGCTGGCGTTCGTGTGCTCGCATGTGGCTTAAGTATCCAATCTTATATGTAAAGATTCAGGCGCATTGTGGACATGTGAGCACACCGTTAATTAAGTTATAATTAATTGCCACAGTCGGTCGGGCTTTCAACTCGTCGCGTCTGGCATCAAGCTCTGAACAACGCGCAGACTCGAACTTGTTGATTTTATCCTTTAATGTGGATCTCCATTTAGGACGATCGGTAGCCAATTGCTCCCACTGCGAAGTATCCAGATTGCACTTTTTCATGTGCCGCTTCAGCACATATTTAAATCTTAGGAATTGTCCGCCATGCTTACGCTTGCCCTCCTCAAGCTCACTATAAAAGATGCGCTTAGCTATTCGCTCGCCCGCCATTCGATAGACATGGCCGCACCAGCGAAGCTGTTGCCGCATCAGATGTGATTCCATTCCCCCTACCTCAGCTCTTCGCAGTACTGTAGTGTTCCGAACACGGTCAGACCATCGGATCTTCATAATTTTTCTAAGACATTTAAGGTGGAAGTGGTCTAACATGCGGATATGGCGGCGGTAGACGGTCCATGTCTCAGTAGAGTAAAGGAGACTAGGCAACACAATCGCCATGTACACATTAATTTTCGTGGCCAGCTTCAGATCGTGTGAGCTGAAAACCTTGTTATCCAGCTTTTCGAATGCCGCAGCTGCGGTTCCGATCCGGCTGTTTATCTCAGCGTCAAGGTCGCACTAGGATGTTATCGTACTCCCCAAAATAGCGAAATTTATTGATGTGCTTCAGCACATCCTCCCCAAGCTTGATGGCAAGTGTCTCATGACCGTGGATATCCAGGGACATCACTTCCGTCTTTTTGACATAAATTTTTAGACCAAATTTCAAGCTTGACTCGTGGAATGCAGATATAAGCCGTTGCAGGTCATTTGGGGATTCAGCCACAAAGCACAAATCATCTGCATACATGATCTCTAAGATTAGTGCGTGACAGACTTTTGTGCGGGCCTCAAATCTGGCTAATTTGAAAAGGCTCTCTGCGAAAACGGATGCGGATTCCTTCAGGAATAGCTTGCAAGACCTCGCGTACTACGACTGTAAAGTACAACGCGCACAGTGTGGGAGCGAGAACGCACCCTTGCTTAACCCCACAGGTAACGGGAAAGAAGTCCGAGCATTCAGTGTCGACTATCACGCAACTTTGCATATCATCGTGAAGGAGTCTTATAAGTCTCAGAAACTTTTCCGTGCATCTGAATTTTGCGAGTACTATCCAAAGGGCTTCCCTCGGTACACTGCCGAAAGCCTTCTCAAGGTCCACAAAGCAGAGGTACATATTACGGCCCTGATCTCAGCTTATTCCTTGTAGTTGGCGCACTGAGAAAATCGCCTCGCAGGTGCTTCGATCTGGTCGGAAACCAAACTGAGTTTCTGGCAGTATATTTTCAGATAATTTCACAAGACGGTTTAAAAGTATTTTGGAAAAGACTTCTCCGGGACCGACAGAAGTGAGATGCCACGGTATGAATTGCAATCCGCTCGGTTACCCTTGCCTTTGTACAGTGCCCGAATTAGAGAGACCTTAAAAGTATTTGGAACTTGCTCTTTTTCCCACATATTGACAAAGAGTTCCCATATCGCAGAATGCAATCCACCCCCGCCGCACTTGAGCAGTTCCCCGGTATACAGTCGATACCAACCGCACGTTTATTTTGTTGTGATTCAATAGCCAGGATCACTTCGTCGAGCGACAACGGCTCATCCAGCTCAGTAGCTGTAGGGAGTTGAGTTAAAGAATTAATGTGCTGGAGATCAACTGAGCGATCCACGTTGAGCAAAGTGCTCCGCCCATCGCTTCAGCACGTCATCTCTGCTCTGAAGGAGTCCATCGCCATTGGCCGGTCTAAGGGGAACCCTTGCAGAATAGGACGTTCCGAGCAGCATTCGCACTTCATTATGAAATTCCCCCCGCTGGTTTGTGTCAGCAAGCCATTGCACATGACGAGCCTTCTCCTGCCACCAGTTGTCTTTTGCGTTTCATGCAAGTTTTCGCAGCTCCAGGTCACTTTGGCGTATCTCTGCTACTCTGTTAGCTTGGCGTGGTCCGCTATATTGCCGCAGGAGTCGTCGGTGTTTTTCATTTGTAAGTATCTGTAAGTACTCTATCATTCTCGTCAAACCAATCCTGATTTTTTCGGACCTAAAGTATCTTTGGCGGTGACTAAAATTTGGGAAGACAAAGAACCCCAAACGGAATCTATCTCACTAACCTTCTCTTTTAGTGGCAGTAGCTTAGCGCTCAAGGTTTCAGTGTATTTGTCTCTTGTCTCGCGTATCTCAAGTCGGTCCATATTGAGACTTAATGGCTTTGGCCTCTCTGATCTGCAAAGACGTTGGAGATGGAGACGTAGCTTTGTGACAGCAAGCCGGTGATCAGTCGAACAGTAAGCACCGCGCATGACACGGGTGACTTGGACTTGGGACAGGTGTTTATGTCGCACGATTGCATAGTCTATTAGGTGCCAATGCTTCGATCTAGGGTGCATCCACGTAGTCTTGTACTTAGCAGGCAGTCTGAATATAGTGTTAGTGATGGCCAGGTTGTATTGAGCACAAAGACTCAGCAATAGTTGGCCGTTACTATTCATATTAGTGTCTACCGAGAACATTCGGCCAGGCTACATAGTCTCTCGCAACCCTAGCATTGAAGCCACCCAAAAGAAGAAGTTGTTCTCTAGGGTGTATATTCTCGACACATCGCGCCAAGTCCTCATAAAACTGGTTCTTAATTTCATCAGACTTGTCTAGCGTTGGGGCATAGGCACTGATGAGATTAAGGTAGTTGTCATGTTCCATATGTAGGCGCAGTGTAGTTATTACTACACTTACTATTACCTACACTGTGACAGCATAGATATAATAGACGTGTCTCGCTCTGCCTATCCTGTCAGAGATATAAAATCATGACTATAATTATGTGAAATAAAATAATAGGTGTAATATTATGTGATGATGTAATGACATAAAATTAAACTGACTGACATTGAGTGTTATATATGACATGTACCATAATGCATATTTTAATACTTTACACTAAAAAGTAAGCCCCAAAAACTGTATTACAGTTATTTTATATTTGGAGAAATAAAAAAGACAATTAAAATCGCCTGGTGGTCGAAGTTTGACCGTAATTCATTACACTTTAAATGTTCTCTTTTACTTCATTGCATTATTTGTAACAAGCTTTACATTGTCTAGTCTAAACCATGGAGCAATCTGCTCCGTGGTCTGAACTGTCATTGTATAAAGTTTCTGTATCTGGCCAACGTAATTACTGGACACAAAGCTACCCAGCTTGATGTAGCAATTATCTTCTTCTCTTCTATTTATAATTATATTTTTTAAATTTATAACACACTAGCAGCGCCCCGCGGTTTCACCCGCGTAAGCCCCGATCAAGTTGGAATATCGGGATAAAAAGTAGCCTATGTGTTAATCTAGGTCTCCAACTATCTACATAAAAAGTTTCATCGCAATCGGATCAGTAGTTTTTGCGTGAAAGAGTAACAAACATCCATACACCCATACATCCATACATTCACACATCCATACATCCTCACAAACTTTCACGTTTGTAATATTAGTAGGATGTATTATTATTTAAAAATATTAGCATTCTGGAATTCTTCTCCATATAAACTTTAGGTATTCCAAATTTCACATAACTTTGAAAACAAAATTTACTTAAAAAGCGGTTGAAAGATTTTTCGTATTACGATCATGAAGATATAGGCAGATAAAAAAAACGTAATTCAAATTTCGAATATGAATGGAAACTTAATAACGGTGCAAAGTTATTAGCTATTAACTGATCTTTTTTATTTCTTTCATATTATTATTTGTGACATTAGTAAACATTAATACTAATAGTAAATAATTCTATATTTTTTTCTAGCAATACTGACTTTGTAACATGTAACTAAATGATTAAAAACGACACATGAATATAATATACTTCAGTACTGTTCAATACCAGTAGCGTATCTCACCTAGCATCTATATAACATTGCTTTGGATAGAGGACACTAGTAGTTCCTCTAAGTATACAGAGATGTCACTGTTCTCAACTTCCCAGTTTATTTAATTTTGTCAGGGTTTTGTAATGTAGTTATTAGTTCTATTATTTGCGAATTCGTACTTCAGCAATTAAATAAATATTACATTGTAGTACGATTACAGTCAGTTTTGCTAAAAGAGGCAAAATACATACGTGGCTGGAGAGAATGTTGGTATACATATATAATAAAGAAGAATGAATAAAAAATTTAAAAAACCCTCCACTCAAAAATCCATTCAACGCTGAGAAAAGAGTTAATAATCTTCGAACGGCTGAACAGATTTCCTTTAATTTTAGTTAAAACCATCTTAGTCAACTCACCTTTCAAACAAAAAACTCCGATGTCATAGACTATGATGTCATAGACAGATACACAGAAACACACGTTAAACTTTTCATCTCGTTGTTACGTCGGGTGTTAAAAAAACATTTTTTTATAACCTTACTTGTAACAAAACATCTGTGAACTAGCACACTTGATTGGATGGATCGAATTGGATCAATATAGATAGATAGATAGATACACTCTTTAGTGTACAGCAAAGAAAGAAATTAAAATAAACTTGTATACATATACAAGTTGACTGGCCTGTGGGTCTAGTAGTTAGTGATCCTCACTGTTAAGCCAGAGATCGTGGGTTCGATTCCCACCCAGGACAAATAATTGTGTGATGAGCATGATCATTTGTTCTGTGTCTGGGTGTAATTTATCTATAATATGTATGTATTTAGTAATATATAAGTGGGATTAGGATGGACCATATATGTAGATTCTGACTAAACTGAAGCCTAAATGCAATTGGCGACCTTTTCGCGATTTGTAATTTCTCCCAGGCAACCATTAGATGGAGAAAGAGATTATAGATGAGCTGAGGAGTTGCAGTGTACAATTAATTGAACTTTCTGAGTTAGAATACCTATGTATAATATACGCAAAGTTATGTATGTATATTATTGTATATACAAATAGTTTAAAATAAACTGTTTAACAGTTATCATGAAATTAAGTATGACATAAGACTAAAATTACTTTATAATAAGGAACTTAGTGGCTGGTGGCTAAGTGATAACCATCGGTTAAGTCAAAATAAAAAGGTCAGTCTTAGGATGGGTGACCATTCTTAACACATTGACACCCCTCCGTGCCTCTGAGAGCACATTAAGCCATCGGCGTCGGTCCCGGTTGCCGTATGAACATCAGTGGCATTCGTTACTAGTAGTTGTACCCCTACGAGGCTGACAACCTTGTCTAACTACAGAACTTCGATATCGCCAAGTACTTGGGTTGTGGAAGTTTGATGGCAGTTGCTTCACGTAAAATATTTCGGCCGTATCGTAGTTACAGTGAAAGCAATTTAGTTAGGCAAATTGGCAATATAGTTAGGTATGACGTCATAACTTATTATTTCATACAAATTTTTTACGGAATTTACCATTTTTACCACAGAACTAAGAATAATAAAGAGTCACAGATTTGACTTGTCAGTCTATTACTGTATTACTAGTAGTTTCTAAGCCTCCTGGTGTAAAATGTATTGGCATTTTGTGTTTGCACCAACAAGTTTGATCAAATGAGTTTTATAATAGACGAGTTTACATAATTTTGCTTCTGTTCTGCTACTGCTGACTTTTAAATGACATTCAACTGTTATTTTAAATAATCAATTACTTTCAAAAACTATAAATTTAAGATCCCTCGGTCACATTACAGTCAAAATAAACAAAAAAAACTCGACAATTTTTCAGTTTAGATTTTAGTAGTTCATTTGAAGGTAAAATGTTTGTACTACATGTATTTTATTTTTTGAACTTCTAAAACACGTGCAAAATACAGTGCAAGAAGCTTTCAATTTAAAAGTTTAGAATTGAAGTATTTAAACGTCTAATTATTTCTTAACCATTCGTGTAAAATTTACTCAAAAACAAATAATTATTTAGTACATAATTTGTCTTTGAGTGCAATTTTACTTAAATATTTATCTTTCAATCAGCTAGGGTCAAGGACCGCAAATTATATTTTGTCTCTGTCCTCGCATCTCAGTAGATTTGTGTAGGTTTTATGTTGTTTATGTTGTTGACATTTATTTAAGTAGGCGTTTTATTCATGTTCAGAGGGTTTCTATATTTAGACCATTTTTATACAAGTAATTATGAAGACAAATCTATTTTTTTAACTACTATACCTATGTTATATAATATAATAATAATAAAGATAATATAAATGCCAAGGTTAGCTTGGAGGTGCACCGGGGTGTAGTGGCAGTTGACTTCGGACTTTCTAGGTAGAGAGAACTGGCAGGGCACGCACAATTGTGGCGGTAAGACCCATCATGGAGGATTGGCTGGAGAGGCGACATGGCAGCCTCTCCTACCGGTTGACGCAGGTACTCACCGGACACGGCTGCTTCGGTAAGTACCTGTGTCGGCCGGGATAGGCCGGGAGCCATCGCCTGCGTGCCAGCACTGCGGAGGCTGTCGCGAAAACACTGCACTCCACACTTTGATGGAGTGCACAGCGTGGACGCTGCAGCAAAACGATCTCGCGACAGCTATTGGGGTAGGAAGCCTCTCGCTAGAGACTATGGTTCTGTCCATGGTCCAAAGTGAGAGTGCGTGGAATTCCGCCGTCTCGTTTTGCGAGGAGGTGATGTTGGCTAAAGAGGCGGTGGAACGGGAACGGGAGAGGACAAGCACTCTCCCATCCCGCGGAAGACGCACCAGGCGCAGAGAGCGCAAAATGATCTCCGGCCTCCTTGAGCGCTGGCCTGGGGGTAACGGGTCGGGCTGACCGTTACCCTCGCAGAAGCAGGCCCAAGACAGTGGCGCGTGACTCTATAATCTGGATTGGGGTTACGCCCTCTTTAGTCCCCTTTTAGTCGGTTCAATTCCGACATACCATCTTACCGTTAGCTTCGGTGAGGTGATGACCCGTGGGGGTTTCCACACGAATAAAAAATAAAAAAAAAAAGTAGAGAGAACTGGCGCAGGCATACAGTGCTCAATATTACAGATCTTAGGAAGGTATGAAAGAGCACAGAGCTGCATGGACGTTATCAAGCCTTAAATGGACCTGAAGTAGATTTATGGTCATCTACTACGGCTAGTTGATTTCTAAGAGCCTCGACCAACACCTTTAGAGGCACACATTAGGCAGCTAGATTATGACCTTGATGCAAAAGGCAATTCTTCTCAATATTCTCATCTCATCTCAATATCATCATTCTCAATATTACACGTGTTGTGAGGATGTTTCTGTCTCTAGAATCTTACCACCGGTAGCTTGTTCCCGGTGCCCGATATATAGATAGTTTATCTATTGGTAAATATATTTTTTTAAATAAAAATGTATTTGAAAATGTAATTATCATGTTAAATTTGTTACTAAAATTATAAAACACGAAGAAATATTATATAAGTATGACGTATACTACCACAAATTTCTTTCAATTCCATCATAATATTTAATTTAATATTTGTATGAAAATCAATCAATCATCAAGCAATAAAAATTTACAACATCCTATATATGATAATATACGAAATGTCTTTCCCTTTTTTTATCAAATGATTTGGCCCCGCTAGTGTTCTTCTTTTCGATTTTTTGAAGTCTCAGGTCTATGCGAATAGGCCGCAATCGACAGAAGCCCTCAAAGTCAACACAACCCAGGCCATCGCTCAAATTCTGCTGGATCTATGCGGCAGAATCATTACAAAATGAACCTCTCGGATCCGTGGCACAGTGAGAAGTCGCGGTGGACATTTGAACCATGTCATATTTCATCCCCAATGGCATACCAGGGGGCTTTCATATAAAAAAAGAATTAATGCCCCACACACAGCTTGTTTTATTTCATTTCAACTTCGACCTGTTCCTATTGCTGTTCCTGCCGATGGTGGCGTATATGTCGAGTCGTTCGGTTCCCTTTAATATGGTTGATATGTACGATGGCTGGCGTGTGCGTCATGCTCGTGAACGGGTGCCATTGGTCGGGGCTGGTCATCTCTGGACTGCTATTACTTAAATATGTATAGTAGTAATTAGCGCGTCTATTTATATTTAAGAATAATAGGTACGTTACATTGTCCTCACATTTCATTTACGCTTATAAGCAATGTAACCAGAAATTTGTAAAAAAACATTTTGAAAAACAGTGTCCTTGGAGTTTCTTGCCTGTTCTTTTCCATAGGATCTACGCATTGGAACAGGCAACTAGCTTCACGACTGACTTAGTCTGACTGACTCCTACTCCTGACAATTCAAAAATAGCTATTATTGGTTTAATTGAAATAAATAGTTTTCATTTTGATTTTGATATTGAGTAACCCTTTATATCTCGTATGTACCCTATTTTTATTTTTGGTGTACAATAAAATATACTCTATCTATCTCTAGAAAAATATTTGTCTTCACATAGAATTTCAAATTGTGATCCCTAGAGAAGTGGTGCAAATACAAATAGCTCTCCACAACATTAGGAAGAGATCAGTTCTCTGCCGTAGAGACTTGTATCCAATGCTCTTTTACTGTCGTTTTATGACCGGCTCTACACGTGACTCTCAGATACGATATTAAATGCAGCGCTATTTATTCAGACGACTATTGCATTTCAAAGACGGTATATAGAGAGGTTTTAAATTAAAAAGTTAATGGCTTTTTAGTGTTGTTCTTTTAGATTCTGTTTTACGATGCGAAATAAAATTATTATCTAAATATTTTATTTTAAAGAAACTTTAAAGAAGTACATTTAAGAAAGGGAATAACCAGTGAAATGACGAACGATAGAGTAGAATGGAAGAATAAAACATATTGCGCCAACCCCAAATAAAATAGATTGATTGTGGTGACTATTTTCGGGCTATGTGTACCGGGTGATTTTTAAAAGAGTTTTCTTGCAGTCATAAATGCTTCAATTCCTACGCCTTGGTAAACGGGGTTAAGATAGCTTATCTTTTTTCTTTCTTTTTTATTCTATATCCACTAACAAAAAAGTACTTTTTCTTTCAAAATTAGTAAACCTGTTTATTAAACAGGTTTACTAATTTTTAAAGCTTTAGTATTGTGGTTAATTGGCATCCTTGATTATTTTTACAAGGGTTAACTCGTAGTCCGGGTAACTTCAGTTCTCACCTTGCTCATTACACTTTTTTCATAGTATCCTTAGCTAATCAGAGAAACATATTATGAAACAGAAAGGCTTAATGTGCAGGAATATTAACGGCAATGCCTCATCCAAAAAATAAAACGAATTGCTGTTTTCGTTGACTAAGGTCTTCGACAAAACCCAGCAACCCTAAGATGTTTTACATTGTCAAGTTTTTTTTTAATGGTATAGTGGGCAAACGAGCAGATGGGTCACTGATGGTAAATGACTACCACTGCCCATGAGCACCTGCAACTCAAGAGCGACAAGTGCGTTGCCTTATTTAAGGTGGGAGAAGGGAAAGGGTGGAAGGGGGGATGGGTGAAGGGAAGGGTGGATAAGGCGGAGGGAAGGGTGGAAGAGGGAGGGTTAGGGCCTCCTGAAACCTCACTCACTCAGCGAAAAGCAATGCAAACATTGCTTTACTGCTGGTTTTCTGTGAGGCCGTGGTATCACTCCGAAGCATAAATAAGATCATCTGAAACAAATATAATTCTGTTATAAATTTCACATTTCTTTGAATCTAAGCGGGTAAAAGGAGTATTTAATAATCTACAAAGCAGTTAGATATATAGATATACTCTTTATTGTACACAGAGCAGTAGTAATATTTTCTTATATCTAAATACTTACTAGCTAATAGTATGTACAATTGGCGACCTTATCGCAGTTTGCGATCTCTTCGAGGCAATCATTGGATGGATAGAAAAACAGGCAGGAAAAGCTTCACTTCGCTTATACTAATTCTAAAAGCTCAAACCTCAATGTTATACGAGCCTGGTATCCTCGATTGAAATTCTTTTATTTTTCTTCTGAAACTAAAATTGTTTTATTCGTTTAAATATGATACAACTTTGTGCTCTCTTAAGACTAGACTATACTTTGAGAGTTACTTTCTCATTCCAGAAACCTAAATGTACATAATATCTGCCGACAACTTTGTTGCTTAAGGCGGCCTAGTGCCGCTATAAATCCTGGAGACATTAACTGCAGGCACTTAATTAGGTAGATCCGGACGCTGCAAGTAGTCACATAATATTGTCATAGAGTATATTGTTTATGGAGAAGTGTCAATGTGTGCACAAATAAACTGTTTAACAAGCGTTACTGTTACGTAACAAAGTACCATATACATATGCTATACTATATTATTTACTCGTAGTTCAGGTTATTATTTTTGCTTACAGTATATGTACAAGTATATGCATCAATGGGGATCTGAATATCAAAAAAAAACTTAGTTTTGAACATCATTTACACTTTCCATTCAACACTCCGAAAAGAACTGCGAAAACAATTACCAAATAGCGGCTAATTGTTTTGAAACTTTCGCGACTATACATATTTGATGTGTGAATTGGTGTGTGTCGAAGTACCGACAGTGCGAACGTAAATAAAAACAATGAAGACCAAGTGCGGGTAGTTGCCGAAACTCGCTCTTCACCAGTCTCACCAGTGTACGCGTGACCACGATCGGTGCAATTCGATCGAAACGTCGGGTAACCAAAAAAGGTATTGTACCTTCTAATATTACCGCGATTAAGTCCCGATTCACACATCAAATAAATATGCGGTTTTTATTTTCTCGTAATAGTTACAAACAGCAACTTTTAACATATAAGAAAATGAATAACTTTGTAAACGTAAACAATAAATAATAGGCACAAAACGAATGACTTACAACTTTATTTGAATCTGTGACCCGCTTTGAAATCCTTAGGGGATGGCTGTAAGCAGTAATTTTGCACTAAGTAGGTGTCTACAGGCAGGGATTAGACAACGTTATTGTTATGTTAATATATTATTTATTGCTGTACTAATAAAGGATGTGGTTTAATTGTAAGTATTTATGTGGTATTTGCATGTTAATGAAAAGGACAATGCTATGGAAACTCAGTTATGTACAAAGAGGTGGCTTTGTACCCTTCCAGCAACTGGTTCTTTTCTATTATTATAGCCTATAGTGCCATTAATATCTTTCGGAATCACTGCTACTTGGACAAGTACACTATATTAAGGAACCAGAATAGGTTCTTCAATAGTAATTGCATAGAAAACGAGTATATTAGCTTTTAACCAAGCCAACTTGAAGCAAATTTAAAAGAGATCTAAATATCTATTAAGAACATAGGGTTTGAAACATGTGTGTATTTCGGGGATTCCCGACGAGTTTTGGATCCGCCATCCCGCCGGGTCCTTTATCATGGGATGGAGCGATGAAGCGGCTTTCCGCGTCG
Source organism: Callimorpha dominula (assembly GCA_949752705.1). Taxonomy (NCBI): domain Eukaryota; kingdom Metazoa; phylum Arthropoda; class Insecta; order Lepidoptera; family Erebidae; genus Callimorpha; species Callimorpha dominula. Next base: position 3,191,321 of record OX457004.1, on the reverse strand, counting down.
GTGTCAGGAACTACACTGACAACTAAATAGACTTACTACTTAGTTAGAGGTGTTAATAAAAGTAATAAACTTATGTTATTGCGCAATTACACTTTGTTCTTAGCTCGTATTCGGGTGCACGAAAGACGTTACTGGAATTCGGGCAGCGATGCATTAATTACATTGTTTTACTAGAATTCGCTCACTGGTATACGGGAAAACGACGAAGTTATCTCTCTGTTTGAATAAATCTGTGCGAAATTCTATCAATAAAAGATCACAAACAACATGAATGCTTCTTCGAAGAGCAACACTACTCATTGTGACGACTGGCAAAGCACTGCGTGACAAGTCAAAGGACAGCGGCGTCGGGTAACCAAAACGAAAGCTGGACTAGATTGTGCGAAGACGGGCGTACTCGACTCGTTCATTTACACTTAGTAGTTTGTCCGAATTCCATAGGCAATCGAATACGAGCCAACGATCAAGTGTAATTGCGCCATTAGCCATGCGATTAAAAACATTTCCTATTTTTCAATGTTGTTAAAACTGATGTCAATTGTCTATATCTGTCAGAGGATATGTAATAGAAATCAAAATATGACCACATTTTGAGTTCAAGAACTGGACAATTCACCTTCACCAGAATACGACAAAGTTTTGGTATAATATTTGACCACTTTAACCTGTTTTATAGCTACGCATTCAGTATAGTTTTGAACGTGCTAGAATTTAAATCTCGAAATTCCAGGAGAGTCAACTAAATTTATGGACATGTCATTCTTCATTCAAGCTGTTCGGGTGCGGAACGCTTTTCTGCTGACAATAGAACACTTGCAATCGTGGCCATTTTTTTATTTACTCAATTTCAATACTCTCAGTATTAAAGTGAATACGAGACAGTACGTATATATTACTTAAGTATTCATTTATATGTGTGTATTGTTACAGTATATAACACGTAAATAGATTAATAAAATAAACATATTCTTTACATAAGAATGTGTGTTATAGCCTGACCAGGTAAATAAAAAACCTCATCATGTTGCGAACAAAAAATAAATGGAAGTAATTACTTTCTGAATCAACTTTAAAATGTCATTAACATGTCATCATTATTTATTGTTGATTGCTATAAAAGTGTAAGCGTGGTCTATTTTTGAGTTGATGACTCATGATGACGATGAAATTGACTATTGTACTTGTACTTGTTTTGAGGCAAATATTAGACATTTTATTTAAGTAAACAATATAATAGGTACGTAACATTTTAATTATTTAATGTTATTCTTATTTCGTAGGAAAAAATTTCAGACAAAGGGGACAGCTACTGCAAACACACTGCAACGAAAAGCAAAAGGCGATAATTCGTAAAAAAGAAATAACTTCCTTACTGCGTCAGCGGAACACCAACAGCAGCATTCTGAAAATTATTGCTCATAAATTTGAATGCCCTATTCAAAAACATTAGGTGAAGGTAATACCATGCCTCCACACCATCTCAACACTACTACAGGGAGCACTCAACACCATCAACAACTAGTGCAGAGATAACGAATTATCAATTAACGCAGACAAAACTACGATAATTCCATTCACAAAGAAAAGGAAGCTGGAAAGTTTGTCAAATCCAAAACTAAACGGCAAAATCCTTTCCTCCTCTAGTGAAGTCAAGTACCTAGGGGTCACACTTAACCAAAAGTTAACCTGGAACTCACATATCACAAACATAGTCCATAAAGCAAAAATGGCTTTATGGATGAGCTGTCGCATGGCCGCGCCAGATGGGGACTTCAGCCCAAGATTGCCCTATGGCTATATACGGCGATTGCAAGGCCAATCGTAACGTATGGAGCTGCCGTCTGGTGCCGTAAGGTAAGCCAAACGACTACCTCAAACAAATTAGACAGCCTACAACGTACGGCTTGTTTAATAACCACTGGTGCGCTATCCTCAACGCCAGGGGAAGCTCTAAATGCACTACTAAGCCTGACTCCGCTCAGCATCTATGTGCAAAAAGAAGCTGCCAAATGCATATATAGGATATGTACACAGACGAAACCAAAGTGGCAATCACGAACACTAAACTCACTAAAAGAGTCGGTTTTCGGAATAAAATCTCTGAACATGCCAGCGGATGACATGCAAACAGAGATCGACTTCGTAAGAAGGTACACAGTAGACATACCACAGAGGGATACATGGCTGGAAGGCCTCCAATCCAACAAAAATGGTAGTCACGAGTGGTACACCGACGGGTTCAGAAAAGGCCTTGATGTAGGTTGTGGAATTTACGGAGAGAGACCAAAATTCAGGTGGAGCGCCAACCTGGGAACAGAGGCCTCCATCTTTCAAGCTGAGCTCTCTGCGTTAAACATGTGCGTGGAGATCAAGGAAAGGAAAGTAAAAAATCAACACATCTACATCAACTCAGACAGCCAAGCGGCGCTATTGGCACTAGACAATTTTGAGACTAGCTCAAAGCTAATACAAAATTGCGAGGAAAACCTGAACACACTGGGGCAATCAAACAAAATTACATTAAGATGGGTACCAGGCCATTCAGGTATCGATGGCAATGAAAAAGCCGATGAACTCGCCAGAGCTGGTGCAGACAACCGACAGCATGGCCCAGAACCATTCTGCGGCATCAGCAAACAGCGAGCGTATTCTATCATAAACGCCAAATATACATCATTGGCTATTAAGAGATGGAAGACCACGACTGGTCTAAGACACTCGAAAGCCATAATAAAGGGCTATGATAATAAAGTATCTAAAGAACTTCTGGAGCTCAAAAGATACAAAACCTGTGCAGTAACAAGAGTCCTCACCGGACACTGCAAACTGAACAAACATATGTTCAACCTAAAATTGGGTGAGAACACAATTTGCAGATTCTGTCAAGAAACAGAAGAGACTGCAATGCATATTTTATGCTCTTGTGGCCCACTAATGCGGCACCGAAGTATTCACCTAGGGTTGCACATCATGCGACCCCAGGAAATACAAACAATCACTGCTGATAGGATCTGGAGGTTTCTCGAAGCCATAAGTTTGAGCAGTGTAAACCAGAAGTGCGCTACAAAAGACCAGAAATGGTCGAGGTAGCACCAGGCACTCAAATCAATAATAATAATAAAAGGTAATACAATAATTTAGATGGAAATTAAGTTTTACTGATACTTATTATAATAGGCTAGCATAATTTGAAATAAGCAAATTATTACTAATACATTAATACTATGGATTGTATCGCTGGTCTGTAATGAATTATTATTATTATAACAAAAAGAAAACGGAAAACGTAAAATATATTAGTAATGTACCAACAGGTCCAACAGCTACCAGGTGGTGAAAGTGATTCATTAAGTAATGATAGTGACAATGAGGCTGATGTCTTTGGACTGCATTGTAGAAATAAAGATGAAAATGTCAAATGAAGTTGAAAATTTTGATTGTGATTTTGATGAATTATATTAAACATTATATTAGTTTTGATTATTTTGTTTGATTCCATGCTTTGACATATATAAAATGTTATTTGAACGTAATAAATTACAAAAGGTTAATCCAAAGCCTGTAAGAGACTGCTCCTAGCGATAAGGCCGCCTATTTTACATATCCACCTTTTGTTTTTTTTAAGCAATAATGTCGTTGGTGTACAATAAAGACTATTCTATTCTATTCTATATGTAAGTTTATGAAAAATAAAGCTACGTTGAATAAGTCCAAAATCAAGAATGTTATTGTTTGATGCTCGGCTCGACCGGAGTGATACCACGCCCTCACATAAAACCGGCAGTGAACAATGGTTGCATGGCTTTTCGCCTAGTGAGTGAGGATACCGTAGGACCTTACCCTTCCCTCTCCCCCTCTTCCCGTCTTCTGAATGTTGAATAAAAAAATTCCGTCAATTGATGGTGCTGCGGCATCATCGTCATCGTATTGGTTTTAATTTAAGTACCTACTAAAATAAGTGCTGATACCAATACACGGTGTGTTTGCTGGTATTATATTGTAAGGCACTTTACTGTACATTTCAAATTAAAATTGTCTTGTAGATCACTCATTATTAAACGGCTAGACTGCGTAAGGGTAGACCACTTTTAAATTCCCCGACTTCCCTTACTCAGTTGTATCCATGGTCCATACGAGTCGGATACCTAAGAATTTCCCGCAAAAGTAGTGGAATTCAAGAATAAAGTAATAAGACCTGGAAATTAAATTAAACAATTTGCGAGAAGTATCTACAGGAGTGACGAGGTTCAACTGCTAACACAATTGAGAAGAACAAGTGTCTGGACATTAGGCTGATATAATTAATAAAAAACAGTGTTTTAGCAAAAATTTACTGTATAAAACCGAACACTCTCAAGAAAATATATTCAGGTAATATTACATTATGCGTAGCTTAGGATTTTATAGGGTTAGTAACATTTATTTATTCTTACATAGTAACTTCATTAGTAAAATATAGTAAGCAGGTACTGAATGATACTGTACAGTAGCATTAGTGTAATGTTACATTAGTTAACTATTTCATTTGTTTATTACAAATGTTATATATTACAAACCATTAGTAGCTGCACCGTAAGTCCTTGGTTAGATTACATGACCTTATTGTAAATTATTTAGCGAGCAGTTACATTATTTCACACCTTATGCCTACTACCCTACTTATTACAATTAATTAAGGACTATCTTAATTTTATAAACTTTATTTGCTATTTAATCATTAAATAAACCCATATCAGTTATTATTTAGTATCAGAATTTGTAACGAACACAACAGTTCAAAACAACGTGTAAAGGTTTTCATGTCTGCAACCCCAGGCAAAGGTTAAAAAAAATATTTAAAAAGGTGTTTTTTCGCGATTGCTTGAAAACTTTAAATGTTTTAAAAGCTTAAAATTTTACATAAAAAGGTTTTATGACTTTTTTCCTACGGTCAAAATTAACCGAGTTAGGGAGGTTTTCAGTTTAAAGGATAAACGTTAATTATAAAAAAAATCGTAGGTAGTAGAAAAATGAACGAATTTTAACGGCACTAACCTTAAGACATTTTAATTCATTGACGTTGTATGCATCTAAATTACAGGGAAAAAACAGCAACGCTACCTATTAGGTGATTTACATTGTCATATTAATTTATATTAGTTTACGAATAAAAGTGAACTGTAAAATGCACTATTTTATGTACCTAGGGTAGGTAATTCAAAACAAGTCATTTAAATTCATTATTCACTTTAGACACAAACTTAAACAACATTGTAAGAAATAACAAAGTTATTCTTAAATTATTAATTATTATTTGGATCGAATTCCGTGTACTGTTACAAAGTTAAATGAAACTCTCTAAACTCCCTAAAACATAACAATCAAATCAAATAAACAACTCCAAAATTACGTTACATCATACAGCAGACATTTTAATACACAGAGTGAAACCAAACGTTCTTTGTCAAACGCAAACGTACGTACAACAACGAGGACACGAATTTGTATTTGAGTTGAACTCTAGTTGCGGTAGTAAATTAATTAATACCTAAGTACTAACATTTCTGAATCTAATATCAGACAATCGTCTGAGTGTACCAATGTTTGTTCGACGTACACTCAGTCTAGATGCCGGTAATTGCTCTCCTATTGTTCTAGATTGAGATCTAAATGCAAATAACTTAAGTATAATGCGCTAAGTTGTAGTATCTATTTTGGGTAAGGAAGCAATTTCATTTACAATAAAGTCATTTCACGTAATTATTCATTTGCCAGAATATTTAATTGGTAGAATTTTATTTAGCATAATTATTTATTTGGAATAATGTCATTTCACCGAATTTTCATTTGCATTTTTATTTAAACTAATGCTTCATTAGACTAATAATGATTTAGTCGAGAGATCTTATCGAATATTCGGTTTAGTAATAATTAGTTTCCTTTCATTGTCAATAAACTGACGGTGGTTTCATTGTTTTTTTCATATTGTCTGTTGTGGTCACAGTTCTAACCTAACCTAACCCTGCCGATTGCACTGAGAGTTTTTCAATTTTACTTGTATTGTTTTTCATCAAACATACTCTTAGTGGTTTTCTTACATCACTGAAATAAATAACACAAATAACGTGAAAAAAATAATGAAAACCCCCTTTACATTTAGTCTAAGTGTTTTCTTTTTTATAATAAAAAACTTGCAAATAATTATAATGTTTTCTTTTCTACACTACATTACATTATACCAATTGAATTTTCGATGAAATACATATTATACCAACTGAACATTACATGAAATGAGCATTATACTTTTTGATCAATAACGCAAATGTTGTTATCGCAAATAAATATTCGATGAAATGAAAATTATGTCAATTGATATTATGCAAAGCAATTATTTTCTCAAACGTTGTTCGAATTAGTAACATTCGACCAAACAATGACTGACTGATGACTGAATGTTTACTTTTTTTTTTATATATTATAACGACAAACAACAAACGAGCTTGCTCGCGATCGCCTGTGCCCAACGGTGAGTCGGGTATACGAGAAGATCACCAGCTGAACGACCTTGTTCTATATCCATCCAGTTCATATTGGTTTTGTTTGTAGTTTAAAACCGAAATCGTGTGCAGTTTAATAAATTACTCACACATTTCTACTAAAATTATTCTTATAATAATGTCGCTACAATTCAAGCTTTTTGAGGGGGCTTCGTACCGGACATAGTCTTTGTCGTCCTATATACGTTTTCATTTACATATAATATTTGCATCTGCAGCCATCAATATTTGAACTGCCAGGCGGCTGCTCTCTGGCACTGGAGTTTGTTCCATTATATCACAGCACTGTGCATTAAATATTATTAACGAATTTTACTATGAGTTTTATGCACATAAAATCTAAAGTTATTAAAAATATTTTGTAGTGGAATACTAATTTATCCCATCGACCAAGTGCAGCGACTTCCGAAGGAACCAATTGAATGTTTATAATTTATTTAGAACTTTAAAAAAAGTGACCGGGACTGAGCTGTTAAAGTAATGTTTGCTGTCAATGAACAAAATATAAATTAAACACGGAACAAATAAGGATTGTTTTAGAATGGGGATGTAAGATGATTATACCATATTTTGAAACTGTCGCGTTCCATAATATAATTATGTTTATGTTAGTTAATTAACGCACCCACGTAATAGGCTTTACATATTGATTCAGCCTGTGACCACGGCCAGTGCAACTTGGTCGAATCGTCAGGCAATTCAAATATATATAACTATTACGTGACCACGTTAATTCCCATACATGTATATAATTACAAGATGATTATATTTAGATGCGCTGATAAGCAGCCATGGTCATATTTGATTTATTAGGAATCATAATCATGTCAACATATTTATAGAACCAAAGAATTTACAAATATACCAAAGGATAGCTTTGTCTTTACTCCGAGCGACCGTAGTAGGATTATAGTGGCTCTAAAATGTGTGGCTAGCTATCTGAGTATCATACATAGGCCTATTCACATGCGACCACATCTACCAGCACGTAATTATGCCTACGCCACCAAGATGTTCGATAGTCTAACCAATCAACAGGGAACCTTCATACGTGAATTTCATCCTCGTTACGACGTTGGACCACTGCAAAACATCTGTTTTTAGATACCCTGTGGCTTATAATGGTTGGTATCAATAGAGCCGTATGTTTTCGTTACAGTCGCAGTGAAGCCAGGGCATTCAACTACCTCTAAGCGACTAAGTGCAGGTACTTTCGTAGCAACCATGCATCTTCACTGAGACCAGCCATAATAACTCCAGCGGTTCATACCGCCTGCACTGAAAGAAAGAGGACTGGAGTTTATGCACTGGTTCTCTATTGTTTCTGCAAGTAAGCATCCTGACAACTGAGAATTTTATAGGAATACAGACCACCACATTGATACTAGGGACTCTCTTCTATTTAGTACTAGGTTCTGAGACTTTAGTTGGGCCTGAAATGGCTTCAGGATCAAGAAGAGGAATATAAGCGAGATCAGGCGGACGGTCATGAGATTCATGAAAACAGGGTATCTGTCTATTCCTATATCTCACTCAATCGGGGAGGGTTGAGTGAGATATATGACTTGGCTCTACGATTGAACTATTGAAATATCTCTCTGGTGTTGTAAATCATCATCATCATCAGGTGCCATTTGCTGCACTAAAAAGGAACTCCAATATAATTTCATAATAATACAAAAAATTACCTGCTCCTCCTCTGTCTTACAGTACAGTACTATTACTTACAGTACTATTTTTATTTCAATATATTTTAAATACTCACTTAAACTCTATTCTGACTCGAATCTGTATTCATTTAATATTATCAAAAATACTTTTGATACTTGCTCTCGTCTCAAATTAAAATGATACAGTCACATGAGCACGCCATTGAGGTTCGCATAATGGCTGAACAGGCAGCAATAATTGCAGTCGTCATTATTTCGAAATTCTATGCTTGTATAATTTAGTCGTATGCAGATAAATGGGTGACAGGCGTTCATTATTTCTTCATTGTTCACACATAATGAGCCAGTGATTCCAGATATGATAATTTGCAAAACTGTTTTTAATGTGTTATCATTGCGAAACCGATATTAATTATTTTTTGTACAACATTGAAGTAAAAATCACGTACAATAGAGGTCAGTGAGTAAAATACATTACAAAATATATATAAACAACTTTTTGGTATCACATTTATGGATCTTATCACAACCTTTGTGAAATGTGTATGATATATAATTTAGCAATGTTTGTGGTTTTACGGTAACGGGTAGATATCACACTAATATTATAAAGGAGAAAGTTTGTGAGTGTGTGTGTGTGTGTGTATGTTTGTTACTCTTTCACGCAAAAGCCACTGATCCGATTGCGATAAAACTTGGTATGTAGATAGATTTAGACCTGGATTAACACATAGTCTACTTTTTATCCCGATATTCCCACGGGATCGGTACTTACGCGCGTGAAACCTATATAATATATTTAGATACTAGCAGAGCCCCGCGGTTTAACCCGCGTAAGTCCCGATCGTGGGAACATCGGGATAAAAGTAGCCTATGCGTTAATCCAGGTGTGCAGCTATCTACATACCAAGTTTCATCACAATCGGTTCAGTGGCTTTTGCGTGAAAGAGCAACAATCATCCATTCATCCATCCATCTATCAATCCATAAATCCATCCATCCATCTAAACTTTCACATTTATAATATTAGTGGGATTACATATAACGGGAGAAACGGAAAAAAAACTCGGAGAGACGTATCCTTTTCAAATTAGGTTTCTCAAATGTTGAAGGTAACTTTCAAATAGACGAAGGTGCAAGAATGAACGCCCAAGACCTGCCAGAGATAGTTGAGGCAGTTGCTGCATAACGGTAAAACTGCTTCCTTTAGCGATAGCTATAATTTCAAAGACAACGTGTATTTAACTCGCTTTGACTCCGATATAATCACTTCGTACCTTTGATGGGGTCTGTCTAGACGTACCGGTTTTTTACACAAATCTGCAAACTGCAAACGGTAAGGAAACTTGTTTAGAGATATACCGCTTTTGAATAAATACTCTTAAACAAAACATCACTTAGCTTTGTAAAGTTTGTTAAATCGGTTAAGTGACTTGCACAATTTTTTACACAACATTTATGTAAAAGAGGTTGTAGTAGACGAGATATGAGTATGTCTGTACCATCGTAATCGAGGTTATCTGCCAGAATCCCTTGAATAAATTACATGGAAATTAATGGACTGTGTTGTAACCATAAGAAACAACGTTCTATGAACTGAAAAGAAGTGACATTAAGGCAGCCTTGTATGTATAAATAACCATGAATGCATACACCTCAAAATAGACGTATCACTATGTGTACAATATTTTCTATATTGCTACTAAATTTGTATGCCTGACTGACACCCAAAACACAGGTTATTACCTAATTTCAGTGGCAGTAATTTCAATTATTTGTGCAATTTTATACCAGTCTAACTAGCTAAGGATTTGTATAATAATAATAACTTGACGTATCTCACACACAGCCGTCTGATCCCAAGCTAGGCAGAGTCTGTGTTGTGGTAACCAGACTACTGGTAAACATACTCGTACTTATATATTTTTGAAAACTTACATATTCTACATAATTTCACCCAGACACAGTACAAATGATCATGCACATCACACAATTATTTGTCATTGGTAGCTATCGAACCCACGACCGCTGGCTCAGCAGTCAGGATAACTAACCACTAAATAAACAGGACAGTCAAAATTCGATTTGTTTTGTTGATGTTGAAATAAATTATTATCATAAATATTAAATGTTGCTGGATTTAGATTTAGCTTATTATTAATGTATAGTCACCAAATTGTAAACATTTAGAATCTATGTATATAAATGATAAATTTAGAACACGAAACATAATTGGGTATTGATATTAGCAACAGGCATTTGGTGTCTATGATAATATAATCATGTCAATTACTTGTTGAAAATTTAGGAGACTGGAAAGATAAGCTGCATCGAATGCGATCAATTAAGACATACATCATAAGACAACTGTACTGGAAATTCGGATAACGATTGAATGCGAACTCCTCATGTTAAATTAATTCACTTGGATTGTAAGATTTCTTAGAAGGTGGATGATGAAAATCACTGCATATTATAAAAGAAAGTCCCCCACCGCGTTAGTCTGTCTGTCTGTTCGCGATAAATTAAAAAGCTACTGAATGGAGTTTCATGCGGTTTTCATCAATAGATATAACGATTCATGAGGAAGGTTTAGGTATATAATTCTTTAAGGTTTAGTGTAAATTGATTGAAATATGATGATGATAGTTGAAGATGTTTCTACGACCCGTGCGAAGCCGCGGTGGGTTGCTAGTAGTTACTATAAATTTATTAAATAAATTAATCCTATTTAACCACGCAAGTCGTATTTACCTGGTAGAATTCGCTTTATACTGCTATATACATATATGCTTTATACATATGTATTTAAAAAGAACAATAAAGAAAAGACTACTGAATGAACCTGTATCGGTGTAATAAATTATAATAAGCCGTTATGGGCAATAAACACACTGTTGGATGCCCAGTAGCAGCATACCTTTTTCGTTAAAAGTTTCAGCTACACATTCAGTTAATAAAAAGAAAAACGCCAAAACATTATTAAGACTGTAGTTCAGACTTAGTTTTGTAGTTTCTATATAATACATACGTAAATATAAAATTATATAATACATGTGTACTCAGTATCTATACTGTACATGTATTCTACATATTATAAAACAAAGTCCCCCGCCGCGTCTGTCCGTCTGTCTGTCTGTTCGCGGTAAACTGAAAAACTACTGAAAGGATTTTCATGCGGTTTTCACTAATAGACAGAGTGATTCATGAGGAAGGTTTAGGTGTATAATTTGTACCCGTGCGAAGCTGGGGCGGGTTACTGTTAATACATAATGTGACACTTGCTCAAATCACTGAAAGGGTTATGCTCTTTTTAGGATGCAGTTACAATCAGATTAAAAAAAAAAAAAAAAAAACTTAAATGTTTTCACGAATTATAATACTTGCTTAAACTTATTACTAATGATCGGATATTCGGATGCATATTTACCTAAAGTTGAGATGTTGACTATTATGGAAAGCACTTTTTTATCGAAAGAATCCCGCGATTAATGGAAATTCAAATTTAAGTGTACCTATACTCCGTGAGATGTAATAAACCCCAGTTTGACACAAATGACACTTGCCCTGTTACAAGAACAAATTCTTGAATGACAATTATTTATGTATATTGCCCAAAGTGCCCATGTAGAACTTTTCTATCTTTTATTTCTCTTCTATGTAGTTTCTGTGTGTACAACATAAAAATATTATGTGATGTAATTAATAAATAAGTTTATATTAATTTATGTTTCCTTATTTACCACACCACCATTTCTCTTACACCTTACATACGTACATACTCGAATGAGAAACACCTTAACTTAAAAAGAATTAACTTAAAGTAAATATACATTCGATTACTTATGCGATCCCGGAATTCCGGGATTTGATTTTAAATAAAAATATACTTAGAAGCCGCTTCCATAATTTGTTATCCAAAAAATAACTTTAGGTAAATATGCATCCGATTATCCGATCTCTACTTGTTACAGTCAACCATTTATTTTGAGTCAGTAACAGCAGGTAACGTAAAAATACAATTATAATACTGAAGGGCAAAGCTTTGAAATTAAAACATTCCGCTTATAGCGGGAAGGAAATTAATATACGTCAGTCGAAAAATCCCTTATAATAACTTTAGAGCCAGCGATGAATAAAAACGCTGAACAAATTAAACCATTTTTTTTTTGTGTGCAATAAAAACTTATATTCGTTCATAATATTTAATAAAAACGATACTAATAATTTTTCGATAAGTATGAAGGATTTCAGCCTGATCATACGGATTGATACTGTTTCGATTAAAGAGATCATGATTTAAAGAAGTTATCAATGAAAATAAATATTAATATCGTAAAGTTTTGCGGGGGTTGTAAGAAATGAGGATATCTTATTACTATTATAAATGTGAAAGTTTGAATGGATAGTAATGACTCAATCACGCCAGAACGACTGAACATATGGCACGTAAATAGATTTTAGTCTGGAATAGCACATTGCTACTTTTTATCTCGGAAAAATGACAAAGACAACCTTTTAATAAGTTCTTTACATTCGTTCTGTTACATCGCTAATACAATACTACCGAAGTGCAATACAATATTGCTGACTTGCACCCATAGCTGATTGACGGAAATTTAACATTGCAGATCAATAAATAATCAATAAACAAAATAAATATGGGGTCAAACGAGAAGACGGGTCACGTGATGGTAAGTGACTACCGCCGCCCGTACCGTACCGTACCGTAGGGAGGGGAGAGGGAAGAGTGGAGGGAGGGAAGATGGGGAGAGAGAAGGGTAACCCTCCCTCCAGTAACCTCACTCGCTCGACGAAATACAACTCACGCATTGCTTCACTGCCAGTTTTCTGTGAGGCCGTGGTATCACTCCGGTTGAGCTGACCCATACGTGCCGAAGCATATATGGCTCTCTCAGGAAAGTTTTAGTTTACAAGGCATGGGACGCTTAACGAATGTTATTTCAGCTTTTATAGTTGTTACATCAGATTAGAGACAAGATAATTCTTTTGTAGTAGTAAGTTACCTGGTAGACAGAAAGCAAATAATTTCGAAACAATATAAAAACCGACAACGTTATACAAACTTTTCTGCTTCTAAAATAATAGCCGTAATTTCTCCTTAATACGGCCCTGGTGTTCAAATAGTAAGTAATTAACATTGTTAGAGAGGGCCCGTAGAAGTTTTCTCACTTATTTGTTAGATTAATGCCCCAACTTTTGTTAGTAATTCGGTTGCGTTCCCGCAAAGTCACGTATTGATTGAAGATTATGTGATTTTAGGGATTTTATAGGTGCCAGTAATGGTCGCTGAGGTTCTGTTGGGTCTGCGAGTTCGATAAGCTTAAGTATTATTTCGTATTATAAAGGTACAGGAGAGATTATAACAAGCTCACCTCTATTTTGGTGGTCCGAAAACCAGCCTTTTACTCGTAGTTTTAGCTAAAAACAGAGTAAAACTTACTTAAGATTAATATTTTACATTTATCAATATTTGTGTTTTAACATTCGATTTGTTATCTTATTTATTATTAGTATTTCATGGCAATTTTGGTGAAATCTATCCCACGGGAATCGTACATTTTGAGGGATAAAAAGTAGCCTATGTGCTATACCAAACTATAATCTATCTCTGTGCCAAATTTCATCCAGATCCACTAAGCCGTTTTTGTGTGAAAGAGCAACAAACACCCGTCCATCCTGACAAACTTTCGCTTTTTTAATACTAGCAGCGTTTCACCCGCGTAAGTCCTGATCCCGTGAGAATATCGGGATAAAGGTACCCTATGCGTTAATCCAGGTCTCCAGCTATCTCCGTACCAAGTTTGATCGCAATCGGTTGAGTGATTTTTGCGTGAGAGAGTAACAAACATCCATCCATCCATCTAAACTTTCACATTTATAATATTAATGGGATTAGTAAGATTAATGCCCGGTTCCTATAATCAAGAAACGATTGATTTTTTACGGACGGTAAAATTTCGTTGAATTTTCAACAAAAAATTTACCGTCCGTAAACAAAACGAATCGTTTCTTGATTATAGGAACCGGCCATTAAACGAAACCTATCACTAGATTTTTGTATTACGGTTAATTAACACCGTATTTCAACTAAATAGTATAAGGACAGCGGACTTTCCTCACAGCGATAAACAGTGAAAATAATCTTATGATATGGCAACACCTAGCTGTGATGGAACACCTTGTGGTTTTAGTAGCTTCGATTCTGACATATCACATCACCATTAGTAACGATAAAGCGATGATCCGTGGCGATTTTTACACGCCGCTAAACAGTGAGAAAGAACAGAAATAAATTTATATTCAAAAGTATGATTTTGTCCAGTGACTTGTATAAGTGTACGTCTAAAATAAATATTATTATTATTTTGTCATCAAAAATGTATAGTGATCATATAAATGATTCCATTAACAATGCACCGAGTGTAGCCACTGACTGGATGGAATATTTCAAAAGGTGTTTAATAATGCAAACTTGTATAAGTTTTGCCACGGAAGCCACATTTAAATTATTTATGAAGAATCGATTTCCTAACAAATTTTTATTTTTTTCTTTTTTGAAGTGAAAACTTCTTTTGGCGCACCGCACACGCATTTTTTTGTAGGTAGTAAGTTAGGATGATCCGTCACGCTCTGGGGTGTAAGGGTCGATCGGTTGAACTCGGGACCGCCGAGTGTACCCGAGCGAGAAATATACAGTCAGCTGCTCTTCGCTCTTGTGTCGCTGTGTTTAGTATATTCAATTAATTGTGTATTATAAACGAAGTAACATACAGTATTCTAAATTATGTAAATGAAGACATAATAAAATATTCACTTTAAGTACTTAAAAAAAAAAAAAAAAAACTTCTTATTTGAATATAAAAATGGCACTTTTGGGGCGGCGTAGTGGCGAGATGACCACTTAAACCAATGCGCCAGTCCTGCAGTGAAATATTATAAATGTGAAAGTGAGTTTGTTGGTTCGTTACGCTTTCACCCCTTAATTACTCAACCGATCATCACAAAACTTTGTATACACGTTGTCATGGATACAGAAAAGGACATAGGGTTCCTCTCGTCCCGAAAAAAGTACTCTTAAAAAGTTTAATATTTAATTTCTTTTTTATTTACAAGTTGATACTTAGATTTTTTGTCTGTTTAACATTACAAGGTTAAGTAATACTAGCCAGGTCAGTCTTAAGATGGGTGACCATTCTTAACACAGAGATCCCCTCCGAGCCTCGGAGAGCATGTTAAGCTGTCGGTCCCGGTTGCCATACGAATCTGTGGCTTTCGTTACGGGTAGTTGGACCCCTAAAAATTCGGACAACCTACTCTAATTACAGAATTTCGATATCGCCTAGTACTTGGGTTGTGGAGTTCTGATGGCAGTCGCTTTACGTAAAATATTAACGTTTCGTATTTAGAATAAAAGCCGAACCCAACTTAGTTGGGAAAAGGCGCAGAGGATGAGTTTATAACAATAAAGTAAGACACTGGTTAGAAGTCAGTTTGGTATTAGTAACTCTTTACAACCTGTTTTTTTTCTTTCACCATAAAGTCCTGTATATTGAAATTTACATTTAGCTTCGTTACTCTAGAACAAGTGATTATGAGTTTTGATAATATCAGTGAGTTGCTGCTACTTTCGAAACATACTTATGACTAGAAAAATAAGTAAGAAACTTTAGAAACTGATATCGTAATACCGTTTCCGAAACAAAGAACTCAAGAAAAATAAGATAGTGTAGTTGTCTCAAAAATTGAATTGTACAAACATAGCTCGTACAGTCGGTGGAATAAATCCCAGTTCACCCTTGTCAGCCAAGATAAGTGACCGAACTTCTTTGGCCACTTCCAAACAGTTATCACAGGAACGATCACGTAAATTTTTCTAATCTCCCGACGATACTTCTTTCCTTTTGTCTTCCATCTGACTGTACTTCGTTTTCGTAGTTAAATGTAAATTGAAAACTGTTTTGTTAGATTTCTACGCGGTTTGTTTATTTAAAAAATACTTAAATAAATGGTATAGTATATCTTTTGAATTAGTTAGTTTATACTTCCAGGTACGAGATTTTGAAGAAAATTTGTTAATTAAGCTTTGTTTTTGGTATCGCAAGGTATTTTTTGATGAGTTATAAAAAAGATTGTACCTATATTATTGTTTATTTGTTTATAAAAAACTATAAACCCGCTCCGGCTTCGCACGTGTACAAATTTTACACCTAAACCTTCCTCATGAATCACTCTGCCTAGTGGTGAAAACCGTATGAAAATCCGTTTAGTAGTTTTTCAGTTTATCACAAACAGACAGACAGACGCGGTGGTTGACTGTGTTTTATAATATATAGTGAAGAATACAAGCAAAATTTTTGCTGAGGCGCAAACACCAACACTTATTAATTACCTATACTGTACTTAATATCGATATATATAATAACGATCCCAAGAATATATAAAACTTCAAAAAATCTCAAGTAAGAGTTGTCTCTTGAACCTACCGACTCAGCTATAATCCTCCTCTGAGACATAACATAGTTTTTTCTTGACGAACACTTAACTTACTTTTCCAGTAAAAACTTGGCTGTTTCATAAAAAAGTGCTTGTAGAGAAAATGAGATTCGAAAATATATCGTGAGCTTCATTTTAGTAGTATTATTAAAATAAGTTAAAATTTTAACGAGTGGCAATAATGTTAAGGCATTTATGTTAAAACTCTGCACGTTCTTGCGTAAGGCGTCTAGTAATCCATAGTTATGTTAATATATATTAAGTCTATATTATGAAATTTTTTGTACAGTGGTATCTTACTATGAGCCTAGACTCATAGTAAGTATAGCCACAGATAAGATAATAGTTACTTCGTAACAGACACATCACTCCCATACAAAACTCAAAATACCTACGTTATAATAGCCTACAAAATTGAAATAATAATACCTGACGTTAGCTGCGACCAGAAATATATCTTATTTACGCTTTTCGAAAGTTGAGAACGCCTTGCCCACCGCGCGACCTTCGTCTGTGCATGTAGCCGAACTGCCGGACACTCTAGGGTTGTACAAAGTACACAAATAATAAAATAAAATATTTATTTGGCGTATGTCCCGATATACACTGCGAGCACTGTTCAGTGCTCTTACTGGGGATAACTTCGTTCCGTTATGGACTGACAGTATACTGCCGCAGTATCCTAGGGAAGTATATGACGTCATAAATCGTCGCCATTTTTGTACTGTGAGCACTGGCGTTTTCGAGGAAAGGTGCTCTCAGTGCTTTGATCATGTGATAGACTACAATTTTATTCCAGTTAGGTAATAAACAATTATTTGTCGAAATATGTTCATCACTTTTACCGTACATAGCCCCATTTAAATAATTCGGTTATAAAGTTATTATGCATTCGGTTACTTAAAAAACAATATTTTCTTTTAATAAAAAGTAAACTTACATTTATTATGCGAGTAATTGTCAATTGACAATTGACTTGAATACATTCAAATAATTTTTTTTCTTGTTGAACAGATAACTTGTACATATATATGATAATTATTTTCACTTCAAAACAGCGCCAAAAAACATAGATGCCAGTATATTGGACTGTGTTCCGTATTAAACAGTAACCAGTAAAGCTATTTAAAAAGGAACGGCTTCGCAGTATACTAAATTGACGTTAGTTCTTATAGTGCTCGCAGTGCATATCGAAACACACATTTGATAATAAAATTGATGGGTGTTGAGTTTTATATAATGATAAATAAAATTATTTCCCCTGTGAAATTTATATCTTTAATTTTTATAGGTAATTAAAATATCCTTAAACCTTCGATAGTAACATAAAATGTTGATGCTGTAGACATATACATCACTATCACTACATTTTACATCGCCGCGTTTGGCTGTCTATCTGTTCACGATAAACTCAAAAACTACTCAACGGATTTTCATGCGGTTTTCATCAATAGATAGAGCTATTTATGAGGAAGGTTTAGGCATGTAATTTGTTAAGGTTTTGTGAAAATTGGTTGAAATATGATTATGATTGTTGAAGATGTCTCTGCTACCCGTGCGAAGCTAGGGCGGGTTGCTAGTAATGGCTGTTGCGTAGATTAGAGAAAGATACTATTATAATTTAATACTTTTGTATTACATATTATATTACACAAAAGTATTAACTAACAAATAACTACCTACTCAAATAAAAACCTCAATCCGTGGCGCTCTCAATATGTTTTACATTTCAGTAGCTCTTATTATTATTTTCACTATATTTCTAACTATATTACGTATTGTGTGAGAGAAGCAGCCGTCAGTTTGCCTTGCCTTACTTTGCCTTACTAAGTTCGTCACCTTTCGTAGAAATTATGGGTTTATTATTGACGGTTTAATAGACTACATTTATTATAACTTCACTCTGGCTAATCACTCAAAACCTGATTTAGTGCAACATTGTATAGAATATATTTATAAGTAACATTTATTTTTTTGTTGAGAATATAACTATTATTTATTATTAGTACAGCCACGCGGCAATGGCGAGTAAAGAATAAACACATAAAGTATTTTTATATTATATTGACAAAAAGGAATAGCTAAAATCATTTTTGCAACTTATTTTTAAAGGATTTTACAGATCATTAACATCTAGCAATAACGCAATTTAACATAGTAAATACATTTAGCAATAACTAAACATCTACACTTCATAATAAGTTCGATTTGACATTTTGTTTTTATTTACGGATAATACCGTTCTGCCGTGCGTGCGTGCTCTCAGCTACGCGTTGTCGCCCCTACTGACACTTTTCCCGTGGACGGATAGCTAAATTGGTAGGTATATAAAACGCGACCTCGAGTGAGTGATGTAGCCCTGGTATAGCTATATTTACTACGAGTCAAGACAGCGCTGCCGTGTGCGAGAGCCTTTATGTGTTAGCTAACACATAAAGGCTCTCTCACACTGATAGCTATATTAAAAACAAATCCTTTGTAAATGCTAATCGACATATTCATGAATAAAAAATGTTGAAACGAAGTTCCTTTCACTATGTGTATATAAATATATTTTTTGTTGAATAAATTCTACCTAAATATTTTGTTGAAAGTTGCCCAAACTAATATATGGATAATTAGTATACAACTACAAATTACATTAGTATCGAGCAGATTCCACAGATGGCGTATAACAACAATCATCTCGCGGTCAGCTGTCTTCGTTGCGCTAATACTTTTTTCTGCCTAGCACTGATGCGCGTTCGCTCCAATATTTGAAATCAGTGGGAAACAAATCCTTGACCTTGAACCTTGAATTAACGTTAGAATTGCATGATCTGCCTCAACATACGACATACATATTACGTATATATAATTTTCAAACTAATACTTATTAAATATACTAATTAGGTCTTGTTTCCTTTTTAT